>JACEEZ010025022.1:665000-670000 GCA_016584305.1 Chionoecetes opilio
TTCAATTTTCAAACTAACGTATAAAACTTCAATGTTTGTTATATACTCCACAATGTATTATATGGTGCATACTTGAATTCGTTAATCTTGGCTACAGAGTGGAGGAAGGAGGGACTGGGAAGAGGGAGGTGGAGATAAGGGAGGAGAGGGGGGTGGAGGTAGGGGAGGGTGTGTAGGGACGGGCTTCTCTGTTTACCTCATGAAACCAGAGGCAAAATTTAAAGCAGCAATAATAGATAACACGCAGACACACCATGGCGCTTGTGTGGAGATCGCCTGCCGCCCAAGCGTTCCAAGCGTTTCTGTGGCTCAGTTCTCGCCGCCCATTCGCAGACGAGGGATCTGATGATGTCTCTGCCCTTCACAGGCTGCTGAAGGTGAGCACATCAGGGGCTTTGGGGACGCCGCCAACATTTTGCAACATTTTCTCTCAAGTTTTAAGTATCTGTGTGGCGGTGGGTCTCACTAACCTATACTAACTTTGAACAACCCTCGTGAGATTTTGCGTGCGTGTGTGTGCGTGTGTTTGTTTGTGTGTGTGTGTGTGTGTGAATGTGTGTGTGTGTGTGTGTGTGTGTGTGTGTGTGTGTGTGTGTGTGTGTGTGTGTGTGTGTGTGTGTGTGTGTGTGTGTGTGTGTGCGCGCGTGAGGGGGGCTGCTTTTCAGATCCGTGGAATAACGAGATTACATAGAGGAGGAGGCCGTGGGAAACCAGAGAGTGGGTGTGCAAGGGGGAGCGTGTAGGGAGAGACTGAGATAACGATAGGGTGTAATGGGTGTTTTGATAATGGGAGGGTAAGGAATAGGCTTTACGAGATGACGAATCAATGATGGAATGGAAATTTATGGAGAAGTGAGAAGAGAAGGAAGAGAGAAAGAAAGGGACCTCTTACTCTCACAAAACTTCGAAACTTTGGAAATTAGTGGAGGTAAGTTATCAAAGGGATGCGTTGAGAGAATGAGGAGAACGTTTGCTGCAGTTAGCTGGCATGACTGTATATTTGCAATTCCGTTACAGTCTTTGCAGTCATCATATTCATCATCATCACCATCTTCAGGAGCACAATCACCACCGCATGCATGATTCACTATAATGACCATCACCATCATATGTAGTACCATCATCACTACCAGGGCATTCCAGGACAGGTGGCCCACCAAAATGACAAATTAACACCTCACCAACTCTGATTTTGCTTAAATTTGGCACATGTTTTGAGTGTTGCTGCCATATACCTTGTGCAAAATTTGAGCAGTCTAGGGTCAACGGGTCTCCTGTAAGAGGTCATCAAAATTTTGGCATGACCTCGAAAATGACCTAAAAGATCAAACTTCAAATGTCCCTAAAATCTTTATTTATAAACTTAGAGAGATGGTTTTAATATCTTTTTTACTCAGTATGAGTCTCTGAATCATTCTAGGTTTACAGAATTAACTTACATCAATAACTGAAAAAAGGGCACAAAATTTGAACTTTGACCTTGACCTGTGACCTTTAAGTTCACTCGCGACAAAAAAAATAATTTAGTCAAAATTGAAGCTTTGTATGTTTACTTCAAAATAACATTAAAAAATTGTGTCTTATTCTGCATAGGTAAGCCTGTACAGGTTCTCAAAGCCGACTTTTTTTTGTTTTTTCATAAATAATGTGTTTTTCTAATTTTCTTCCAGATATATTTTGGTTTAAGTAGCTAATTACTAACCTAATGTGAATGTCAAAATGGTGAGAAAGGTATGTTGTGATCCCATGAAAAAACACAACAGTAAGATAATAAAAGCTCTCATTCCTGTGCCTAAAACATTATATAAATATTTGGGACTACAGGCAGGTCAAATGATTTGTAAAAATTGCCACCATAATCTTGTGGCTTTGAGAAAGAAATCTGGTTCTGCTTCTGCGGAGCCTGCAGAAGTTTCTTCAAGTTCTGAAGAAGCAAACATAGATGACAGTTGCACATCCAACAACGGTTCAGAAATGGATACATCAAAGGAATTCGCCCTGGACAGGCTGAATGTGACCCTGCCACTGTTTGACATCACTCCAGTTAAAACAAGTTAGATCATGACAAATATTTTCAAAGTTAATTTTCACCTTGTTTAGGTTGGGACAATAAACTAGTGCTCAGTACTTAGCTATGTACATACACTGAAACATACTTTTAAGAATACATAGATCTGTAAATTTATTAATTTATATATATTTCGGTAATTTTGGTATATAATTAATTAATTTATGTATATCTGTCATCTATGTTTGCTTCTTCAGAACTTGAAGAAACTTCTGCAGGCTCCGCAGAAGCAGAACCAGATTTCTTTCTCAAAGCCACAAGATTATGGTGGCAATTTTTACAAATCATTTGACCTGCCTGTAGTCCCAAATATTTATATAATGTTTTAGGCACAGGAATGAGAGCTTTTATTATCTTACTGTTGTGTTTTTTCATGGGATCACAACATACCTTTCTCACCATTTTGACATTCACATTAGGTTAGTAATTAGCTACTTAAACCAAAATATATCTGGAAGAAAATTAGAAAAACACATTATTTATGAAAAAAACAAAAAAGTCGGCTTTGAGAACCTGTACAGGCTTACCTATGCAGAATAAGACAATTTTTTAATGTTATTTTGAAGTAAACATACAAAGCTTCAATTTTGACTAAATGATTTTTTTTGTCGCGAGTGAACTTCAAGGTCACAGGTCAAGGTCAAAGTTCAAATTTTGTGCCCTTTTTTTAGTTATTGATGTAAGTTAATTCTGTAAACCTAGAATGATTCAGACTCATACTGAGTAAAAAAGATATTAAAACCATCTCTCTAAGTTTATAAATAAAGATTTTAGGGACATTTGAAGTTTGATCTTTTAGGTCATTTTCGAGGTCATGCCAAAATTTTGATGACCTCTTACAGGAGACCCGTTGACCCTAGAGTGCTCAAATTTTGCACAAGGCATATGGCAGCAACACTCAAAACATGTGCCAAATTTAAGCAAAATCAGAGTTGGTGAGGTGTTACTCTCTGGGCCACCTGTCCTGGAATGCCCCTACCGTCACAACCATCACCACTACCACGACCACTAATAAAAAACTAAAAAAATCGGGGATACACTGATATATACAATGATGATACACTGAATTAATTACTTGCCATATCGAAAATCTGCATTAAAAGAAATAAATCCGTACACAAGCAAGAACATAATTCATTCTCGCTGCGACACAACCTAGTATTACTTTTATTCCAGAGCTAATTAGGGGTAATGCATTATGATGTCATTCTTTTATTTATTTTGTGAGAGAGAGAGAGAGAGAGAGAGAGAGAGAGAGAGAGAGAGAGAGAGAGAGAGAGAGAGAGAGAGAGAGAGAGAGAGAGAGAGAGAGAGAGAGAGAGAGAGAGAGAGAGAGAGAGAGAGAGAGAGAGTTGCAGACAGACAGACACACACACACTCAGACAAACTAACTAATATCCTTCTAATGAGCAGCTTTAATATCGGCGCTGAATATCTTCCACGCATTTTATTAAGTCAGTTTATTGTTATATTCTCGGCGCCTCGCTTTCATCGCTCCCTCGCTTCAAGAAATTATTTAATATGCACATTTTTAAAGAATTATTTTCACTTCGCAACAAAAACATTCCCAGGAGTCATTTCATCTCTCTTCCCCCCACAGGTAAGTGTTGCTGTGATGATGCCTGGGGCGAGGATGGCACAGCATCTCCCCTTGCGCTGTGCCATTAAAGGTGATTATCGGTTATGTGTATTAATTTTTTTTCCTTTAGACGTAATGAGGACCAAAAAGTGAGGCGCGTAAACGGTGTTCCTTCATTTCCCATATTGAGGTTTGGTTCCAATAGTGTTTCCGCTCTATTAAATGTCACTAATTATCTGGAATAAATCAGGAAGGAAAAATTACTGTCAATCTTTTAATGGGAACGAGCTTGTCATGAATCACCCGTTGTGATGCTCTGTTGTTTTTTCGGCGCGCTGTATTCAAAGAGCATTTTCCTGATTATGTTATTATCCACACTAATTACGTCTAGTCCAATTTTTATTTAAAAAAAGTATAAATAATAAACATTCCCTCCGTATTGGTAAAAAAAAATCAAAAGAAGAAGAAAAAAAAAGACTGCATGCGTTACACATTTTACAGATTGATGATTTTTCTTACATTTTCTCGTAATTAAATTTTCTGATTTCGTAAAAGCCAGAGTTAGTCATCGATGCAGGCAGCCCTTCGTGTACCCTTGTTTCTAGCAATCTGATGATGGGTCAAGGGCAGCGAGTGACGTGAGAGTAACTGGTCCGGCGGAGGGGAGGTCACCAGTCCGGAAAGTGTTGCGACGGAATGAAAAAAACCGTGTCGTGGAAACAAAGAAAATTGGATAATCGGAAGGGGAGACTGACGTAAAAATGAGCAACAACGAGTGGAAGTGTTGGAGACGTGATTTTTGCCGGAGAAGGGGAACCAAGGAAAACAAAGAACTAAGTGGCTTTAAATAACAGTGCAGTTATCTCAGAATGGAAAGACTTATTTACGCGCGCATACACACACACACACACACACACACACACACACACACACACACACACACACACACACACACACACACACACACACACACACAGACACACACACACACACACACACACACACACACACAGACAGAGACACACACACACAGACAGACACACACACACAGACACACACACACACACACACACACACACACACACACACACACACACACACACACACACACACACACACACACACACACACACAGACACACACAACACGCACACCCACACAGTTATTTTTTCCTTCAATATTTAAATACCTATAGATACGACTCAGATTAGAACAGAAGCACCGAGAACGAAGCAATGGGAGGTTATATATATATATATAATATATATATATATATATATATATATATATATATATATATATATATATAGAGAGAGAGAGAGAGAGAGAGAGAGAGAAGAGAGAGAGAGAGAG
>JACEEZ010025022.1:675000-687500 GCA_016584305.1 Chionoecetes opilio
CCCAAGCGAGGTGTCCCGAGGCAGGGGTTCCAGAGGCAGGGGTTAGGGTCAGGGAGACGAGGGAGAAAGATGGTCGTGGAAGTCTTGGAGTGGTTGTGGAAGGAGTGATAAAGAGGGAAAGGAAGGCAGTTCTCCACTTCACGAGTAATCTATCCGTCTTCACTTCCTCCTCCTCCATTTTTTTCTTTTCTTCATTACCCTTTCTCTCTTTCGTCTTGAGGTTTTTTTCTTTTGATCTTTCAGTCTCCTGCCTCTCTTCAATTTGAGGCTGCTGCTTTTACACCCTCTTCTTCCTCCTCCTCCTCCTCCTCCTCCTCCTCCTCCTCCTCCTCCTCCTCCTCCTCTTCCTCCTCCTCCTCCTCCTCCTCTTCCTCCTCCTCCTCCTCCTCCTCCTCCTCTCCTCCTCCTCTCTCTCTCCTCCTCCTCCTCCTCCTCCTCCTCCTCCTCCTCCTCCTCCTCCTCCTCCTCCTCCTCCTCCTCCTCCTCTTTCTTCTCCTCCTCCTCCTCGTATCTTACATGTCTTTCTTTTTAGATAAGATGGTCTAGTTTATCACAAGCAACCTCGTAAGGACCAATAAGTCTGTGGCTGTTTGTTCTTCCTTTGTGTTCCTCCTCCTCCTCCTCCTCCTCCTCCTCCTCCTCCTCCTCACATTTATCGAGAGCCCTGTATCGGTCTTCTATCTTGTTGTCTTGCTATGCCTCTCCAATAAATTTAATCTTTGGGTAATAAATTTCTTTCCCCCGCACACCGCCTGTCCGGCCTGTCGCGCCCTGCTCTTGAAAACACGACTGCTTCCACTTGTGGCCCTCCGATGCGTCCTTCACGTGCTTCCTCGGCGCCTCCTCCAGACATACTGTTGTCAAATCGGGTTAATTTAGAGGTGTGTTTTTCCCGCAGCCTCTCTCGCCGTGTTTTCTGGCCTTGATTGAGTCTTTGTGGGGTCTGCTCGGTGCCACGATAGCGGAGATTCTGGTCTTGTGGTTAAGGCTGTGATCTCTCTCTTAATTCCCATTGGCTCAACGACTTAAATGTTATCTTTGTTATCTTATTTGTGTTTTATTGTAGGCTGTGTTCGTTTAATCGTGTATTATTGCTCTATTTACTTATTTTCTAGCGGAGATTCTGTACTTGTGGTGATATTGTGATCTCTCTCTTGATTCCACTTGGCACAACTTGGCAACAACGTCCTTAATGTTATCTTTGTTATCTATTTCGTGCTTTATTGTAGGCTGTGCTCATTCTATCATGTATTATTGCCCTATTTACTTATTTTCTAGCGGAGATTCTGTACTTGTGGTGATATTAATGTTCTGTCTGTGATCTCTCTCTCTCTTAATTCCTCTTGGCTCAACGTCCTTAATGTTATCTTTGTTATCTATTTCGTGCTTTATTGTAGGTTGTGCTCATTCAATCATATATTATTAGCCTATTTACTTTTTTTTCACTCCTCTCATTCTCACGCTTAAAATTTAAACCACAATTTGATATCTTTCTGGACGTAAAAAAAAAAAAAAAATTTAAGTTTATCTTACATTTGCATAGTCGGCGTCCTTGTCATGTATTTACATTTACACATCTTACAGGCCCCGTCGTCATTCCAGCGGCTCTCCTTCACTTCCTATAGCCAGTTCATCATCATTATCATATATTTTCGTTGCCTTCCATCATGAGTAAGTAGCCCGCCGCGCCACACTGCTTCATTAACGCCAAGTGTGTGTTGTTTTAGAGCAAGGGTCTTCCGTCTACAGAGAGAGAAAATATTTTACCTCTGCTCTTCATGGGACTTGCACGATATGTTAATTTTGTTATTGTTAAGAGAGAGAGAGAGAGAGAGAGAGAGAGAGAGAGAGAGAGAGAGAGAGAGAGAGAGAGAGAGAGAGAGAGAGAGAGAGAGAGAGAGAGAGAGAGAGAGAGAGAGAGAGAGAGAGAGAGAGAGAGAGAGAGAAAGTTTAAAGTGGAGGTCACATACTACGTAGTTTCATTTCATAGACTAATGCGGAAGGTAATGTGATCGTTCAGGATAATTAAGCGTTGAGGAAGAAAATTAACGCCTCTCTAGCCGGGTTGTTAATCAATTTAGTTAATTGATAAACTTGGAAATAATTTGATCCGCTATTTTTTTCCGCAACTTAATTAGTCAAGTTTAATTTCAGTTCCTTGTCTGAAAATAGTTGGTTCCCTTTAATTTTCGCTTCCAGTCATTTGTCCAGAGACGAAATGAATACACACGCACACATACACACACACACACACACACACACACACACACACACACACACACACACACACACACACACACACACACACACACACACACACACACACGCATACACACACACGCATACACACACACACACGCATATACACACACACAGACAGACACACACACACACCACGCAGCACGCACGCACGCACGCACGCACGCACGCCCACCCACCACCCACCCACCCACCCACCCACCCACCCACCCACCCACCCACCCCCCCACCCACCCACCCACCCACCCACCCACCCACCCACCCACCCACCCACCACCCACCCACCCACCCACCCACCCACCACACACCACACACACACACACACACACACACACACACACACACACACACACACACACATACATCATACCAGCAGGCAGGCAGCACATGGTCAAGCAGTGCGAGCGAGGCAGAGCAGGAGTTTAACATACAAGTCCACAATGACAGAGTGACTTATCCGCTCCGTCACACTTCCATGGAGTGTGTTAAGCGACAAGCCTAACGGAGGCACATCAATGGGATAATGAGATGCAGAGGCGAAGTAAGCCCATTACTGTGCGACACATTCACACTGTTGGCTTAGCTCGTCATTTGTGGCGGGACGCGGCATTACTTCATCATCAAATGTAATCGAAAGTGAGTTTGAGTAAAACGTGGATTGAATTGGTGCCACGTCAGCCAGATAGTCGCGAGCCTGGCAGAGGGAGAGTTACGGCCAAGGATACTGTACTCTTATAGTATCCTTAGTTACGGCCCACGAAGGCACTCCCGCGACATTCCTGCGTCACAAGTGAATCAGTTACAGCCAATGTGCTATTCATCAGCTGCAATACTTTTGAATCCGTTTCGTAATTAGTATTGAATTGCATGTCGAGTCATCGAAAAAAGGAAAACCACTCGGATCTTTTTTTTCTTCTTTTCTTCAAATATGTAATGAGTTGTTGGTATTTGCATGTATATATATATATATATTATATATATATATATATATATATATATATATATATATATATATATATATATATATATATGGGGGTTGTGATTAAATATTGATAATGTTAATAGTGATAATAATGTAACATAATTTTTGCATCGTCATCATCATCATTATCTTAATTTCCAAGTGAGTTTCGCTCCATTCACTTGAATATTACAAATATAAACGTAAAGAAAAAATAAATCGAGACTAGCATGACTCAAAATGCTATTCGTTTTTTGTTTGTTAAATTTGTTTGCTCAAGTAACCAAAGTTTCTTGGCTCTTCTCAATTTCCCATCATGTCCCATCATCCAACGAGATGTAAGTGATTCAAATCAGATACGAAATTACTGACTGAGGGTTGCCAAAGAAAAAATATCTTCGTTTACAGTTCGAATGTGATAATGAAGAAATCATGTAACATCTTGCATCATAATGGATACATTAGTGGAATTGTTTTAAGCATTAAAAACGTAATCTTAGCACAGGAAAACACAAAAGTATTCAGTGCTTGTCATGATAACAAAAGGCTTAGGAGGACCTATTGTTTGGCTCAGAATCTCACTTTTCATCCTGTAATATCTGACATTGCTTTGGGGTGTTCTTGACGTAGGATTGGTCTGATATCTGAAACCTAGTCGATTGTTGTACAGCTTACACGTGACGCCTTGTGAAGGTATTGTCAACTTTCCAAGGATAAAAATAATATTTGTAAAATGAGTCGGGTATGAAGTAGTATTATATAAAGGAAATAAAGGTTTATCATAACAATAACATACTGAATGCCATTGAAAACTCGAAAAACAAAATTGAACCACTCGAGAGGTTTTCAAACATATAAATGCTGGTATTTTCAGGCGACTTTGCTGAGAGGAAAAAGGAAACTTGGACCATTTTATGTTCATAACTTTGGAAGTTAGACAAAGGTTCGAAAAGTTATAAGTGACCACGTAAGGAAAGTTAGAGAGCAATTCATTCTCTTTCTGTTGGGAAAAAATCTTGAAGATGTATTAATAACGAACTGGAAACAACATGCTACCTTGCAAAGCTTTTGATCGCCACCTATAAAAATTCAAGAAATCAGTGACAGTGAAACATAAAGCGAGTGTCAAAATGCTAGTGACACTTGCAGGTGGGAGTCAGATCACACACACACACACACCCACCCACCCACCCACCCACCCCACCCCACCCACCACACCCACCCACCCACCACACCCACCCACCCACCCACCCACCACCCACCCACCCCCACCACCCACACACACCACACCCACCCACCCACCACACCCACCCACCCACCCACCCACCCACCCACCACCCACCCACCCACCACACCCACCCACCCACCCACCACGATCCACCACCACACACCAACCATCCACCACCACCCACCCACCCACCCACCCCCACCCACCCATCCACCCACCACCACCCACCCAACCACCCCCACCACCCACCACCCACCCACCCACACCCAACCCACCCACCACACCACCCATCACCCACCACCCACCCTCACCACCACACTCACCCACCACCCACCCACCCACACCACCCATCCACACCATTCCACCCACCCACCCGACTCCACCCACCCATACCATACCACCCACCCACCACCACAGCACGCACCACGCACGCGCACACACACACACACAGATTTTATAAATTACTCGATACATATGAAAGACAGTTAGGATGGGATAAGGAAGAGAAAATCATCATTCTTAACACATCCCTTCGTCCCCAACACTCCTATGCCACACAGCTCACCAACACCTCTGCTCCCAGGCACACAACACAACATCACTACGTACTCCCATACACATAACACCCACCCTCTACAACAGTGTTCTTCAAACTTTTTTCATCGCGACCCAGTATGATTTTATTCATTACATTCACGACCCTATTGTACGCCTGTTGATGCTTTCTCTCTCCGATGCTATTTTTTTACAATTACATACATACATACATATGCATATAAATGTGCATACATATATACATGGATCTATGGATTCAAATTCATTGCACATCTTTGAGTGTGCCAATATAAATTTAATCTATAAAAAGTATTAAAAAAATATGTAGAAGTACTGTGTACATTGAAATTACGTAAGTGGAGAAAAATAATATTGATTGATTGGCGAGTGAAGATTATTATTATGCGGCATATTGTGCGTAGCCTGCCTTCTCCCATCGGCATATATATATATATATATATATATATATATATATATATATATATATATATATATATATATATATATATATTTTTTCTCTCTCTCTCTCTCTCTCTCTCTCTCTCTCTCTCTCTTCTCTCTCTCTCTCTCTCTCTCTCTCTCTCTCTCTCTCTCTCTCTCTCCTCTCTCTCTCTCTCTCTCTCTCTCTCTCTCTCTCTCTCTCTCTCTCTCTCTCTCTCTTATTAATGCATTTCACATATTTATATAATTATCTGTTTACGACGTGGCGACCCACTGAGCAAAAGCTTGCGACCCAGTATTGGGTCGCGACCCGTACTTTGAAGAACCCTGCTCTACAACACCCATGCTATACAGACCAATATTCACCATTCCTCCCATGCGTAGCCACCCACCACTGATCCCATGCACACCAGACCACTCTGCCCACCGGAAAAATGTGAAGCAGTATTTTTCCATAAGGCAACTCGTGCAAAATGCAATATGAATTAATAAATACATGAGGTGAACCAATAACAATACTTTTTAGACAGTTTTATTAATTCATAAACGTGTATGATTCACACTAATGCATGCACGGCTTTCGTAACTCAAACATATGGAAAATCATTTAACCAGAAATGTTACTCGCATTGAATTTTTGTTTTCAATTCAGTCTTTGTTCTTTCACTAGTCTTCCGAAAGAAAAATATTCATTGTTTTATACCGGTGGAAAAAGACGCGGGACAAGTAATGTATCTTCCCTACCTTAATTGCATTACCCATTGTGTTACTCTAATTGACCTTCGCGTAAAAGACTAATGGAATACCTCAGATATGATTTGTATACTGTAACCAAAGAAGAAAAAAAGAAAAAAAACTCAGCCCATTTTTTTATTAATAAATTGTGTGGCATTATATAATATGTTAGATAGGTCTTAGGATCTTGAGATGTTCATAGCTGTTGGTATTCTAAATATACAACAATATAATCATAGAATCTTACCAACCACGTCGTCCTAATGTAATATGTCAACCATTATAAAACCAGATAGGAATTTCACGCAACTGGTCCTTAAGACTCTGCCAATGGATTTTGATTTCGTGTAGATTCTTTTTTCCGTCTAAACCGTGTGTTGTAAAAGTTTTGAATTGCTCTTGATTATAAGAGAGAAATGTGTGTTTACCGACATCCCCCCAGGTGGCACGGGTATCATGTGTCCAGGGGGAGAAAGTTTTACCTGAGGACCTACTTGTGTGGCGGTCCTAAGTTTTTTTCTTAAAGTTATTTTTTCTACCTTTTTTCTTTTCTTTTGCCGGATATTTTATTATTTTCTATTTATATATTTTGTTTTGTTTTCTCCCTCCGATAGTGGCATTTGTTGTTGATGCTTCCAGTTAATATTTCAACCGTTAGTGTCGATATTGAGGTTATCTGGTCAGGGCGAACAAGGAAGCTTTTCAGGTGTTGCGTGCTCAATGCCACACCGGGGAGTCAGAACAGAGAATACTTCGCCTCCCTCGACGCAAATCCTTCATAGAATTTCATACGTCTTTTGATTGCTAGACTTTTGCATTCATGACTTCATAACTCCTTTTGATTGATACACTAAGCAAATGGGAATACATGCAGTTTACGTCTCCCCGCAGTCCAAAGCCGAGATGTACACGGGCTTACAATTCCCCCAGCTTTGTTCCGTGCCCGCTGACTGCACAATGGAAGGGAGTGAAAAAGCCGGAGTGTTGTTGTTATCGTCCCAAGATATTTATTGTTGCTGAAGAGTTCTGTTGATTCGTGATGCACCTTTTGTATCAGGTTATTTAGGTGATGATGAAAGTAGTAATGATGGTATAGCAGAAGCATTTGTTGCTGTTTCTAACAATGTGATAATGATAGTAGTAGTAGTAGTAGTAGTTTTCTTATAGTGATAGGGAAATAACACGAATGATACTTTTTTTGTGAATTATTAAAAAAAATTATAATAATAATAATATTAATGTTAATCAATGAATATGACTATACCAATGGTAGTAAAAACTATGATATCAATGATGATAATTATAATATAACAATTTTGATGATTATTACAGTAATGCATTAACAACTTAGCAGTATTTTTCAATTGCTTTATATTATTAAACGTACAAGCAACATATGATCTATTATCACATGAAATAGGTCAGTCTTATGTTTTTGCTTTTGCACAACCTGAACCCAAAACCCCAACAGAACCCACAATCCAAACATAGCTTCGTTAAACTTCATTCATTCCTCCAATTTGGTCTGGTTTTTCATTTTCCTTTCAATTAGACTTTCCTTGTCAATACAGCATTAGATGAAGCGGAAGCACCAATATTGTGGGCGGCAGGAAGCGAGGAAGCATGCAGCCAGGAAAGAGGGAGGGAGTAAGTAGAAGGGGAGAGGGAATTCAAGATGGAATCGAACTCATGACGCTAACTGATACGAATATGAACGTGATATTGCTAATTACCAACCCACACACACACATCTTTGCCTAATGGTAGTTGTGTTAAATACGATACTAACGTTTTGTTGTTGTTGTTATCGTTCTTGTTCTTGTTCTTCATCTTATTCTATTCCTCACACACAAGCGGGAGATAGAAATAGAACAGGATGTAGAAAGAGAAGAATAGACGCAGATTGAAAGACAGGTGGGAAATATATAAATCACATTTTCGCGTTTGAGATTTTTGTTGCGAAGAAAAATATTTAGGATTTTCAGTCGCGAAACGTCTTCCTCTGCTTGAAATATAATATGTATCCTCTTCTTCTTTTTTTCTTTCTTTGTAATGGTTGTTTTCGTTCATTCTTTTTTCTCGGTTTTTTACTCTATCATTTATCTATCTTTTTTTATTTATGTTCGGGCAATAGTCAGGGATTTATGAACATATTATTATTAACATTTGGCTTTTATAATTGTATCTAGATCGTAATATCCAGTTTACATTCAATGAAAAGTTATATTTAACAATTTGCTCCGTATTATGAGTAATGTTGTAACTATGGCAATGCATTTTCCATAACAGCGCCAATAAGTTGTCAGCAGTGTTCTATATAGGTTACATGATTTGTACACACAGACTGGACAGAATTGCGAGTCATTATTATTTTATCGATACGAATGCACCCTATTTGCGAATTTAAGGAATGTCACTTCCTGGAACTAATGAAAGACAACGCGCATCGCTGAGTATTGAGACAGGTTTTGTGTGTGTGTGGGGGGGGGGGGTGTACATGTATATTTCTCTGTTTCTCTTATTGCAATAGCGTATCTGTGAGCGTTGGCAATTAAATCTGTCCTCACACCTCGAGTATTTACATAACGAACCATGAGTTTTGAATCACCGCGCTGCCTGTTATCATCGCCTGACTCTCCAGATCACAGAGGTTTGGCTTTACCTTGCACACAATCATTATAAATACTTTAGCATCTGCTTTATATTCATATTCGCCTGATTAGCTTGTATACAATAATACAACATTTCTGATTGATCTTATTTAAGGTGGTAAAGACCGTTTTTATTTCGCATTTATCGTTTTATTTTATAGAAATATTTGCTATTTGAAAATTAAGTAAAATTAGTCTCTATAGGACATACTGTTTTATTTTAGGTTGTCATACGTGAATTAATGCCAAACATCTTATGTTCATATTTATTTTCATGTCTTAGCAAGTATGTACTATCATTGATCATTGATTTTTCGTGAAGCTCGCGTGCAGATACCGGAGGGTGGTGACGAAGACGATGAAGGGGAGTCACGTGGTTCCCTGGGAGGGCTTCGAGGGGGCGGGGACGAGGCTTGCGACGTGTCAGGGGATGCCGCGGCCTTGGAAGTGTTGGCAGGAATAATTAAGGACAGGCATCAGTGGAGCAACGTCACAGAGTCGTCATGGTTATGGGGATTGTGGTGGCTGGTGGAGGGGTAGCCAGGGGGGATGAAGGTGGAGGGGTAGCCATGGCGAATGAAGGTGGAGGGGTAGCCATGGGGAATGAAGGTGGAGGGGTAGCCATGGCGAATGAAGGTGGAGGGGTAGCCATGGGGAATGAAGGTGGAGGGGTAGCCATGGGGGATGAAGGTGGAGGGGTAGCCAGGGGGAATGAAGTGGAGGGGTAGCCATGGGGGATGAAGGTGGAGGGGTAGCCAGGGGGAATGAAGGTGGAGGGGTAGCCATGGGGGATGAAGGTGGAGGGGGTGCCATGGGGGATGAAGGTGGAGGGGGTGCCATGGGGGATGAAGGTGGAGGGGTAGCCAGGGGGATGAAGGTGGAGGGGTAGCCAGGGGGGTGAAGGTGGAGGGGGTGCCAGGGGGATGAATGTGAGAACGTGAATATCGTGCGAGCGTTTGTCACTTCATCGATAGTAGAGTCCTCGGTGCAAAATACATGGAAGGAGAATAGAGGCAAGACTAAGGCAGTGGAGCGAAGTGCACGTCTGTCGATTCTTTACGAGGGTAGTGGAGTGTTTGATAATACGCTTCCAGTGTCAATACATCTTTCTTTGCTACTGATCGAGGCAACACATGTGATTTTTCTGTCATATTGTATCGGGTAATGGGTGCTATTGGGTCCTTTTTTTTTTCTTTTTTTTTATCCTTGACTGTCATTCAGGTCACATAGTTTACAGCTTGGTGCTCCGCCATCAGCTTCCTTCCTCCACCAGTGTTTGTGCCTCAAAGAGATTATTTTCACAACATGATTACTTAGCTTCATTATTTATTTCACCGGTGATTAAATGTACAAAGGGAAACTACACACCCACACACACACACACACACACACACACACACACACACACACACACACACACACACACACACACACACACACACACACACACACACACACACACACACACACACACACACACCCACACACACCCACACACACACACACACACACACACACACACACACACACACACACACACACACACACACACACACACACACACACACACACACACATACACACACACACACACAAATCATTATAGCAAAGGTGTTGTCAAGTCATAATATCCGACCAAGCCGTCAAAGGTGACTTTCAAAGAGGTGTTAAAGGGCTGGAGGTGTGTTTAAAGGGACCTGCTTACCTGGTGTGTGTGTGTGTGTGTGTGTGTGTGTGTGTGTGTGTGTGTGTGTCTACCTGCCTGTCTGTCTGTATGTATGTCTGTCTGGCTTGTCTCTGTCTGCCTGCCTGCCTGGTATGAGTAAATTCTCCAGGTTGATCAATAGGCAAGTGGACAATGCCGACACCTTATAACTCTGAGGTATTGCAAGGGCGAAGGGATTGTTCCGTACATATCCATTGACAGAACCAGTGACGTTGTTTCTATAGCTCGAGGCACTCCTATTTAAATGGAAGTTCCGTGTATAAGCTCCTTGTGCCATAACGCATAGTAGGTAACACCAAGAGTAACACAGCACTTCGTCAAAACTTTCAACATCAACCTTCGAAATAATGTCAAGTCACCTACACACTCACACACACACACGCACAGACACATACATTCAACACACACACACACACCTACACACACACCTACACACACACACACATACACACACACACACACACACACACACACACACACACACACACACACACACACACACACACACACACACACACACACACACACACACACACACACACACACACACACACACACACACACACACACACACAACACACACACACACACACACACACACACACACACACACACACACACACACACACACACACACACACACACACACACACACACTGCAGGGTATTGCGTATCAGTCAGACTAGTGTTGGTCCGAGAGGGTCCGGTGATCCCAGCGCTGTCTTGCCGGATCCGCTGCGTCGCGATAAAGGAGTTATTGATGGACAAATCCGGATGACATTTGTAATTCTGCTTTGGATAATGATGTCATTAGCATAACAATGCATTAGCAGCATATCGCCGGCCAAATCACTCCCTCCAGCAAGGCGGAGTAGGATGTTCGTCGTGTATTTATTTAACATTTTATTCCTAGTAATTTCTTCTGTGTCGTGCCGCGTTGTATAATGTTGTTTGATTTACCAGAGGGAACCAGGTGTGATGCCTTGTATTCATGTGGCAGATAACCTTTACTTCGATTCTGGCATGTGCTTTGTTATCTTGAATCAGTATTTTCTCTATTGTGTTACCTTTCCGCTGTACAGTCTAATGCATTGACGCTTCTTTTTTTTATCCTCAATTGAACGCACATTATTGTGTCGCCATTTCATTATCCATACCATTAGGAATTCCTTTGATTAAATTCAACGTCTCCGGTAGATAGTTTGCCGTGATTCATCGTCGGCAGGCCTCGCGTTGCGCCCTCACTCCCCTTCGTCTTTACTCGCCCAGTATTCCTTCCCCGACATTACCCTCACATCATACGCTATCTCGCTCCTCCCCTCCCCTGCCGTCCCATGCCCTCCCCTCCTCTCCCCTCCCTTCACAAGCATTCGTTTCCCCTCCCCATATTTCACTTCAAAGAATAGCATCCTAAATCTACCACGGGAAGGTGTTGGTAAATCTTGGGACCCTTGAGGCGTTGTGGAGGGCGCCAGGTGCTCCTAAGGCAGGTGTGAGGGTGCTTTGTCAATCTGCCACTCCCTCTCCCTCACCTCCGACCCGTCCTATCATATCTCACTTCTCCAATCCTACTGTGTCAGTACTGTTTTTATTTTGTGTCGGCACCCGTGAGTCCTGCATAAGTTTACCATCCTTTATGCCAGTCCTTCACCCTATATTTGCCTCCATAAATAATAATAAATAAAGGACATAATCTGGAATACAAGAAGATAACACCAATAAACTAAAGACCCAGACAGCGAGAAGAGACACATCAGGGAGTGCCGATGAAAAAGGCCAGACTCCCGACCCACAACTGAAATGAACTGACCCACTACTACTTTGTATCAGCATACCACCACCCTAACATGACTCACTTCCCGTTAGTTATCAGTCTCATGACAGTTTCTCCACTCCCCGTGTCAACACCTGTGCTCTACATGTCATCAGCTTCAGGCTCTGTCA
>JACEEZ010025022.1:695000-710000 GCA_016584305.1 Chionoecetes opilio
AGAAGTAGTAGTAGTAGTAGTAGTAGTAGTAGTAGTAGTAGTAGTAGTAGTAGTAGTAGTTGTGAAGCTTGTAAAGTAGTGGTATGTAGAAGTTGTAGTAGTAGTAGTAGTGGTCGTGGTGGTAGTTTATGCTTATGTCAGAAAAAGAAAAGAAGCAAAGTCCGCGTTCATGGCAGCTCGAAATATGCAGACAGTATACATACATAAAAATAAAAGTTGTAGTAATAGTAGTAAACGCATTTCTTGTTCTCGTCGAGGTTTTAGGGATTGTAATAATAGTAATAATAGTAATTTGCTATTTTCTGCATTCTTCTAAAATAATTTCACATAGTCATAAAGTCCATAAAAGTCTTAAAAAGTAAAGTTCATAGTTTCTCATCCAGTCATCACCGTCAAACGTAATTTCAACTCGTCTGATTCTTGGTGTTGATTTGATGGAAGTTTACGAAAGTGATGTTTGGTTTCCATTAGCGTCAACACCTCCCCCCCTCCCTCCCACTCCCCCACCACGATGAGATATGCTTGGCAACACCTCACACAACCTTCTTACCCTTTATATAGAGTTTAGAGAGGTGTCTTGAGGAGAGTCTGAGGGTCGTGAGTGTTGTCAGGGAGGAGACAGCGGGGTGGAAGTACCATAATCACCACCACCATGATTACTATACCATTACTACCACCACCACCGTTACCATCACCAGCACTTCCACCACTACCACCACCACCACCACAGCTGTTGCACACGCTCTCAAACTTTACTTGTCATGTCCTTATTCTTGCCGCCTCCATGCACCACTTGCTCGACTAGAACATGGGCACAGTTCTTTTTCCTGCCATGGTGTAACATTCCACCACCTTAGCCACAACGACCACGTCTGTAACTACGGTGATAACAGTGGTAATAACAATGATAACAATGATAACAAGTATTACTAAGTGAAAATGAAAATGACACGCTAATCTGACATCTCTTTTATAAAAATTGTTAGTCCTTGCAGGCGGAAAACAGGCTTCATTGTAGAATATATGAAGATTATAGTGCGAGAGAAAGATTTTATTCCATTTACATTCTGGCTGATGTGGGTCCCTACGGAGGCTAAAAAAACAAATTGCCTTGCTAGGGTAATTTACACAAGATTGAGCATCTCTTGTACTATGTGTGTGTGTGCGTGTGTGTCACTGTGTGTGTGTGTGTGTGTGTGTGTGTGTGTGTGTGTGTGTGTGTGTTTACCTAGTTGTGTTTTACAGGGCCTGAGCTACACTCTTATGGTCCCGTCTCCGTATCTACATTTATCCAGTCTCTTTCAACTGATCAACTGTGTGTGTGTGTGTGTGTGTGTGTGTGTGTGTTTGCATGCTTGCGCACTTCAGAGAAAGCATACAAAACAAGCATGACTTAAACTCTCCAAATGCTTCCTCCGTTTAGTCAATGTATACACTAGGCTCATTCATGCAGGGTTGAGGCTTAGCTCCTCACCACCTCGCGCCGCCAACACCACGAGGCTTTGATGTGGACGTTAATACCTGTCTTCATTTACACAGGGAAAAAAAACCCGTTGAATCTGGGATGTGAAGATAGAAATGTATTTGCGAAGAATAAACATTTGCTCCTTACATTGTTTCCCCTCCTATTAATAAATCTTGAGTGTTGCACAGGAGTTATGAAGGAAGGCTGGCCTCTGTGTAATGGTTATTGCCCGTGTGATATATATGACAGTCGTCCTTAGTGCCGAAAGAGGGACCTGTAATGCTATGAAGGGGATGCGGCTGAGTGATGGGCGGCAGGAAGGCGAGAAGACTTTTAAGTTGGGGTAAAAGAAGTAATTTTTTAGGTCGCATGAGGTGAAAACAGACAGTCCTTCTAACAGTTGCAACACAGGAAGACGGAGAAAAACCCATGGAAAGTATGTTAGCCGCGTGTAAGTCAATATGTCAATGTATGTACTATATGTATATATTTACCTAGTTGTGTTTTACAGGGCCTGAGCTATACTCGTATGGTCCCGTCTCCGTATCTACATTTATCCAGTCTTTCTTTTGAACTTATGTATACTTAATGTACTATAAGAACTCTATAGAACTTACGTATGTATGTATGTACGTATGTAATCTCCAGTTTAGCCTTGTGTGCGCGAAGGGTTCCTCGTTGTGTCGTGACAGCTGCCTTGTTTCCCTCACCGGGTGCTTCCAGCTGCCCACTGACGCTCTTACTCCTCCTTCGCCCGCAACACTACAAGAAAAATATATATAAATTTTCCACCTCACAAATATGCCCTTGGCTCCAAATTTACATAGAAATCTGTTTACCGAGGCGAGGAGAGGTAGACGGAGGGAGCAGCACTTGGGGATGCGAGGCGGGGGGAGTGGGGGGTAGAGAGGTAGTGATAGGTGAGGAGGAGGGTAAATAGTGCTGACCGGTAGGGGTGTTAGTCAGGGCTTGGGCCAGAGGTGTTGGGAGGCGAGAAGGAGCATTGGTGTAGAGAAAGCCAGTAAGTAGGCTGCATAAGAGAAATATAGTGATTCTGCTTTGTTTCCTGTTTTCTCACCACCATCCCCACGCAATTGTCCTACTTATACAAAGCAGATTCAGTTTCCACTCATTCATTTCCATCTAAATAAAGTTGTTTAATTTTTGTGCTTCCAACCTATTCACTGGCCTTGGGTGTAGAGATGGGAGGCCCGGGTCGGTGGAAGGTGCGGGTGGAGGCGATAATGTAGGAAATCTATGATGCGATTCCAGCCTCGGACCTTAGCTTGGTATATCTACTTGGCAGGCCACAGTGCATTTTCTCGTGTTTTTTGGCGATGGAAATTGATTCATGTGTTGGAAATTCGATACAGTTGTAGATGAGATGTATAGTGTTGTGTTGTTATAGATGTAAGGCGACACTTGAATACTGGTAAATGTTGGTATTGTTGTATGAGATAAGAACAAAAAAATAAGGAAGCTACAAGAGGCCGCGAGACCTACACGACGTAGTTCCTGTAACATCCTGAGATGATCTAAATATCGGATTGCTGGTTATAATGTCAGTGTGATGTTCTTGGTTGTTATCTATATCGAAAATTAACTTGTACAAGAACGCGACAAAATACCGGGATCATCGTGCCAGCTACTATTTCTTTCCTTCACTGGGGACACTAAGAACCGAATATGAACAACACAAAACGATCATAAATACAAAGTTGCATTCATTAGCAAGTATATATGTTTTACAGCATCACTATGGCGAAGAATAATCCATATACTATAGTGTTATGAGTATTAGTGGATAAACAGAGCAGCATCAGTATCAAGATAAATATAAGCGAAAAGCTGGATGCATATATATGTAAATAGATGGGAGGATAAATAGATGGACTGATATACGTATTCCCAGGCCTGGCTCTTCTGTATTCAGCAGCCGCCGCGCCCTGCTCTATATATTCCGCCTAAAGGGTATTTTATTTTCCTCGGCGCGGCGGAAGGGCAGTCGACGGCCGGACCAGATGACGTCACCCTTGATATTACCTCCAATGTCTGCTTATTAATATTGTTATAGTTGTTGCAGTTGTTGACATCAGTAGTAACAATAGTGTATATAAGAAAAATAAAACATCAGTAACACCAGCATATGTTGATAATAGTATTTACACCATCACCACCACCAATATTACCACCACTACCACCACCACTACCACCAACCAATACACTTTTATCAACATTGATAGATCGCAAGTTCCGACCATAAAGGAAGGAATGCACAAACCACATGTCAGCCCCCCCCACCCCCCACCCCCCCACCCTTGTCCCGCCCCTGGGGATGTGAGGGGGGAGGGAGAGAGCACAAGGAAGGAGGGGGGGGGTTGAGGAGGTAGGGAAGGAGCACAAGGAGGGGGGTGGGGTCGCGTGCCTCGTGGGAATTGCACTCTTGTCATATTGTCGACTTCCTCGGTCTTACTGTCCGTCACGGGGAGCTTCCAGGAAAGGTGTGTAAAGGCCGGTTCCCATCAGCCCGCTTGTACGGCCGTCTTACAACAACACCGCTCAACAATGACGTCACCATCATCACCGCTTGAGTGGTATTTGTGGCAACTGGGCACAGTTGAGCAGGAGAGATGACTTGAATCTAAAGCCCGGTTCCCACCTTCCCGCTTGTACGGCCGCCGTACAACAACAAAGACGTCACAATGACGTCACAACAAAGTCTACCGCACCACCGTACCGCTGTACGGCCGCCGTACAAAGTTAAATTCAAGTCATCTCTCCCGCTCGGCGGTGTCCGCTCGAGCGGAGTTGCCAACTGTGCCCAGTTACCACAAATACCACTCAAGCGGTGATGATGGTGACGTCATTGTTGAGCGGTGTTGTTGTAAGACGGCCGTACAAGCGGGCTGATGGGAACCGGCCTTAAAGCCCGGTTCCCACCTTCCCGCTTGTACGGCCGCCGTACAACAACAAAGACGTCATAATGACGTCACAACAAAGTCTACCGCACCGCCGTACAGCTGTACGGCCGCCGTACAAAGTTAAATTCAAGTCATCTCTCCCGCTCGGCTGTGTCCGCTCCAGCAGAGTTGCCAACTGTTTCCAGTTACCACAAATACCACTCAAGCGGTGATGATGGTGACGTCATTGTTGAGCGGTGTTGTTGTAAGACGGCCGTACAAGCGGGCTGATGGGAACCGGCCTTAACTTTGTACGGCGGCCGTACAGCGGTACGGCGGTGCGGTAGACTTTGTTGTGACGTCATTGTGACGTCTTTGTTGTTGTATGGCGGCCGTACAAGCGGGAAGGTGGGAACCGGGCTTTAGTCATCCCTGGAAGCCCCCCGCCAGCTTCCCGTATGTGTGTGTGTGTGTGTGTGTGTGTGTGTGTGTGTGTGTGTGTGTGTGTGTGTGTGTGTGCGTGTGTGTGTGTGTGTGCTTGGGAGGGGTGTGTCTGTCTTCCCGTCTGTTTGCTTGTCTGTCCTTCTGTCTTGTGTATTCACGTCCCAGTCCGTCTTTCTCTGTGTTTTGAGTCTCCACGAACATGCAAGGAGTTATGTACGCATGAGGCAGGTCCCCGCGGACTGAGGTATATCCATATTCATGCTTGGCCACCCAATTTCGAGCGTGAATCAATATGCAGTGTCGCATTTCTACAAACTCAACCCTCCCCCAACACACACACACACACACACACACACACACACACACACGCACACACACACACGTACACGTACTCACACTTCACGCTTTGGAAGTAAAACTCATTCAAGTATCAAGCTCTGCATATGTTAATTAGTATATGTATACCATTTAAATGTAATTAATGCATTATAACTAGTATATAACTGTATTAATATATTTATATGTATTAATAGCCTTGTCATGAGCTGCCTTAGATATGGACACACCTATATGGGATGATATGGAGCAGCAATAGTTCTCCTCTCGACTCCTCTCTTACGTAAATATGGATTAAATATTACGGTATTTAATATATAATTAAATACCACGTGCAAAATAACTGTCTTTCCCTACCCAGCCAACCAAGCTGCGGTGCTAAAACAATGGTGGCACTGTAACTCTCCCGCCCTCTTGTCTTCCGGGCAGTGCGAGAGGTGTGAGGGCAGAGAGGGGAGTAAGGGGCGCATTATAGCGAGTTATTGTTCTAGGTGTGCGCCGGGGTGTGGGTGAATCTTTGTGTTGGTCGCTGCGCTGGATTCTGAGTGTCTGAGTGGCCATATTATTGCCTGCAAACGATTGAAGGCCCAGAGTGTGAGTGAAAAAATATATTAAGCTTTTTACGATGTTGAAATGATTATGTTGTGTGTGTGTGTGAAAAAAAAAAAGAGAGAGAGAGAGAGAGAGAGAGAGAGAGAGAGAGAGAGAGAGAGGAGAGAGAGGAGAAGAGAAGAAGAGAGAGAGAGAGAGAGAGAGAGAGAGAGAGAGAGAGAGAGAGAGAGAGAGATAAATGAATGAATGAATGGATGGATGTATTTTGGTCACCTGAAAAACCGTAAAACGTTGATCGGATTAGGACAGATTTAGATCAATGAAATCTTGTCGCTTCCACTTCGCTCAAGAATTCGTTTGAACTTTACTAAAAAAGAAAATATTTGCTGTCCAATACGAGCCGGTCATGACAGTTTTGCGTCTGTCTATTTTGAGACCATAAATCCTTAACCTGCCCCGACACAGTGTCTTTGTCTTGATGTATCTTGTATCTACACTTTACCTTTTTGGTTTCTTGGTGTGTTTTTCGTAACTTTCATAGCCGATACGGTCAACTAAGATCTCTATTTTTTCCTTTGAATATTTCTATTTCTTATTTTTGTGTTTTGTTTCTCGGTTGTATCTCATTTGTGGTGTATATAAGTATTAGTGCGGATGAGGGGATCTCCCTTTACAAGTTCCCGGGTTTTTCCATGTCCCTCTCTCCCGTTTAGCATCTCAACCCTCCTCGCCACGTTATAGCCTTGTGTTAGGTTACGGTGGACCCTTTGCTCTGTAGCCGCGCTTTCACCTGCCTTCACTTATTCATGAATTTTTTTCTATTACATTTTCTCTTTCCAAATAAGAAAGAACTCACCAGGCTCGGTTTACCTTCATAATTACCAAACCCGAAACTCCACTTTTATTCCCGCTTCCTTCCCCACGGCCTCCCCCCCCCCCCCCGGCATCGACCTCTGGCGGGGGAATTACACAGGGTTCGATGTTATTCAGTTCTGAAAAGTTGATTTATTAGAAAGTATTTCATAAATATGATTAATGAACATGGAATGCAATACATCCACAGTATAGAGTTCCTCTGTCCGTATCAATTTGTTGTGTTATACTAAGCGGTTCGTGTTATTAACTGGATGTAATATTAAGTATTGCACATGCAAAAATATGTATTAATACGAGTATGTACATAAGCTCTAAAACATGATAGAGCTTTTCGAACCGGTGATGATAATACGAGTATGTACATAAGCTCTAAAACATGATAGAGCTTTTCGAACCGGTGATGAGTGCGTTATGCAACTATGCATGTGTGTGTGTGTGTGTGTGTGTGTGTGTGTGTGTGTGTTTGTGTGTGTGTGGTGTGTGTGTGTGTGTGTGTGTGTGTGTGTGTGTTTATCCTGAGGCTATTTTTGTTTATCAGTTCGTGCTGGCGCTGTATGCAATTGAACCCTCGCTCGAGTAACCATCACCTGGAACATTGGCCAATGCGCCAAGTAGTAACCTCAGACGCAATACAAGCAACGCGTCGCCAACATTCACAAACTAACGTGAACATGACCTCCTTACAGCAAATATATGTGCAAAAGGAGAAAAAACAGCATCGCACCACTCCCTTTATACTCAAGGAATTGAAACAGTAATGTAAATTGAGAACATTACGTCTTCCACCTTACTATAATGCACCAAATGTCCGTCTGTACGTAGAGCTAAGGCTCCGCCTTTTCGTTCATTATGATTGTTATTACTGTCGTTATTATTTTCATTAGTGTTATCATTATTATTACTATTATTGATATTATTATTATTATTACTATTATTGATATTATTATTATCATTATTACTATTATTATTCATATTAATATTTCTATTATCATTACTTACTACTATCATTACTTGGTCTCCATATTACAGGATGGATATAGCCTTGTTAGAAAAAGTGCAGAGAAGGATGACCAAAATGATACAAGGGATGCGTAACTTTAGTTATGAGAGGAGATTGAAGTTATTAAAATTACACTCACTCGAGAGACGCAGAGTAAGGGGCGATCTGATAGAAGTTTTTAAGTGGATAAAGGGATTTAATAAAGGAGAGGTAGGAAAAGTTCTTACGGCTTTTAACCAGGGTAGAACAAGAAGTAACGGATTCAAGCTGGAAAAGCGTAGATTTAGAAAGGAAATAGGGAAAAACTGGTTCACAAATAGGGTGGTGAATGAATGGAATGGTCTCAGTAGACAGGTAGTTAGTGCTGAGTCATTGGGGAGCTTTAAAGGGGAGCTGGATAGGTTCATGGATGGGGATGAAAGGTGGATGTAGGTAGTGTTAGGTGACAGGAACTACCACGTGGAGGCCTCGCGGCCTCTTGTAGCTTCCTTATTTTCTTATGTTCTTATGTTCTTACTACTACTACTACTTCTACTTCCACCTACTACTACTATTACTACAAGTTCTACCTACTACTACTATTACTACTTACCATACACTAACCAATAAATTAACTAGTGTATTATTATCATGTATTAGGATCATTATAAGCATTAGAGATATATATAGTATAAGAGTATATCATATTATATAGTATAAGAGATTGTAAGGTAAGGAGACTAATGAAAAACAGAATTTTATTTGTGGATTAGTTATATTAGCTATAACATCAAGTACATGAGACTGTTATTTTTTTTTTTTTTTTTTTTTTATATATATATTTTTTTATTATTATTATTTTTTTTTTTACATCTTGGCCTATATGAGAAGATGCCCGCTGTTCTATGCATTAACACAGCTTTGATACATCATTATCCAGGACAACAACTAGGCAATCAGGGTGTAATCTATCTTGTGTTTTCTCTTGCCTGTGTGGGCGCTCACTCGTGGCCCGAGTGGTCGGCGTCGTGCTCCTGGAAATCGTCCAGCATCTGCCGAAACTGGCCGTCCAGGTCATCGCAATCACGCAGCATCCTCTCCCTCTCCGTCTGCTTCTTCCTCTCCGCTTCCTGCTGCTGGAACTCGAGCGTCTGTGAGAACATGACCTGCCTGTAGCGTTCCTCCTCCACCTGCTTCATCTTCCTTTTCTTTTCCTCCATCAGCCTTTTCCTTTCCTCCATGTCGCGGAGGCGCCGCGCCCTGGCACGCTTATCCGCTCTTCACTCTCTTCGTGTTGCTGATGGTCTGGGGCTTCGGGACGGTCTTCAGGATTGCCATGAGGCCGTCACCGTCATCGGCCTCGTCTTCGCCATCATTCTCCTCCTCGTCGAGAGTGTGTGATTTGTGCGTCTCGTCGTCACTCAAAAACTTTCCGTCAAGCTCCAACAATTCTTCTTCTTCACTGTGGAGACGCAGCTCTTTCTCGACCTTCTTCTTTCCGGCGTCGCCCGACTCACTCACATTCCATTCGCGTAAGTCTTCCTCCAAGTTGTCGTCACCCACAGTGTCCTCGAAGTCATCAGCCAAACCGTCTTGTACAAGGTCACCACCGCCCTCCTTCCAGGCACCGGGATCATTGACATAGCACCACAACGCCCCTTGTGCCCGCCATGCCGCCTGCGTCGAGCCAGCCTCATATTCTTGGCCAGCGACAGTATCTTGCGGTGCACATCGCTCTGACTCATCGTGGTCACCTTGGCTCTTTTACCTTGGTGTGGTGCCTCGCTCTCTTGGTGCCGTCGCTTGGTGCCTTCCCGCGGGGACCTGTTCCCTACCACGCACACCAATTGCTCATCCTTCATCGCCACATTCTTCAGTTCCACGTCCATGCCACGGAAGCCCGCCTTCCACCACACGCTAAACTCCTCACCCACATACGACACTTCATCTCTCCGCAGCTTCTGTTCCTGCCGCTTGAGGCACCGTTCCTGCTCCCTGGCCTGCTGTTCCTGCTGCTCCTCCAGCAGTGACCGGCACTCTGCCTGCCATTCCAGCACCGTGCTTTCCCTAATCCGTCTTTGCATGTGCTGCTCGTCCGTGTATCTCACCTCCAGTCCGTCCTCGTCGTACCCGATAAAGAATTTCTTCTCTCTCGCACGGTCAAACCCGAAGGAGGGAAGGCTGCGCCGCTGCTCCTCCCAGAAAGGCGCGCCCACGCGCTACTTTGCCTTGTACTTCTCAATGTCGTGCTTGAACTGCTCTAAGGCTTCCTCGGCGTCTGAGGTAAGCGGCGGCTGCTCTTTATCCTTGTTTTCTTGGTATAGAATTTGTAGCTACCTTTGAGAGGCGCTCCAGGTGGGAGCTTCGCGCAGTTCCTCGTCCTCTGAGATGTCTGAGTCTGAGGCGATAGAGGCTGCAGACGCGTTCTCCTTCAGGGAGGAGTCCTGCTTCCTGATGGGAATCTGCTCGAAGGAGAAGCCCTCTGTAGTCTTTTCGGCGCGTCTCACCCGCCGTTTTCGGGCAGCTCGTTTAGTCCCTGGAGCGTCTTGCCTGGCAGGGGAGGCACTTGTCCGGCGTGACTCCGGGGACGTGGCGGCAGTCACGGCCTTGCCTCGTTTAGGCTCAGGTTCCTCATTGAGAGACTCACTTGAGCTCCTCTTGTGAGGCCTTGCTGTTGTCAGGTTCCCATGTTTGTCTGGCAGGTCAAGGCCCTTGTCCTGGGCCTCGAGGGCACTGGTCAGCCAAGCATCAAGATCCATCACACCGGAGGTTCATTATACCAACCAAGCGTACCCGCATTACAGGGATGCCTCTCATATTAAGGATCTTTTTTTTTATTTTGTTTTTAAGGATCCAAGTTACAGCCTGGTGGTGCACCTAACTCCATGCTGGCGCGGCGGTGTAGTAATGGTCTGTTCCCTAATATATATATATATATATATTCCATCTCCCTTGCGACAGAGACTGAAGGGAATTTTACTTGACGCCTGTGCCAGGTAAATATTCCCCAGGCTGCAAAAATCAAACAAACTATTCTTTCAACTATGAAGTTATTGAATAAACCTGGCTGAATATAGTTTAAAACCATTCCAGGGATGACCTTGACCTTTCCTGAAAGTTTGGTTGAAATTAGAACAAAAATGGCGGACCCTTAGCTGGACACATGGACATTCAGTGAACTATAATAAGAAACTCTGCGGTAACGCTTTGTCATGTTTGACTAACACTAACTTCTATGCAATATTATTGTTATTATTATTATTATTATTATTATTATTATTATTATTATTATTATTATTATTATTATTATTATCATAATCATCCTTTTTATTCATGTTATTAGTATTACTATTATTATTATTATCATTATTATTATTTTTATTGCTATTACTAACATTATTATCATCAAAATTACCATTTTTAATCATTATTATTATTACTACCAGAAGATATCCGTAATAAGTATAATGCTTAGAAAGAAAATCATAATGGATTTGTACACATAACGTATTTTTAAACTCTCTCTCTCTCTCTCTCTCTCTCTCTCTCTCTCTCTCTCTCTCTCTCTCTCTCTCTCTCTCTCTCTCTCTCTCTCTCTCTCTCATATCTCATCTCTATCATCTCTCTTATCTTCTCTCTCTTCTCATATATATATATATATATATATTATATGGAGAGGGAGAGAGAGAGAGAGAGAGAGAGAAGAGAGAGAGAGAGAGAGAGAGAGAGAGAAGAGAGAGAGAGAGAGAGAGAGAGAGAGATCATAAACACGGTGTTACGTGTACAAAGCCATTCGGATTGTCTTTCAGAACATCATACATATTACGGGTAACTTCTGCTAGTACTATTAATAGACAGTGTGTGTGTGTGTGTTTGTGTGTATGTGTGTGTGTGTGTGTGTGTGTGTGTGTGTGTGTGTGTGTGTGTGTGTGTATGTGTATGTATGTGTGTGTGTTTGTGTGAATGCGCGCGCGCACACATCACCTTTGCTGTTTAAAGTACGATAGAAAGTAATCCTGGTTTATATTATATTATTTTAATTGCAGAAATTGAAAAAAAAAGTCATTTAAATCATAAAGATCCTATATATTGTATTTCAGAAAATAGTTAACGCTATTTGATAATTATTGGCAACAATTATTTCACATTATTCTTCGACTGTACAACTTTCCATTGGTGAAGAAGTTGCTGCAATGCTTGATCACCTCCTTCGACATTTGTTGCCTAGACTTCTTTCAAAAGAAAACGTTGCATCTTTCCTGCTGCTTGGCATAATAGTGGTTTCGGCAAATTTAGTTTTTTGTATCACGGGACGTCTGTGTGCGCTGGGAGAACCTGCTGCCGCTTTTAAACAGTTAATGAAAAAGAAAGAAAAAAAGCTCATCCGTCGTTTGTGTTCTTTAATCAATCTAAATATTGAAAGCAGAGTGAAGCCTGCGGCGAGTACCACACAATGGAAGACTGAAATGGTTGGTGCATTTATATAAGCGACGATTGCGATTATTGTGCCAACCTGCCTAATTAAAAGGAATTACAATCTAGTGATACTGATTAATGATGTAGGAACGGTAAAGGACAGGCAGATAGGTAGCGTATTAAGCTTTTAAATCCTCTATCCTTTTTTCTTGTCATTCTTTTCCATTCTTGTCTTTTTCATGCTTTACCCTTCTTATGTATCTTTCTTTTCTTTTCTTTTTACTCACTCGAACAGCACGAGCAGCTTTTCTATCCCTCAGTGCCGTAACCGCCTGAGAGCATTCGTCTTCTTCCTGCGGGCATCTCTTAATACAGAAGCGACAAGGGAAGTAAATTAAAGTTGCAGGCCCAGCGTATAGCGACTTCACATTCACCAATAGATATGTAAGACACTGGATGAGGGAGTAAAGAAACATAATAAAAGCTAAAAAAAACAACTCAACGCGCAAAAATAATGTGAAAGAAGTAACAAAAGACTGAGAATGAAGGGAAAAGCGCACAGCCGACTTTAAAGAAGAAATACTGGGAGAAAATATTTTTGTCTATATATTTTCCATCGTTGCGTGACTACCCTTCTACGGTGGCAAGATTGTGGAGAGACAGAGAGAGAGAGAGAGAGAGAGAGAGAGAGAGAGAGAGAGAGAGAGAGAGAGAGAGAGAGAGAGAGAGAGAGAGAGAGAGAGAGAGAGACAGACAGACAGACAGACAGACAGACAGACAGACAGACAGACAGACAGACAGACAGACAGACAGACAGACAGACAGACAGACAGACAGACAGAGACACAGATAGACAGACAGATAGACAGAGACAGATAGACAGACAGATAGACAGACAGACAGACAGACAGACAGACAGACAGAGACAGATAGACAGACAGACAGACAGACAGACAGACAGACAGACAGACAGACAGACAGACAGACAGATAGACAGACACAGATAGACAGACAGACAGACAGACAGAGACACAGACAGACAGACAGACAGACAGACAGACAGACAGACAGACAGGTAATATTGAAAGTAATCAAGACCTAAAATTTCCTCTCCCTGAAAGTTGAAAAAGTACCTGACGTCCATAATTTCCGGGTGACATCTGAGAAATGTTTCCCGCCGGAGACGCACCATTGTACAGCGTGATGACGGCTTTTCTCAGCCTGACGCTCTTCTTTACTTTCTTTTCCTTCGCCACCAAGATTGAACCAGAACTTTCTTCGACATTTCGGTCACTTTTCTGGGAGTAGGAAGCCTGGACGATGACGCCTTGTGTGTTAGGGACATTGAGGTTGGAAATAGGAAGAGTTAGTCGGACGGTAAAAGGGTTAGAGAAAGACAGTGATAGAGGCAGACAGACAGACATAGACAGAAAGACAATTTGCTCAAGCACTTTCAAGGTCAGGTGGTCGATCACCGTCTCCTCTGTTCCACACTTTCACCTCTTTGTCTTGAGGTGGAGGGGGGAGGGGGGAGGTTTGTGGTGGGAGAAGGGGGAGGCATGTGGTGGGGGAGGGAGGAGGCTTGAGCTGGGGGGCGGGGTGAGGCTTGTGGTGGGGAGAAGGGGGAGGCTTGAGCTGGGGAGGAGGGGGTAGGCTTGTGGTAGGGGAGGGGGGAGCTTGAGGTAGGGGGAGGCTTGTGGTGGGGGAGGGGGGAGGCTTGTGGTGGGGGAAAGGGGAGGCTTGAGGTAGGGGGAGGGGGGAGGCTTGTGGTGGGGGAGGGGGGAGGCTTGTGGTGGGGGAAAGGGGAGGCTTGAGCTGGGGGGGAGGGGGGAGGCTTGTGGTAGGGGAAAGGGGAGGCTTGTGGTGGGGGAAAGGGGAGGCTTGAGCTGGGAGGGAATGGGGAGGCTTGTGGTGGGGGAAAGGGGGGAGGCTCAACCATGCACCACGCACTACACTGAGGTCACATTCCTACCTGGCAATATTGCAATGCCATGGTCGGTGTTGAAGTGGCTACGTGGCTATTAATTGTTATTTTGGTGTGGTCAGCCTCTTAAGAGCTATGAGTCCCTGCAGGCATTGGCACAGGTATGCTATAGCGGCTCCCTGTTCGGGTACTGAGGCGTGATGGGAAGTCGTGGGGGGAACAGGAAAAAACATTCGACGGAGAGGGCAAGAAAGGAAACTCTTTAAAAACATCGAAAATTTTGGAGTTTTTAGATCTTGCAATAATTATGGATATTAACTGCTAGTCTTGGAATAAGGGAATACATCGCAGATAATGTGTATCGAAAGCCTGGGTGTGTAACAGGATGGCCTTAAAGGGACATGACGGACCTGCTTCCTCTCTCTCTCTCTCTCTCTCTCTCTCTCTCTCTCTCTCTCTCTCTCTCTCTCTCTCTCTCTCTCTCTCTCTCTCTCTCTCTCTCTCTCTCTCTCTCTCTCTCTCTCTCTCTCTCTCTCTCTCTCTCTCTCTCTAAAAAGAAAAAGAGAATAAATGAAGAAAAAAAAAGAAATAAAGATTACCAATAAAATCGGTCGAGTTAATCCACTGTAGCTTCCTCTCCAATTTGGACGAATTTCATCCCACCGTTTAAATTCAATTCAACTACAGAGTCTGTGGAACGAATTTTCTATTAGACGGACGTGCCTCATGGAAAAAGACGCAGAGGGGTTGTCAGTGCACCTGCCTCCTCTCACACACACACACACACACACACACACACACACACACACACACACACACACACACACACACACACACACACACACACACACACACACACACGCACGCACGCACGCACGCACGCACGCACGCGCGCGCGCGCGCGCGCACACACACACACACACACACACACACACACACACACACACACACACACACACACACACACACGTCACCGTCTGGACGGCTCAGTTAGTTAGGGTGTCCGGCACCATTCTGTGGTCCGGCGTTCGATCCCCGGCCCCGCTCATACCCGTGGATTTATCCACTGAGAAATTCGGGCGGTTACTTTCCCCCTTGAGCAAGGGGA
>JACEEZ010025022.1:715000-717500 GCA_016584305.1 Chionoecetes opilio
TCTCTCTTTCTCTCTCTCTCTCTCTCTCTCTCTCTCTCTCTCTCTCTCTCTCTCTCTCTCTCTCTCTCTCTCTCTCTCTCTCTCTCTCTCTCTCTCTCTCTCTCTCGCTCTGTCTTTTTCTCTTATTCCTTCTCATTCTTTTTCTCCCTTTTCTCCCTTTCTCTCTCTTTCTCTCTCTCTCTCTCTCTCTCTGTCTCTCTCTGTCTCTCTCTCTCTCTCTCTCTCTCTCTCTCTCTCTCTCTCTCTCTCATGGCGTTATTCAATTCCAATGGTCGTGTCACAAAGTGGTGTTATCTTGCACGATGATAGCGGATGAGACATTCCTCGATAGTGGTGCTGACGGCGGCTTGTCACGCGACTCCACCGTTATGATAGTGTTATGCTATAGTGCCGTTTATCTCCTTCCTTCCTTCCTTCCTGAATGTTGCAAGGTTCTTATTTATCTTTTCTGCGTGTTAAGGGAGAATGGGGGCGAAAGAGTATGATTGTGTTAAGGGTAATGGCAAGTCTTTGTGACCGGGGGCAATGTTGTGGGTGTTATTTGGGTGGTATAGGGGAGGGGGGAGAGTAGTAATGGTGGTAGTAAGGGTTGATTCTGGTGGTAATGGTGAAGAAGGGTCTAGTGATGGTGGTAGTAAAGGGTGTTGGGGTGCGATGTCAGTGGTGGAATGTCTTAGTTAAGTGGTAGCGTAATGTAGTGGAAGGTGGAAGACATTGAAAGTGATGGAGAGGTGTTGTCATGAGTTAGGAGACGTGACGATGGTGGTGCGTAGTGGAGTGGTGATTGTGGTTGGGGGTGGCGTGGTGTTGGTGGGGTGTAGCGTGATGAAGGGCTGTGTCTTGGTGGTGGGGTGATGAGGAAGTAAGGGCATGTGACGGAGATATGAGTAGAGCTTGTGTTGTTTTGAAGCGAGAACAATATCTTGAGTGTTTTGTGTTGATATGGTGAATATGGTGTGTTGTGTTCTGTAGTGCTGTTTGGTTATGGTGAGGATGGTGTGTCGTGTTGTGTTTTTTGTTAATATGGTGAAGATGGTGTGTTGTGTTGTGTAGTGCTGTTTGGTAATGGTGAGGATGGTGTGTCGTTGTGTTTTTTGCTAATATGGTGAAGATGGTGTGTTGTGTTGTGTAGTGCTGTTTGGTTATGGTGAGGATGGTGTGTCGTGTTATGTTTTTTGTTAATATGGTGAAGATGGTGTGTAGTGCTGTTTGGTAATGGTGAGGATGGTGTGTTGTGTTTTGTTTTTTGTGTTATAATGGTGAGGACAGGAACTACCTCGTGTAAGTCTCACGGCCTCTTGTAGCTTCCTTATTTTCTTATGTTCTTATGTTCTTATGGTGTGTCGTATTGTGTTTCTGTGTTGTAATGGTGATGAGCTATAGAGTGTTAGTAAGATGAGGAGGAGAGGTAGTAGAGAGAGGCTAATGATAGACGTGGGAGACAGGTTCCATTATAGAATAGTAACTGCATGTGGTATTATAATTATAGTAAAGACGTAAAGTATATAAAAGTAAAGTAAAGTAGAAGTTAACGTAAAGAAAACGTGTGGTGGTTATTATATCACGACAATTTTTCGCTTCTTCTCGTTGTTGTTTCTCCACGAACTGATGAAACGTTCCTGCTGATGGGCTCGAAGGGAAGGAGGACGCCTTAACACTATACTATCAGAACATTGTCAGTGGTGTATAGGCCTTGATGTCTCGCCTTGTGATATAAGATGAAACTGGGAATAGCTCGTTAAGATGGCGTTTGAGATAGACCAAATGGTGACAGATCCAGGTGTTCAAGCTAATTGGGTTTGTTTGATGTAGCTACTGTAGGGGAGGCTGGGACGTGAGTTAAGTTTGTGAAGATGTGGAGAGGCGTCGATTGCAATTAGCAGGTGTAATGGGATGTACCTGAAGTGTTAGGAGATGTAGGGGGAGGATGCTGGAAGAAGGGTACGTGACAGTGGTCGTTTTGTAGTTGATATGAGTTTGTTCATGTGTTAAAGAAGTAAACCTGCAGGAAAGGAGAAGAATATTGATAACCAGAAAGTAAATTGAGAAAAAATAGAGGATAAGTAACAAATTGAGAAAATGACGAAAAGTTGAAAAACGTAATCATCCTCAATACAAAAAAAACAGACGTATAAAAGTAGAAATATCCACAAAGGAATATTATAAATACAAAGATGTAAAGGCAAAGAAGTAAATGCGAAAGGAAAGCGAGAAAATATGAAAGATGTTAAAGATACATTTCAGTGAAGCAGACATATTCCTTTTAAGCAATCTTACATGTGGGGACGGGGACAGCAATCTGGAAAGGTTAACACCACCACAACTTGGCGGCTGAGGCATGAGTTAAGAGACGCTGCCATTCACTATTGACTCCCTCCTTCTTGCCCTCTCCCTTGATCCTCCTGCCCCGCTGTGCTTTTCAAATGTATCGCTGAAGACGTGAGTATTTGACTGTGTGTGTGTGTGTGTGTGCGTGTGTGTGTGTGTGTGTGTGTGTGTG
>JACEEZ010025022.1:727500-742500 GCA_016584305.1 Chionoecetes opilio
CTTATGCGCATGCGTCCTGTACACATCAGTCAGGTGGTGTCGGTCACGCCGCCCCGACATCAAAGATTGTCAACTTAAAAGCAGTTTTTTTCATGCCTTTACAAAAATCATCTGCAAACTCGCATATTTGTGTGTAGTTTTCATAAAGATTTTTGCTTTGAGGCGAAGGAAGCTGTGGCTTGTGATGGCGCGTTAGGTGCAATGGTTTCCGTCGACCACACGCCGGGTAAGGGTCGTCGCCCCTTTACTACCGAGGGAAACACCAAGCCTAGGATAGGGGGCGGCGGGAAACTCACCAGATGTTGTTCCAAGCTCCAAATTTTTGTCGCATTTGTATTTTTCATATAAATTAGTTGAAATAAAGAGTGCAATTAAGGAAAACGCTACTTGTCGACCAATGCGACTTTTTTTAAATACAAAACATGAATCTCGTTTTCATGGGCCATCATACAGAGGTAATGGGTGAGAAAGAACAGGGAGGAGGAAATAAGAGGAGAAATACAGCCGTCTGCTTCCCCTCCGCCTCAACACCCACACCGACACAGGCACAAGGGGCGCACAGGCATCGCGTATCATCTGCCTTTGTCACCTCACGCTGTGCAACGGGCGATTATAGCTCAAGACCACACGCGAATCTGGGGGAAAATACTCAAGTCAACCAGCGGAAAGGACAGTTAGGTTCGGCCAAGTATAGCTAACATCCCAATTAGCAGAGACCGGCCGTGGGTACGAAAATTGACACACACATTGAGAGAGAGAGAGAGAGAGAGAGAGAGAGAGAGAGAGAGAGAGAGAGAGAGAGAGAGAGAGAGAGAGAGAGAGAGAGAGAGAGAGAGAGAGAGAGAGAGAGAGAGAGAGAGAGAGAGAGAGTTATTAGCAAAACACGCATTAATAGCTACTTTCAGTCCATAGTTTTCAAATTGTGATGCTATTAAATTTTGATAGAGTAACATATTCGGTTCATATTACTCACTATTTAAAACCTACAAGAAAAAAGCTTCATGGCGCGATATAGACCAGAGAGAGTGAGAGGAATTGAGACAAATAGACATAGGTACAAGGAAGACAGGCAGGCAAGCAGAGAGAGAGAGAGAGAGAGAGGATTAATTCACACCATCAGGACCAGAATGACGGTGGAGTGGAGGAGGCAAATGAACCATGACGCGGCGAGGTTAATGAACACGTTGATACCTCATCTTGTGGTTATTAGTGACGTGCATGATTTTGATGAGAAAACCTTTGTTCACCTCCCTCTACCTTAATTACAGGAATATAAGAGAATGGTAATATTTTATACGTGTTTGTAGGTGAGCAACAGGTGACAGAGTAAGAAAAAGAGAGAGAGAGAGAGAGAGAGAGAGAGAGAGAGAGAGAGAGAGAGAGAGAGAGAGAGAGAGAGAGAGAGAGAGAGAGAGATGAAGGATTAAAGACAGGGAAAATGAACGAAATGAGTGAGAAAATAAGACTAACGGCAAAAGAAATGAAATAAGATAGAACTCAAACATATATTAGCAAGATAAATGCATTGGATAAGAATGGAGACAGGAAAGAAAGGAAATTATTTTGGGGTGAGAGGTGATAATTACCCCTCCCCCAAACCCCACACTCCCCCAACTTCCCCCCACTAGCCTCCCCAACCCTCCTTATCAGCGAGGTTACGGGGACATAGGAGAAGCAGGTCTATCGTAGTCTAGGTCTCCCTTGGGTCAACCTTTCTTATGACCTGGGCGAGAATTTGAGAAGGTCAAGACAGGTGCCTTTTCAGTTCAACGTAAAGATGTTGAAAAATGTCTCTGCAAGTTTCACCGCATGCTTGCTCAGACCTTTTTTTTTGTGTTTTACGTTTGCTTTTACAGCTTCATTTTTTCCCCGGTGTTTGTTTTCGTTAAAAAGGTCTTCTTGAGGCAGGTCGTTTTTCTCTTGTTCGTTTTTCTTTACGTTTTCTGCTGCCCGCTCCCTCTCCAAAATTATGCTGCTGTTTCCCTCGTTTTCTCAGTTTTTTGGGGCTTTGTCTTTTCCCTTTGAGTTTCATTCCTATCTTCTTAATCCTCCTCCTCCTCCTCCTCCTCCTCCTTTTCTCCTCCTCCTCCTCCTCCTCTCCTCCTCCTCCTCCTCCTCCTCCTCCTCCTCCTCCTCCTCCTCTCCTCCTCCGCCTGTCAGAAGCAGAACAGCGAGATGAATAGGTTTTATTTTTGTATGTTTAGTTTGAAGAAAAAAAGCAGGATGAAGTTTTGCTGAAATCTTAAGTTAAAGAAAAGAAAGTATGATCTAGAATGCATATACACGTGCATAATAAAGTTTCATATTTAATCTTTTGTCAGGCGTAATTGCCACTTGCTCAAGAATTTGGACTGAGCATTCTCTTGTCACTCGGTAAAGAATTAAATAAAAAATATTTGGAATTCTCGTCATTTCCTTTGATCCGTCTTGATAAGGATAGAACAGTACGTTGCTTTTATCTTTGAAATCTTGAATTGGCTCAGACATCAGCTTAATTTTGTTTCCGAATGGTTACAAACAGACATACATTCATTGGACCTCTTGAAATCCATTGTCCCAGCTTTCGAAATTCCAATATCTTCCCTGCATCTTTTTCTTCCTCTTTCAGATCTAAAGTTACTGGTTCCCTTTCTTCCAAATAGTCTTCCGTTCATTCATTATATAAAATACTCGCTCGCTTTCTCTCTTTTATTCAATAATTAGGTCAAAAAAAGTTTATGGCTGACGCAAGATTTTCAGACAAGTTTGATTTTTTTCCGCTAAATATGTGATGCTTCTAAATATGTGATGCTTCTAAATATGTGATGCTTCTAAATATGTGATGCTTCTAAATATGTGATGCTTTTCCTAATGGAGATTTTTGAGAAAACTACATTTCTAATGCAGTTTTTTCTTGTGCAAACCTCAAAAAAGTGTTTTTTTTACAATTCGAAAAAGTTATGACAAATTTCTAATAATACACCTTTTAGACATTTTGACGGGAAAAAACACTCGCCATTTATAAAAGCATCAAATAATAACCTAATCAAACCATTAAACTAACCTAATCTAACCTAACCCTCAAACTACCTAACCTAACCCTCAAACTAACCTAACCTAACCTAACCCCCAAACTAACCTAACCTAACCTAACCCTCAAACTAACCTAACCTAACCTAACCCTCAAACTAACCTAATCTAACCTAACCCTCAAACTAACCTAACCTAACCCTCAAACTAGCCTAACCTAACCTAACCCTCAAACTAACCTAACCTAACCTAACCCTCAAACTAACCTAACCTAACCTAACCCTCAAACTAACCTAACCTAACCTAACCCCCAAACTAACCAAACCTAACCTAGCCTATGAATTTTTTTTCTTTTTTTTCACAACCTTTCATTGTTACTTTCACACTCGTTCTGACCTATAGAAACAGTAGAAAGGTAAAACAATACTTAAATCCAGACACAGCCATGTTCTAAATATTAGCCAATAACTACCCTATTTGATGTGGAAAATATAAGAGGAAATTTATACCTTTTTTATGAATGAGATGTTTTATATTTTTGTTAGTGAGCAGATAAATGGAAAGTTCTTATGATTCTGGTGTTGAGTTTTTTCCGCAAGTAATGTGACATCGTAACCCTCAGGGGCGGAAAAGGCTGAAAGGACCATTCCGCTCTCTCTCTCTCTCTCTCTCTCTCTCTCTCTTCTCTCTCTCTCTCTCTCTCTCTCTCTCTCTCTCTTCTCTCTCTCTCTCTCTCTCTCTCTCTCTCTCCTCCTCTCTCTCTCTCTCCTCTCTCTCTCTCTCTCTCTCTCTCTCTCTCTCTCTCTCTCTCTCTCTCCTCTCTCTCTCTCTCCTCTTCTCTCTCTCTCTCTCTCTCTTCTCTCTTCTCTCTCCTCTCTCTCTCCTCTCTCTCTCCTCCTCTCTCCTCTCTCTCTCTCTCCCTCCATATTTACGGAAATGTTTCTTTTCATCTCTCTCTCTCTCTCTCTCTCTCTCTCTCTCTCTCCTCCTCTCTCTTCTCTCTCTCTCCTCTCTCTCTCTCTCTCCTCTCCTCTCTCTCTCTCTCCTCTCTCTCTCTCTCTCCCCCCTTATTACCTCATTCAATATCATATTCGCAGTATTCATGATTACGTTTCGTATTGACCTTTGAAAGCAGTGTAAGTGATCCAGATTTATTCACTACATTTTTTGGCTGGCTTTAGTAAATGAGATGAGTAAATTTTATACTTATTCCTAGGTTTATTGATTTACCTTCATTGCGGTTTAATTTCACGTGTTACTTTTCCAAATAGATCAGAATTTTGGGCTTTGTGTATATAGAGATTAAGTAAATGTAAAGACTGGTATAAGTCAGCGCCTCGATATTGCGTCCAAGGCAAGAAGGCGTGTGTTTCTGTGCAGTGGGATTGACGTCATCTTGGTACTCCCTCTTTATAGGACCTTCAGCTCTTGCCACCAGCAGAAGGGATGGGGTGGGGGGCGGGCGCCGGGACCATAATACCCACTGTGGTAGAGTAGGACATAGAACTTGCTAGGGAAAGGCAATACAAAGGAATCGAACCTGGGAGCTTCCCTGAATGTCATGTTATACTATGCACACCAACAACCTCATGGGATTTGGTACTTTGCTGATGGAATGATTTCACAAAACCAAATGTGTGACTGCATAATGTCGCTCCTGTGAATTGAGTTTTTTTTTTGTGTGTGTGTGTGTGTGTGTGTGTGTGTGTGTGTGTGTGTGTGTTGAATAGTTATGTCAGGTGTGAGCTGTTAAGTGCAGTCAACACTTTATAATTTTTTTCAACAGGAATATGACACAGTGATCGATGACACGAAAAATAAACTTTAGGATTTTCTTGTTTTTTAAAGTCATCAATCATTTTTCATTTCAAAGATCGAATCACTCATCGATCAAGCACGGTAACTGCCACGGACACACGGTTTCTGGTTTTCTCTGTCGCTTGATTTATCCTCATGAATATTTATTTCTCATAAACGATTCCGTTCGCTTTATTGGACATATTGCTTTCAGAACGATGCGATTCCGAGGACCGAGTTATTGGTCAGTCTTATCTTTTCATCTGCAGAGAGATTAATTGGGACGATGCTTTTCTTATCGAGCCAAAACGACCTAATCTCCAGATCGACAAAGATTTTGGTTCTCAAGGTGTTCCTGTGTCACCTTTTAAGTCCCCCTCCACCCTGCCAGGAAGATCAGGGAGGCATGAGCTCCCGTCAAACTCACGGCAGGGTGAAGACAGCTGCGTCCCCTACCAATGCGACTGTCACGATCAGCTGCATATCGTATCGTTTCGTATTTACAGTAATGATTGCCCAGTGGCCTGTGTCGGGATGTCACGTGATATCTGGCAATTCCGTGTATTGTCCTAATCAATGCACGTAAATTTTAGCGACAGACAGGCAGAGAGACAAACAGAGAGACAGATAAACAGACCGACATATACAAATAGACATACTGGAAAGCGCGCCGAACAACACACACACACACACACACACCACACACAACACACACCACACACACACACACACACACACACACACACACACACACACACACACACACACACAACACACACACACACACACACACACACACACACACACACACACACACACACACACACACACACACACACACACACACACACACACACACACACACACACACACACACACACACACACACACACACACACACACACACACACACACACACACACACACACACACACACACACACACACACACACACACACACACACACACACACACACACACACACACACAACACACACACACACACACACACACACACACACACACCACACACACACACACACACACACCCCACACACACACACACAACACACACACACACACACACACACACACACACACACACACACACACACACACACACACACACACACACCACACACACACACACACACACACACACACACACACACACACACACACCACACACACACACACACACACAAAAACACACACACACACACACACACACACACACACACACACAACACACACACACACACACACACACACACACACACACACACACACACACACACACACACACACACACACACACACACACACACACACACACACACACACACACACACACCACACACCACACACCCACACACACAAAACACACACACACACACACACCACCCCCCCCCACGACCGCAATTTCGGTCAGATGAAGCACCTGGGGGGAGGCTGGCATGGATATTGAAAAGGCACCATGGCAAACACGAATGCCTGCCCACCACAAGCCGGGCCAACCACCAACACCCCAAAACAAACACCTAAAGGCGCACGTAAACCCTAAATTAAAGAGAGAAAGAGACAGACAGACAGACAGACAGACAGACAGACAGATAGCACCTCCACCTCGCATGAGCCAACCACCAACACCCCAAAACAAACACCTAGAGGCGCACGTAAACCCTAACTGAAAGAGACAGACAGATAGACAGACCGACAGACAGACAGACAGATTGACAGCTTCACCACTCGTATGCTTGATTGCCCGCTCGTTCACCAGTGTCCCCAAGGCCCCGCACGACCTTCCCTTTGGCCTAACGAGCACCAACCACTTAATTAAGGACCAGCAGGATCTTTGCAGCCCGTGTGTCAGACTTTGCCAGGGAGTTGGACTGAACCAGACAGTTAAATTGTACGTTGAGACGGCCACTGTTAGGGGAATATTTGTTTTAATTAGGAAGAAAACTTTTGCTCTATGGAATCTTAGATATTTCTTTCTTTTCTCCTCCTTTTCCTGCTTTTTTTCTTTTCTTTTTATACGTTCCTGTGTATTTCTTTGGGGGTTTATCTAGTTTATTCTTTACGTTTTCGTCAAAGGTCCTGAATATTGCTTATTTTCTCGCATCCTCACACTTTTCTTTGACCATTCTTGCTTCTTTCCTGCTCGTCTTCCGTCTTGTGATCGCATTCCACGAATCTCTCTCTCTCTCTCTCTCTCTCTCTCTCTCTCTCTCTCTCTCTCTCTCTCTCTCTCTCTCTCTCTCTCTCTCTCTCTCTCTCTCTCTCTCTCTCTCTCTCTCTCTCTCTCTCTCTCTCTCACACACACACACACACACACACACACACGCACGCACGCACGCACGCACGCACGCACGCACGCACGCACGCACGCACGCACGCACGCACGCACGCACGCCGACGCACACACACACACACACACACACACACACACACACACACACACACACACACACACACACACACACACACACACACACACGATCCATAACGCTTGCTTCTTTAATAACTCGCAATCACCCAAACCATAAACCATGAGGAAACTTTTTAATTAATGTGAACATAACTCAAGTACTTAGTATGGAAACGTGTGTGTGTGTGTGTGTGTATATATAATAGTTCTCCCTCCCCCTCTCCTTTGTTCCACTTGTGTTGTCGCACCGGCTCTCGTTTTCTTTTGCCGGCACAAAATCAGAAGTGAGAGAAAACGGGAGAGGTGTTGACCAGCCTTGCAAGGGAGAATGTTGCAATAACGTCAGTGTTTTGCCTGCTGGATGCTCCCTCGTTCCCCCGCCCCCTCGCCGCTGGCTTCTCCCTGACCCTCTATTTTTCTTCCTCTTTCCTCTCACCGTCCTCCTTTCTCCTCGTCCTCTCTTGTCAAATTCAATTTATAATTTTTTCTCTTATGTTGCACGGTCTCTCTCTCTCTCTCTCTCTCTCTCTCTCTCTCTCTCTCTCTCTCTCTCTCTCTCTCTCTCTCTCTCTCTCTCTCTCTCTCTCTCTCTCTCTCTCTCTCTCTCTCTCTCTCTCTCTCTCTCTCTCTCTCTCTCTCTCTTTCTCTTTCACACACACACACACACACACACACACACACCACACACACACACACACATCTTTTCCTAAACTAAGTTAATAACGGATGCTTCACCGTGCTATTAGAACGTGTTGTCGATAAGTATTTTTTGTTGCTTTTATTAACGTCTGCCGAATCTCAATTCTTGACAAAGTTGCATTAATTATATATTCTTGTGCATGTTTCAAAAGGTTCACAAGTTCATCCTCAATTTTTATTCTTCTTGCTCCGATTTATCTATTTGACCATTTTTATCTTATGACGCTAAGAGGAGATGGATGTTGCCTGCGAGATAAAATAATTATGTCATTTAATTGTCTGAAAGGAATGAAGCAACAGTGCATTCCATTCATTACGAAAAGGGTTTGATTTTTTTTTTCTTTAGTTATGTTATTCTAGATGTTGTATATTTGGTTACGAATATATTTTTGTCATGGCAGTCTTTTTTCGTCTCTCAAATTATTGTATTGAGTATTCTGTAAATATAACCTCTTATATACATGCGTGTTCAATTGTGTTTTTCGTTTTTGTAAGTCACAATCCATGTTTAGTAGAAAATGGCTAACGAAGGAAATATATGTTTCAGCTTCGTGTAGAAGGAGAGAGATTCCTGCTTGCACTGGCAGTTAAAATAATATCTTTTTACGTTGGAAAAACACAGTTTTTCTCATATTTACATTGTCGCTCAATACGTGCCTTCTTTTGCGATATCAGCAACAGACGGACTGCATGGTGCACTTAACTGATGAACAGCCACGGGAAAAAGTATTTGTCTTATGTATCTATCAAAACTAATAGTGAGAGTAGTGTAGTGATAGCGGTAGCAGCACCAAAAGCAGTAGTCGTAGTTGTAGCAGTAATGGTTACAACAAATAATGAAAATTTATACCAACAAGAACGCGAATAATTATAGTATTGATAATAATGACCGGTAATAATCTGAACAATGATAAACATAATGATGAAAATGATAGTAATAGTAAGAAGAATAATGAAAATGTTGATAATAGTAACAAAAATGGTATCGAAAATTTTAATTACATCCAAAGATAGTTTAAACGCTGCAGGCCCAGAACGTAATTTCAATTGTAATTTCCCTATCATTAGACGATTTTTAGTGAATATAAGCAATATTTTATAGATATGACCTGTTTAGTATCCTTGTCCACTAACTAATTTGGTATATTCAGTTACCTTTTGTAATTTTATGGCTGACAACAGACAATTTTTTTATAGCAAAGGAAAGATCTGGGCGTGAAGGGGTTAAAATCTAGTGTCTATGATCTATCTTGTGGCGTGTAGTGAACCCTTCCATCATTCATAGCAAGTGTTCGCATACAAGCTGAACACACGGCAAATGTTAGACTTGTTCATACACACTAAGAAAAAAAAGGTGCAAAATGTGTCACAGATTTTGCACCTTAAATAAGAGTGCAAAGTTGCTCCCTTAAGGGTGCACAATTGCATCCCTAAGGGGGTTTGCACCTTAAGAGGTGCAACTATGCATGCACCCTTATGGGTGCATAGTTGCATCCCTAAAGGGGGTTGCACCTTAAGAGGTGCAACAATGCACCTTTATGGGTGAAAAATTTGCGCGCCTTAAAGGTGCAAAATATGACCTTTTGCACCTTTAAAGGTGCAAAGTTGCACCTTTTTTCTTAGTGTGTACAAGCTGAACACACGAACACATGGATTAAATGCGTATTGTTGACCTCCCCCTTTTTGCGGGGCTTCCAGGTCACAACGCCTAAGCTCACCTCCATATGCATTCTGTGGCGCGCAGCAAAGACCGCAAAGAGAAAACAGATCTCACAGAATGGGTTCCACCTGGCTGGGACTCCAAAACCCAGGATCACTCAACTCATTAATCACTTTGCCATCAGCTTGCGAATACGAATATTGAATACAAATATACTGTCCCTGACCATTGCTAACAACACTCAGATAAAATCACAAATAAAGTCTACAGGCATATATAGGCTCCAACATGAAAAAATAAAAAATAAAAACTCATCACTCGCATCACAACCCATCTCCCTGTATCACCACCTATCATCACCACCTGTCATCACCCATCACCACCTGTCATCACCGTCAACTCCCAGCACCACCAATCACCTTTATGCACTCCAATCACACCCTAATCATCCCGCTAAGCAATAACCATCATTATAACTAAGCAATAATCATTAACCATCAACATCCGCGTACTTCATCAACTGGCACGTTATATGCTAAGAGGAAAATCACTAATACACTCGTTAAAGCATACTACTCATTTATTTGTCCTCTGGTAACATTGGGGTGAAAGATGATAGTTTATGAGATGATGAAAATGCGATAAAAAAAAAATGATGGGTTGAGGATGATGTTTTACAGATGATGCCCATGAGTGTCGGTTTATAAAAACACAAATTTCCCGGGGAAAAGAAAAATGGAGGAAGAGGTGGAGCAAAGAGTTTAAGAATGGTGGTGTAAAGGAAGAGATAAGGGTGTGGGATGAGGGAGTTTCGACAGGGGATGCTTGCAGCCCATGTTGATCTCAAGAAGGGGATTTGGCCCAGGGGATCGTGAGTCACTTGGGGTCTTCTGCGACTTCGCGGGGAAATTTCCCGCAAAAGGACTATTGGTTTGAGGACTGGTCTGTATTCTGGGACTGAGAGTGTGTGAAGTGTGGGGGGGGGTTTATCCGCTTTTTTCCTGTTAATACAGAATGAGGAAGGGTGCGCCTTCCCCCATCCTTTTCAACCTTGTAGGGACTGGGTTTTGGGGCAAAGTTGTAGAAAAAGTGATTGTGGGGGCATCTCTCGGCAACACCAAGATCACTGTCTTTTTTTTTCCGATGAGCAGTAATCTTTGCTGGTCGCTGGGGGTTCGGGGGTGGTCTCGAGGGGCAGACGAGGAGGCAAAGCCTTTGGGACTTGAGGTCCCTGGCTTAAAACCAAGGTCCCGGGTTTGGGGCTTCTAGATGAAAAAGTACAGCGTTTGTGTCGGCGGGACATTAGACTTTGGGAAAATTTTACTACCCTTTGGTAGCGCAGTCCAAAGACGGCGGGTACGTCAAGAATTTACGGGGGATGGCAACCCACGGTGTTATGGGCTCGCTCGCAGGAGTATTTGGGGTTTTCGGTACCTGTGCAGGAGGAAAAGATCCGTTCTTCAAGTCGCTTTTGATCCCTGTTTACTCAAGGGTTTAGGGAACTGAACACTAAAAGCGATTGAAGAGAGAACGGTTTTTGGTAATAAGTGCTTCGAGAATCGGGGGGTATCGCGGATGTTACGTGCAATCAGGATTGCACCTTTTGAGACTGAACGGGGCCCTATTACTGCATAGCCCGTCAGCGCCAATTTTCGGCTATATGGCATGTGGCACGCTACCTTTGAAACCATCCCCCCCATCGTAGTGGGTCACTTGGGGGGTTTCCCTTTCACTTTAGGTGAGGAAGTATTTTGAGGCTTATCCTAAGCATTTTGTCCCCGCGAACCCCGAAAATCGTAGTTGGGTCATTTTGCGTAATTTTTCGCGAAATTTTTGCAATTTGAAATTTTGGCAAAAAATTTGGGCAATTAAAAATTGCAGAATGAAAACCCAGACGCGTAAGACCCTTTTGGACTCAAATTGAAGCTTATTAAGAGTGCAAAAAATGATTGAGTACTCCGGGTTTTTCTGTTCCATTATGAACTAAAATAAATTAGAGAAAAGGGAAAAAAAAGGGAAAAAAAATAAAAAAGGAAATTTTGGGGCCTTAATTTCACATAAAAGTCATGAATGTTTTGGCTGTATCTGTTTCTCATAAAGGCCCTACCGTCGACAAATAGAAAAATGGTAATTTTTTTCCTGACTGTCCCCTCAGGGTCTTTTTTAGCATGGTAATAAATTTGCAAATAAATAAAAAATTTCATTGGCTATAATTTGAAATTAGCTATAAACCCGAAATAAAAAAAATTCATTTATTATATCGAAATTTTTTCCTTTCCCGGGTCTCAAAATGAAACGGTGCCCATTGCGGTGCAACTAAGGGGAGTGTGGCCTTCGCCTGGGGGACGCCCAAGGGGAGGATTTGGGGTATGCTGGCCAAGTGGGCTTCGAAAGGGGCGAATCGTAGGGGCCCACAGGATTTCCCTTAAAAGGGACGATTGGTCGGGGCACCAAGTGATTGCAAAATCCACCCCACAAATTCGTCCGGGGTTTGGGGGTCCTGGGGTCCCACTGGGTCGCCGTAAGTCTTGGACCTTTCACGTCCCTTGGCTCGACCATGCCTTTGGAAAAAGGTAAACCCCGGACTTAAAGGTGACGGTGGGTTTGTAGGATCACGAAAATCCCTCGACGAGGACCAATTTCTTCTGATCCAGACAACTCTTGGGAAAATCAAGGCCAAATCTTCGGAAGTTCGCTACGGCATCAAAGCCCAAAAAGGACACCCCGCGGTCAAAGAAGACACACGGAATGCCAAAAGGTTGCTGGTCTTTTCGCCAGCATAACCCCCCTTCCATCGCGAGAAAGGGGCCCAAATCAACCCCCGTCCTTTCCCGCAAGGTTTTTCCCAATAAGATGGGGGACGCACTGAAAAGAATCGGGAGACTGGCAAGGAAGCTCCTTGAAGTACGAAGGGGGGGAAAGGACAGGACTGCGCAGAAAAAGTCCATGGAGGTCCTGTCGTCAGCCTCCCAAAATTTTTAAAAAGGGCTGGGCAAGAAACCCAAAATTTTAAATCGGAGGGAAGAGGTGATTGTCACGGGATCCTCAGACTTCACTCGGCGCCTGCTGCTCGCCCTCCAATCGACAGCATTGGCCCTTTCGCACCATCACTCAACTATGACTCTCCCTGTTCCCCCTTGCCCTTTGACGCCAAGGGCCACCCGCGGTCCGACAAAAAGTGCCCTTCTCAGGTTCGGAGAAGATGAACGGGGCGGTCTCCACGGCCTCAAAAAACCCCTTCATCCTCTCGCGTGCGGGTCCTCGAGGGGATGCACCCTTCGCACACCCCTTTTCCGGCTCAGCAAACTTAAGGACCTGGTTGGATCCCTCCTCGAGAGTTGCCCCAAATGGGGGTTTGGGCCCGGGGAGTTGCACCTTTTCTTTGACAGGGACGACATCGGGCGTCCTCAAAGCAAAGAGGGAAGCGAGCCCCAGGGGGAGGATACGATATCGGGGTCCAAACAGCGCGAGGTCAAAGGGAATGACCATGGCAAAATCTTGTCCCCAAAAGCAAAAGACGCTTGACCTCTCTCATGCCTCCAAATCCAGCACCATTCTGGGGTTTCGCCGTTGCGCGTGGCGCACAAAGCCGGGCAACTTCTGGGCGGCGGAGCCCAAATTCGCTTAGAACAAAGGAAACGGGGCCCCTAAGATATTATCATTCTCCATGCTCACAAAGATGTGGAGGCAACCCCTAGTTTTTTCCGGGCACGGTCCTCGTCCTCCTCCTCCGACATTCCCCAGTACCTCCCAAACGTGCCCCCAGCTTTGGGAAAACGACTTTCAACGTTCAGCCATCCACGATGAACTGGGCTCTCACGCGGAGGATCACGTCCTTCCTGCTCTGACTGGTTGCGACACCACTTTCGCCCTCTTAGGAAAAGGGAAGTTGCAAGCTTTGGGCCCGGTTCCCGGCGGGCCCACCCGGCAACCCCGCGTTTGGGTACACTCCGAAGCCCTGGTCCCCAGCAAGAGAAACCTGGACGGCTGTGCCGATTCGGAGCAGAAATTTACGGGTATAGCTTCTGCCGCAGGCAGGTGGCGGCACTTCAGAAAAGAAGGTTGGAGCAGCACTGGCCCCTCCCACAGTCAACGCCACCACCAGCACATTATGCAGCCCAGTACGGCCGTGTTGGGAGGGGGTTGAAGAAGGGGGTTGGTGACCCCCGACCCCACCAAATACGGTAGGACCAAACCTTTCCCCATCCCTTCCACCCTGCCCCCCGCCCCCCAAAGTATATGGATGGGGTCAGTGCGATGAAGACGAATGCTCGACCAATCGGCCCGCTGTCAAAAGCCTGCAGACTCCTTGTTTCGGGGGCTTTTCGATTTTCCCCCCGAGATGTGCATCAACGACGAGGAAAATGGGCATGAGGACGTCGATGGCGTAGACGACTAGATATTCGATTTTTTTTCAATTTTGGAACGCTCGCTATCGCAAAAAGGGAAATTTTTTTTTTTGGGTTTTAATTGTTATTTTCCCCAAAAATAGCGGAGGAGATCGGTTTGTTGTTTGAAATTTTGTGTTCTGGATAATACCGGGGCCCCGGGCGGAAAAAAAGGGTTCGTTTTCCCCTTTGGGGAAGGAAGTATTTTTAGGGTTTTATCCTAAGCATTTTTTAGTTGAAATACCCTTTCTACCAATAAAAGTACCCACCCTTGCAAAATTTTGTAATTAAATGTGTCTAAGAAAATTTTTTTTTATTTTACTTTTTTTTTCTAATTAAAATTTAGTTTTTAATTATTAAGAACTCAGGCTTTAAGGCCAAAAATTTTTCCTTTTTTAATTTTTCCCCCAATTTTTTTCCATTTTTTCTAATTTCCATTATAATCGTAATCGAACAGAAACAACCACGGATCTCAAAAAATTTTATGCACTCTTAATAAACTTCAATTTGATTCCCAAAAGAGGGCTCTACGACGTTGGTTTTCATTCTCAATTTTTAATTGCCAATTTTTAATTGCCAAATTGCCAAATTTCAAATTTCGCGAAAAATTACCGCTAACGAGTGACCCAACTACGATTTCGGATTCACGGCACAAAATGCTTGGATAAGGGCCCCCAAATATTCCCTTTACCCAAGGTGAGCGAAAAACCTTTTTTTCCCCCTAAGGGCCCGACTTCGGTTGTATCTGTAAGAGACAAACGCGTGGAGGAGGCCAAGCCCACAAGGCTCGGGCGGGGGAAGTTGATTTTTTGTCGAGAGTTGCTTGGTATGGGGAAAAGGGGTTGCATGGGGATCGCGCTGGGACCCCCGGGAGTGGGGTCGAAGGTGGGCGAAGCGAGCGCCCTCCGGCGTTCCCCCAAGTTATTATGTTTTAAAAAACCGGGAAACTTAAAAAGGAAAAAGGAAAGGAATGGGGGAAAAAAACAAATGGACTGAAAGCATGGACCCTAAACACA
>JACEEZ010025022.1:745000-772500 GCA_016584305.1 Chionoecetes opilio
CCCTCTCTCTCTCGCTCTCCCCCTCCCCCTCTCTCTTCTCTCTTCTCTCTTCCCCTCGTAAATTAATAAAGAATCCGATTTTTGCACAAGGCTATTAAACGCCCTACCCCTGCTTTGCCCTTCGTTTTTTTCATAATATCACTCCCCTCCCTCTTCCCCTCTTTTCCCCCTCTCTTTTTTCTCCCCTCTCATTTCCCCTCACCTCCCTCTCCCCTTTTACTCTTAACTTTTCCCCCTTTTTTAGCCCCCATATTTCCCCATTCCCTCTTTTCCCCCTTCCCTCTTTCACCCTATACATTTCCCTCTCCCCTTTTTACCATATTTTCCCCCTTTTCCCCCCCCTTCCCCTTCCCTTTTCTCCCTCTCCCCCTTCCTTACCCCCCTTATTCCTACATTCCCCCTCTTGCACTCCCCTCCTCCCCTCTTTCCCTCATCCCTCCCTCCCCTCCTTCACCTTCGCCGAGCACCGATTTATAACAGGTGGGGGGACAAAAATCTTAGCGGCGATGTCACCCCCCTGTGTGTCTGGGGGGTTGCGTGTCGTGTGCTGTGCTGTGCGTGGTGTGTGTGTGTTGGTGTGGTGTTTGTGGCGTGGTGCTCGTGCGGCGTGCGCGTGCGTGGTGCGGCGTGCGTGCGTGTGTTGTGTGGTGTCGTGTGTGTGCGGGGGCGTGTGTGTTGTTTTGTGTGCGTTTTGTGTTTTTGCCTTTTTGGTGGTGGGGGTTTGATTTTCTAGCAGGGTTTTTTGATTTAAATCAAGTTGATTTAATACAAATTTTAAATCATGTTTTAAATAAAAATTTTTTTTTTTAAATCAGGATTTAATCAGTGCGTGCGTGCGGGTGCGTGGTGCGGCGTGCGTGCGTGCGTGCGTGCTGCGGGGCGTGCTGCTGCGTGGTGTGTGCGTGCGTCGTGCGTGCGGCGTGTGTGAATAATAAATAAATGAAAGAATAGAATAGAATAGAATAAATTTATTTGCTCAACTTATAAATAAAGTGGAGACAGCTCCTATAAAAACAATACATTTGCGGACATTTCAAACGATACCAAAAATAAGGTGCATACATGCACTACGATTACTACTAAATAAAAGTTAAGAAATCCAAATTTGTAAATTTTTCCAAAACTAATGCACCTAGAAAAAAAAAAAAAGTAACTAATAATAAATATCTTTTTAGCTTATTAAACATCCCAAAAAATTTGATCTGTTTGAATAATGACAAGTTCTTCAAAACTTTCCCCTGGTACTTTGCATTAACGCAACATACTTAAAATGCTTTGGGCCAAAATTGTGTAGTATTTCGGGGATAACATATCCCGCACCCTTACTTTTTCCTCGTATTACATTCGAATAGGACATGAAATTCATCCCCCTACAACATTAGCAATCCCTTGCTACAAAGACGATTTTCTTGTTTACACCTTGTTTCCCAACTTTTATTGGGTAGTCTATTGTGCTTGTTCTGAATCTATTACCTGGTCCGAACACTTTTCGGTATTTGGGACGAGGTAAAAACCTCCATACCATAAAATCTGCTAATAATTGTAGTTACTGCATAACGATTTTGTTGATAAATTATATGCCAGGAGTAATCCATGATCCTTTAATCTCACTTAACTGTTTTTTCTTAAACCATGTAGTGTTGGGCACATTTTGTGAAACCACATCCTACATACCCACCTTACATTATTTTTATGCAGGCAACCCATGGGAAGTGTATAACCCTAACATATCCAAATGAAAAAACATTGAACATTATATAGCAAAATTTTTATGTTTTTACCTTTAAATTAGCCGAGACCAGAACCTAACATTCTGCATTTTATATAAATTTTTTCCAGTGGGTACCTCCAATTCACCATATACCAACTTTGCTAGGTTTTTATAAACCACAACATCTTTTTTTAAAAATTTTTTAAGGTTATCTCTACTCTCTAATCCTATATTCTCCCCAAATCTCACTGCTGGTCAGTACTGGTAACACCAGGGTATTAAAAAATTTCCAACTGATTCAAGGGCAGTCAAACTTTTGCATTTACCTATTAGTAATACTTGCTTTTGTTGCTTGTTTTTTTTCAAATTACTCTCCTTTACGAACCTGCCTTTGAAATTTAAAAAATACCCAAGATACTTGTAATTTTCTCCCACTCAACTTTTTCAAACCAAATTAAAATTTAAATTATTTAATGAGTTTTTCCCCTACTGAACACCATTTTTTTTGTTTTTGTTACAATTAATTTTAATTCCACCATTACAGAAAGTATACAATGTATCAGAGCCTGCTTCATCCTTCCTCCTGTCACAAAAATAATTTTCATCTCATACATTTAAACAAAAAATTTCAAAAGGATTTATCAAATCATGACCCAAAAACTAGAAAATTGCGTTACTTCAAGTAATTTTTCTTTCAATTCATTAAGTAAAAAACGAAAAGCAGGGGCGACAAATTTTCCCCTTTCCTTATCCCCGGTTGCATACAAAAGTATCAGAATCTCTTGGTTTAGCATACACAAACCCGTTTTTTACTAACATATTTCTGATTAATTAAGTATTTTCCCCTTTACTTTCTCCCTCACTGCTTGTACCCAAAAACCCCCACGCCCCCAAACCTATCAAAAAGGGTTTTTTGTAGTCACGAAAAAACAAAAAAACTTCTTTTTTTTTCCAGTTAAAAAACAATTTCCATTTAGCAAAAATAAGGGTCTAAATAGAGACTCATGCCTAAAACCAGCTTGTGTTTCTTTAAAAATTTTTGCTAGTATCGAATATTTAGTTAGTCTATCATTGATATAGAGGGGAAAATTTACCCACAGCTAACAGGGTGATGCCCCCCGGGAATTATTGGGGTCTTGAATGTCTCCTTTGTTCTTATAGATGGCCCCCATACCACCACCCTCGATGGCATGATACCCCTATCAAGTATTTATTTTAAACTTTACATATAGAGGGAACGAAAAGTGCGAGTACTTTTAAATATTTCATTTAATATCATGTCAGTTCTGGGGCTTTTCGTTCTTTGTTTCTTAATGTTTCTCTTCACCCTTCCCCGTTATGGGGTCATTAAGTATTGGGGAAGGGGTCAGTGTTGTTTTCATAATCTTATTGTGTTTATTGCAATGTTGAATTACTGTCATCACTGGCAAGCTGTTTTAAAAAGCTCAAAAAATTTTTTATGTAATGGGAATCTTTCTGTTCTTTTTTTTTTGCATTAGGATTTTTCCCGAATCTTTAGGGTCACAGCTTCGTTTTTTTTAAGTTCCTTTATTAAGTTTGTCCCTTTTTTTAGATTTTATCTTTTTTAAATTCACTTTGTATCTTTTCTTTTTTTAATCATAATTAAAATGTACCCTATTCCTATGCAAAAGTACTTTTGCCCGGGTTTTTGATTTCTTTTTACTTTCCCCCACTGATTTCATAGCCCTCTAAGGTGGCATTATTATCTTTTTTTGTAGTTTTTTCCCCTTTATTGTGGAAAATTGTAAGTGCAGGCTCAATCAAAATTTGCTTTAGTTCCTGTAATATCACAACAAATTATCTATATTTGCTATTACCCTTACCCCTTTCCCCCATCAAAGTGCTTTCATACACATCATTTTTTCACTTTCCATTTTCCTGGTTTCACACTTCCCGGCTTCCTCTTGAATCTTTTTTATTTACAGTGGCTACATTTCCGACTATTGAATTTCTTTTTGCATGTGCCCACAGGTACATCAGACAAAATGATCTAATCAAGTATTCTAAAAACTGCAACACACGCATAACTAATGGGAACCTAGAAAAAATTATAGTTTTTATCTGTGTTTTGTAAATTTCCACGCACGTCCTACCCAATTAAACCCTTTAAAATAAATACTTGATTATTTTTTCAAACCTCCACCAAATTTTCTGCCATAAGAATTTCCCTTTTGGGGTTGGTCCTGGGTTATCTTTTCCACAGCTATCCAAATCAGTTAGCTTTGTAGGGAACACCAAAAACACATGATCACACCCCTAAAAAAAACATATGGAAAAATCAGGCATAGTTAGAGTATGGCATTAAAATCACCAAAAGTATATGTGATAAACATTTTTTGGAAGTTAGTAAAAAAACATTATTCATCAAAATTTTTTTACTTTTCCATCCTTGAAGGAGGGAGGGATTAAAAACCGCGGTTACCAATTCCCCGATCTAAACTTACACCCTCCCCTATTTAATTTTATAGTAAAAATTCATATTATTTCTTATCATCTCCACTTGAACAAAATCCTTTTTAAAAGCAATAAGGATACCACCAGACTTAATCTACTTAATTTGCATCTGTTCTTAAAAACAAGTCAAACCCAAATTGGCCATGCTCTCCTTCACATTATTCATTTTAGCATATCGCATTTTGTTTCCAAAACAAAGAAAATCATAGCTTTTAGGTGTTAACAAAATCTACTGATAAAAAACTTTTACTTGATACCACACACATTGAGGATAGAACTCAAATAAACAGTTTGGGGGGATTATATGGCACAAGGGGAATATTGATTTTGGGGGGACATAGCACAGGTTAGATTTTTCTGTGTGAGTTCATTGGATGTTTATACCTACAAAGGGTTAATATTGTTTGTGTGAGTGTATTGTTTGTGGTATACATGGTCCAGGGTAAATATTTTTCACTGTGAGTGTAAAATTGTTCATAAAATGTGCTTGCTCCAGCACAATCCTAGAACCTGATCAAAAAGTCCCCGTTTTAAATTTTTTTCCATCAGGAAAGAATACCTACTTTTTTTGATCATCAGGGTTTTTTATGACCAAAGGGCCCGCCAACCCCTATGAGCCAGGGCCCGTATACTTCCCTCCCTTGGGCACATTTTTTCACTGTTTTCCTTTCTTTAAACCCGCTCAACATTTTTGGCCCTTAGTGTGTGTGTGTGTGTGGTGTGTGTTTTGTGTGGTGGTGTGTGTTGTGCGTGTGTGTGTTATTGTCCTGTTTGGGGGGGGTTTGATATTTCTAGTAGGGTTTTTTTGATTTAAATCAAGTTTATTTTAATCACTAATTTAAAACATGTTTAAAACAAAAAATTTTTTTTTTTTTTTTTAATCACGGATTTAAATCAAAACCTTATATTTTTTGGGAAAACGAGGGGGGAAAAAAAGGGAAAAATTTAAAAAAGGGCCCAAAATGGGTTTTATGAACCCCCTTGTATCTTTGGGAGTTAATGAAAATAAATAATGGGGAAACACAATGATTTGGTTGGGGGAACCAGGGTTTGGCACTCAGATCCCAAAATTCCCATGGGGGCTTTTTTCCAGCAAAAATATTTTTTTTTTAAATTTATTATATATAATATTTTAAAATTTTGTTGTATTGTACAAAAGGGCAAAACTACGAAAACCTAAAGGGTTGAACGTGCATTTTTACTTTTTTTTTTTAAAAAAGCAAATGATAGTAACCAAATTTTTTTTCCCATTATATTAAAAATTTAAAAACAAAAAAATTATTTTTTGTTTAAAAACCGCCTAAGTAATTATTACTACAACAAAAACCCCCATTGCATCGTTTGGGCCTTTGAAATTTGGAAAGTCAATTAGGGGGGAAAGACTATAAACAATTGTGCCAAACAGTAGGGGTGTAGAAAATAGGAAATTTATTTAGCTGACTCTCACACGACAGAAGATGCCCTTCTAGGCCAGCTGGGGAGGTTTTTAAACCGGGGTAAAATTTAAAAATTTTCTTTTTGGTTTTGGGGGTTTTTTTGGGGGGGGTAAAGCTTGGGGGAAACGGTAAAGACCGCCCCCCTTCAAACCCCGGCCCAATGGGAAACCCAAATTTGGGACAGGGCCGTTTTGGATGTGTTTCGCGAGCATCAGGCGGGCCGGGCCAGTCTAGACCGGTCTAGCCCGGGTCTAGACGGGCCCCGGCAAACGTCCCCCCGAAAACGGGGTTATAGACACGGGCCTATGGGGATTTTTTCTAATAAGCTCACGCTAAAGGGCCTGTTTTCGCGTTCATACCCCTTTTGCCCTTTGAGCTGAATGACTATCATTTACCGTAAATTTCCTGTACTTTTTCGGGACATATCAAATTACCCTTCAATACAACAACTGGAACATTTTCTTAAAAAAAAATGTATTTACATTTTGTTTTTCAGCACTTGAAGAAAATATTGGAAAACCCTTAGAATACTTGAAAACTAAATTTTCTTAAAATCGTCTTTTCATGGGAAACACTGCACGTTAAAGGGCTGAATGAACCCTTCGGGAAGTATGTACGGTATGTAAGCTTTCACTGAGTACCTTTTTTGGGGTGTTATTTCTCTCTTACAAAGAACTTTTAACCCAAAGGGAAGAAATTAAGTAATTGGCACCTAACGAACGGGGGCCCTCTATCGAAACAATACATGGGTTTTGTTTACTTTTTGTCTTAAAAAAGAGGGGTTTGCGGGAAAACGCATGCATCCCCCTTTCTGCCTCCCCTGTCCCTTTCCCTGGGGGAAGACAGGTAAAAACCTACCCCCCTTTTTAAAAACATATAGGACATCCCAGGGCTATAGTTTTTCCCCAAGGGGATCCTCGCACCCCTTTTAAAACAAGAAAAAAACAAAATCCCCCCCCACCCGGGGATAAGAAGAAGTGACGGGTTTATAAAATCCCGACTGGGAGGGTTTTTCTTCGGAGATGCAAACCCCCACACTTTTTTTTGGTTTTAAATGTTCGCGCAAAAGAGACAGACAACCCAAAAAACGGGTTACTGGGGCGAAAGCTTACATACAAGTACATATTTTTCCTAAAGCTTCTTTCAGCTTAAACGGCATTGTTTCCATAAAAATGACAAAATTTTAAAAAATTGATTTTTCAGTATTCTATTTTTTTCCAATATTTTTTTCAAGGCTGAAAAAAAAAAAATGATAAACTACATTTTTTATAAAAAAACTGTTTCAGTTGTTGTATTGAAGGGTAAATTCTAAATATGCCCCCAAAAAAGTCAGGGATTTTTACGGTAAAGGGAATAGATATTCACGCTCAAAGGGCAGAGGATGTGAGATGCGCGGAGACACCCGGGCGGTTTAGTTTTGAAAATCCCCATTGATGTGCAAACGTCCACCCCAGAAATAGAAAATTTTTAAAATTTTAAATCTGTATTTTTTTTTTTTAAAACGCATTTTTATTCCTTATTCTATCTCTTTTTATTTATAAATGTGGAAAAAAAAATACCTGTAGTGGTTAGATTCATGGAAAAAGAACATAAAATTTAATAAAAAAAAAAAATGGAAAATTTCAAAAAAAATCGGTTTTTTTTTATTTAAAAAAAGAAAAAAAAAAGAAACCTTTTTTCTATTTTCATCATCACCCATCATCACACCCATCACATCATCATCATCATCACCCAAGTCGGTGGGTAGAAGGGTCAGAAAGGGGAAGAGGGGAAAAACACATTTTATGGCCTCGAAATATAAAGGTTAAAAATCCATCTCCCCCCCTTGCTCCCTAACCTTCTTCTTCTTCTTCTTTTTTTGTGCCCTTTTGAGCTTAGTACGCTTCTAGGTCCTCTTCAATTTCGTTTCTGAGTTAACTTCTCCCGGAACCCCCCTTTTCTCCTAAAAAATTTAACCCCCTTCCCCAGAAAATCCCACCCTCCCTTGGATCTAACCATCCGGGTTTGGAAAACTTTCCTTTTTTCCCCTTCCCTCACCGTTTGGGGCTATTTTTCTAAAAACCCCCCCCCCTTTTATGTTTTGCCAAGTGCCATAGACCTCTAAATGTCTGGACATTCCCCTTTTTTTGGGATTAAATATCAATCAACCTTTATTTAACAATCGTAAAATTGTCCAAAAAAATGTTCTCCTCCCCCCAGAACCCCCAACTTCTCAGGGATCAGATAAAAAGGGTTTTTAAAAATTTTGTGTTTAAAAAAACAGAGAATTAAACCCCCATGCAGCTCCTGTCACCTTTCTTTTTTCCTTTTTTTTCCCCTAGGACAACTCTATATACTTACTTCTCACGGGTTAGTTTATAAAGTTTTTTCATACTTTTGTAAAAAAAGGGAAAAAGGAGAATGGAATTTTCCCCAGCTACTTCACCCCTTTTCTGTCTTTTCCTTTTTTTTCCCTCATACAACCCTCTACTTAAATTTTCCAAAAGGGTTTCAAAATAAAAAGGTTATAATTTTTTTTGTAATTAAAAAATTAGTAACTGACCCCCTGCTCCTGCCCTTTCCCCTTTCTGTAGTATGAACAATAGGGCCACGAAAAAGCCTAAACAAAAGGAAAATGGGGACCCTGGGGAAACCCCGGGTTAACCTTTCCTTTTTGTACTGTTAGCGCAGCCCGGTTCAGTTTTTAAGCCCTTTTTTTGAAACTCCTTGCTCAGCGTTTTAACCCCATTTTCCCTTTTTGTAATCCATATGCACCTTTTTTGTAATTTGTCCATTTTCCACCGTTTTTTTTAAAAAGTTCCACGCTTCCCCCCCTCCCCCCCATTTAAACCCCACTAAAATCGGGGACAGTGGCAGTACAGGGGAAATGTGGAATATCGGGCGTCATATGGGGGAAAGGGAAATTTAAAACCTTCGTGCAAAGTTTTACCTGAAAATGTTAAGGGGGTGTTATCTAATAACATAGGGTAGCCGTGGTCTGTTTTTCTGTTGCTGTCTGTCTGTTTTTTTGGGGTGGCAAAAACTTTTAAATTAAATTTTTGATGAAATTTGGGGCAAAAAAAAGGGGGCAAAAAAAAATTGTGGGTGGAAAAGGGGTTTGGCCCCAATGTCGTTAAATTTTTTTTGGGAAGGGGGGTTTTTGGGAAAAAAACCCCCTTTTTATTAGTATAATTAGTTTGCAGAAAGAAACTGCAAAAAAGTTTTGTCGCATTTCACAAATTTCCTTTAGACTCGGGGGACTCACCGTTTGGGGGGGTTGCTGTGGGGAATTTGCCGGGGTTTTACTTTTTCTGCAAATTTCTGTCGCCTGATTTTTATTTTTTTATTTTTTTCGGGTAAGACGTAAAGGACGTTTTAAAATACAAAAAGGGGAGAAGGCTGAGTGTTAACGTTATCAGATAAAAAAAAACATAACTTTGGATTTTTTTTATCTCTTCCCTCTTACTCTTTTTTGGCCCTCCAGCCCAGCCTCCCCCCCCTCCCAACCCTTTTTCCTGGCCCCCTTTTAGTTTTTTCCCTTTCCTAGGTTTTTTTAATTATCCCCCTTTTGGAGTTTCCACCACATTGTTTTTAAATAATACTACTAACAAACCCCAATACAGGGGTCAAAAGGGGCCCACAAGCATTGTCATCACTTACCATTTTTTAAACGCAGTTGGTACAAAAAAGCACTGTTTTATCATCACCATCGCCCCCAAACCACGCTCCCCTAAACCATCCCCACCTTCGTAAAAATCACCACCATCACCATCCCCACCCCCACCACCACCCACGCCCAAAATCAAAAAAAACAAAATGTACCCCAGTTTTTCGTTGAAATTTAAAATCTAATTCGCTTTTTTTGCCCCACCCCCACACACACAACCACACACACACACACACCACACACCCACACCCACACACACCCCCACACACACAAAACCCACCACACACACCCCACACACCCCCCCACCAAAAACCCCCACACCCACACACCCACACACCACACACACCACACACACACACCACACACACACACACACACACACACAACACACACACACCCACACACCCAACCCCCACACACCAAAACCCAAACACACACACCACACACCCCCAAACACCCACACACACCCACACCCCCACCACACACCCCCACCCACACAACACAACCCCACAACACACACAAAACACCCCACACACCCCACACACCACACAAAACACCCCCAACACACACACACACACACACAAACACCCCACACCACACACACACACACACACCCACACAACAACACCACACACACAAAAACCCACACCACAACACACACACACACACACACAACACCCCACACCACACACCCCACACACCCACACACACACACACACACACACACACACCCACAAAACACACACACACACACACACACACACACACACACACAACACACACAAAACACACACACACCACCACACCACACCCCACACACACAAAATATTTTTATTTTTTTATTAAAATTTGGGAAAAGGTATAAATTTAAAAAGAGAGAGAGAGAGGAAGAGAAGGAGAAGAGAGAGAAGAGGAGAGAAGAGAGAGGAGAGAAAAGAGAGAGGAGAGAGAGAGAGAGAGAGAGAAGAGAGAGAAAAGAAAAGAGAAAAAAGAGGGTGCGTGTGGGGATAGGTAGCAGAGAAAAAGGGGCCCCCGAAGAAAAGGGAGGGCGGAACATTAAAGGGCATTACGGGTTTGTGAGGCATAGGCACCCCCGGGGCACGCCCACACAGCCCCCAAAGCGTCTTTTAGGGGGCGCCCGGGGGGGAACAGGGGAAGGGGGGCCCCCGGGGGGACCCTTTCGTGAGTTATGCCAGGGGGTTTTTAAATATGCCCTCGCTAAGGCTGATGGGGTGTGTGTATGTGTGTAAATTTATGTATGCAGAAAACTAAGTATATTTTGAAAAACGCCTCCAAACTTGCACCCCAAAATCATAGTAAAGATCAGAGGAAAAAAAATTAAAGTCAAGTTTAGTGCCCCGTAAATGGATCCTCCATCTTGTAAGGGGAAAATTTTTTCCTTGTGTTACCAAAACAGGGAAAAGGTTACTGGTTGCCTTTGAAATACCAGGGGAAGAACAGAATGGGACAAAAATTTAAACCCAAAATATCCCAGATTTGAGCTGCATGAAAGGGTTTTGAGGAGCGCGGAAAACCTTCGAAAAACCTTTTTTTAAGGGAAAATTCCCCCCTAGGGACCAAAATCGGGGACCCAAAGCTCACCAATTTCAGACGCAAACCCACCCCGGCCACCACCCCCCCAAACACGGGAAAAAAAATGAAAAAAAGGGGCCCTTTCGCCCATTAAAATATTGTCGTACTTTTACGGACTAAGAGTGTGTGTAATGTAATGTATTCAATGTAATGAAATGTCCAATGTAATGTATTTTGCTGCTATAAGTCTTTTTTCCTATAAGTCCTTTTCTTAAGTAATTTGGGAAAAGAAGGTTTTTTAAACAACTCGCTCGATTTTCTTCTAAAAAAATATGAAATTTGTTTTTTTTAGAATTTCTTCTTTTATTCCCTAGTCAAGGGAATATCTCCCCTCAAGATCACTTTTTTTGATCAAATTTCCTCGTTTTTAAAATAAATGGTGTGGGGTTTTTGTGTGGGTTTTGTGTGTGGTTTTGTGTGGTGTGTGTTTTTTGGGGTGTGTGTGTTTGGGTGTGTGTTGGGGTGTGTGTGTGGTGTGGGTTGGGGTGTGTGTGTGTGTGTGTGTGTGTGGGGGGGGGGGGTGTGGGGGTGTGGGGTGTGTGTTGTGTTTTCTGAAAAATTTTGGGGAAAAATTTCATTTGCCCGTCACTCCTTTTTATCATGAGTTTTGGAAAGTGATTTTCAAGAAACCTTTAAACGCAAATCTTCCTTCCTGTTTCCCCTTGCAAAGGCCCCACATCCACACCGCACACAAAAACGCACGCACGCACGCAGCAAAGCCCCGCACGCAAAGGGACGCACGCACGCACGCACGCCCCGCCGCACGCCCCGCACGCACGCACCACGGGACCAAAGCCCCCGCCCCACACACAACACACACACAAACACACACCACACACACAACACCCACACACACACACCAAAACACCCCCACACACACCACACACACACACACACATAATAGATAGTTTTTTTTGACCCCAGCAGAAAATAATACAAATAGACAATTTTATACATGTACAAATTTTATAAAATGTGGGCCAAAAATTTAAAATTTTCCCCGCTGGCAAATTTGAACTAACACTAAAAATAAAATGCTTCCCCCATTAAAATATCATAAAATATTTATCATTTCAAACCCAATAACGCAGCCATTAATATTGAATAGAATATTCACTGGCCACAGTAATACACACTCCCCGATACCGTGTATATTTTACAGGCACACTAGGGTCAAAAACTATTTTAAAACACCCGTTCCAAAGAGTGACCTGGTATAAAAGTCCCTGACAGTTGGGTCCGTGGGAAAACTGTTTCCCCCACATGTCTTTCAGTCTGCCCCTTTGGGCCCCAACACAAAAGTCGCCCCAAGGGTAACGACCCGGGCCTCTCCTATTCCACCTTTTTCAGTCTCACCTATTACCAAATGCCCACCCGGCCCAAACTTTGACAAAGAAAAGCGATGCTTTTCATCAACAAGTGTCTTCCCGTGTAAATATTAGGGCCCTTTAAAGTTTGGGTTCAAACTTTTTAATGTCACTCTTCTCCCAGAATTTCTGTTTTGAAATTTTCGATCTTACACCTTGATATCACAGTACAAACTTTGACTTCACGGGCCACAAATCCCTTATTAATCTACCGGGACAAATGTCCATATTATTGTTTGTGTGTTCACCCACACACACACACCACACACACACACCACAAACACCCCACCCCCACACCCCAAAAACACAAACACACACACACACACACACACACACACTCTCACACTCCCTCTCTCTCTCTCTTCTCTCTCCCCTCTTCTCCCTCCTCTCTTTTCTCTTCTCTCTCTCTCTCTCTCTCTCTCTTTTCTCTCTCTCCCTCCCCCCTCTCCCCTTCTCTCCCCTTTTCCTACTACTACTACTCTACTACTACTACTACTACTTACTACTACTACTAAATTTTTTACTACTAATATACTACTTTCTAATACTACTACTAATACTACACCCCTAATACTACACTACTACTACTACTTTCTACTAAATTTCCACTACTACTTCTACTACACTACTATACCACACTACACTAACCCACACTAATACCACCCACTATAAACCATACTACTAAATAACTACACTACATACTTTCCACCTACCCCTACTACCCTACGACACAAAACACACTTTCACCACTACCACATACTACTACTACTACTACTATAATAAATACATATAACCATATTTCACACTACCACCACCACTACTACTACTACTTAAATACTAACTACCCACTACTACTCACTAATACTACTAACACTACTTTCTACTACCCCTACTAATTTAAAACCCACTTTCACTACCACCTACTACTACATACACAATAAAACACCACAATCTTACCTACTAAATACACCCCATACACTCACTACTACTACTACTACGAACGACCACTACTACTACTACTACTACCCCCTACACACTACCTAAATACACCACTACTACACTACTTACTAAATCTACTTAAAACTACTACTAACCCACTATACTAATATACTCTACCAAACCCCTACTACTACTACTACTACTACTACTACTAAATAAATCCCCCACTACTACTAAATAACTACTAATACTACTAAATACTACGACCACACTACTACACTACTACTACTACTACCACTATAAAACTACTACTACTACTACTACTTTCTACTACACTACTACACTATACCCCTACTACTACTACTACTACTACTACTACTACTACTACTACTACTAACCCCCCCTACTACTACTACTACTACCCCTAATACTACTAAATACCCATACTACTACTACTACTATACTACTACTACTACTACTACCAATACCAAAACTACTACTACTACTACTACCACTACTACTACTTTCTAAATAAATACTACTACTGTACACTACTACTACTACTCTACTACTACTACCACTACCCTACTACTAAATAAAACCCACTACTATACACTAAAACCACTACTAACTACTACTACTACTACTCTACTACTAAAATACTCTAATACTATACCACTACACTACTACACTACTACTACTACTACTACTACTACTACCCCCTACCCACTACTACTACTACCCATACTACTACTACTACTACTACTTTCTACCACTACTACTACTACTACTTTCTCTACTACTACTACTACTACTACTACTACTTACTATACTACTACACTACACTACTACCACTACTACTACTACTCCCACTATACTACTACAAATACTACCACTACCTACTCTACTACTACTACTACTAAAAAAAATACTACCACTACCCCCACTAACTATACTCCTACTACTACTACTATACTACTACTACCACTACTACTACTACTATATACTACTACTACTACTACCACTACTACTACCACTACTACTACTACTACTACACTAAAACTTTCTACTACTATACTACCAAATATACACTCAACCCCTACCACTACTACTAAATACTACTACTACTACTAAATACACTCTACACCACCCACCCCTACTACTAAAATTTCTAATACTACTACTACTACTACTACTACTACTACCACTAAAACCCACCACTTTCTACTACTACCAAATACTACATACTACTACCAATACTACTACTACCCCCCCTACCCCTACCACACTACTAAACACTAATACTACTACTACTACTACTACTACTACTACTACTACTATTAACCAATACCACTACCACTAACTACTACTACTACTACTACTACTACTACTACTACTACTACTACTACCACTACTAAACCACTACCACTAGCTACTACTAACTACTACTACTACTACTACTACTACTACCACTCCACCACTACCACTACTCCTACTACTCTACTACTACTACTACTACCACTACCACCTACCCACTACTACTACTACTACTACTACTACTACTACTACCACTAACTACCACACTTACTACTACACTACTACTCTACTACTACGACTACTCTACTCTACTACTACTACTACCACTACTACTACTGACTACTACTCACTACTACTACTACTACTACCACTACACTACTACTACTACTACTACCCTACCAACTACACTACAATACTACTACTACTACTACTACTACTACTACTACTCCTACTACCATCTACTACTACTACTCTGACCTACTACTACTACTACTACTCTACTACTACTACTACTACTACTACTACTACTACCACTACTCCCACTACTAAACTACTACTACTAACTACTACTACCACTACTATACTACTACAACTACTACTACTACCACTACCACTACTACTACTACTACTACTGACGGACTACTACTACTACTACCACTAATAACTACTACTACTACTACTACTACTGGTAGTCACATGGCGTCCCAGGTGGTAAAGGCTGAGAGGATTTGCTCATGTCTGAGTTGTTTTACTGCTGTATTCATCACCACTGTTTCCCTCGGATTGGATTTTACAACACCTATGAAGTCATCGCGCCTCGATGAGTTGAGACAAGAAATCTTCCCTGTGACGGATTAACTGTTATTTTAACAGAAAATACGTGCAGCCCGATGTGGAGTGAAATTCTCGTCTGCGCACGCTCAAGCATAAGGTAAAAAAAACAGTGACCTGAGGTTCCAAACGGATAATGGGTCAAACTGAAGAGATAATATTCAATGATCTACTGATGTTTCGTGACTTCTGCCAAGGCAGATTTTTTCAGGCGAGTCCATTTTTGGGGATTAACCTATTCGTTTTATCTCACACGAGGAAATCAATCAGCACAAACTGCCTTGTGCCAACTGGTGAAAAAGGATGTAATACAGCCGTCGTATCCAGACAAGAAGCAAGAAGGTACCTTCCGTTATGTGTTCGAACATTTTCAAGAGCTGTCCGATGCTTCAAACAAGGGTAAAGTTTGCCACGGATTTCATAAAAATGCCACCCATGGGCATGGAATTGATTGCACCCATTCTTTGTAATCGTACGGAGTAAATATCTAAGATTAATGAATTTTGCAAAAAATAACTGACGCTCAAGACTGGAAGTGTGTAATACTATGCTTGATGCTTGTGAGGCAGGTAAGAGTGGAGATGACACAACTCATAATACATTCTCAAACAATATTGGGACTAGAAGACGCCATTAAGGAATATCAATTTGTGAGCGAGGAAACTGTAATTGGAGGACCTAAGGTCATTTAGGACTGAACTCAGTAAAGTGAAGCAGCTCGAAAACCTGCCCAAGCGAATCACAACCAGCAGGCACTCGCTCATCTAGGGTTCACTCAAGGAAGGCGCGCTGAACTTGATGAAACTCGAGTGAGGACTCCAAGCCACACCTTATGAATGCCTGATCTAGAATAATTGAGAATACTACTCTAGGGGTGAACACCAGCCCAGGTCATAAGATCACCTTTTGTTTTACTCTACATGCTTTGAGCTTTGAATCCTTTTCACCTGATATAAACGTTAGTGAGCATCCTTCACACCTCATAAATTTTCCCCTAACGGAGACAAACACACAACAGTGGAGCCTCTGTTCGCCCCAAGATTCAACAGCAAGCAATAAGAGGTCTGATCGAGGACGCACAGAGGAACACCACCAGCCAAGGACAAGGTCGAGAAACAAGGACTACAGACGCAGAGGGTTCGAGTGAGTCTCTCATCAAGCATATACACCACTACTAACCAGCGGAGGACCATGCCCTCTGGATATGCAAACCCAGGGAATAACAGAGGCGCTCAGAGCAGATCTTCCTATGGAAAATAACCATAACGGATGGAATGAGGTCTATAAACGTCGTAAGAATCTAAAGGACTAGAACCAAAGGAGTAAAGAGGCACTGGGAAAGGCATCGGTGGGAGATGAGGGGCTGTCGAAGAACATCATGTTTTTCTGGCCGTGTTGACCTCATGTTACAGAAAAATGTATAAGTGAAACAATAGGGATAAATTTGATAAATGTTTTAAAGATGGAAAAACTTGACATTAAATCTACAAATTTTAATGCTTTTTGTTTAATAGCAGTGCTTTTTCAGAGAGAGATTCTCTTTTTAACTCGATAAATTTCCGAGGACATGGTCGTTTGATAAGTTTTATAGTATAAGCCTAGCTTATGGGTATATATATATATATAAATATATATGTAGATATATATATATAGATCATATAATATTATATATTATATATATATATATATATAATATTTATTTATTTTTTCTCTCATAGTCTTTTATCTTTTACCCTATGGATATAAGTGTTTGTAGTTTTATTGTGATTCTTTAAGAAAGAATATAGATTACTAGTAGGCAGTTATGTGACTATTTTCTTTTATTTTATTTTCTTCAGGAAACTTGTATTAGTTGAATAAAAACTTGGGTTTGCTTGACACTATTACACGAGAATTATGAGGTGTAGGCGTAGGTTGCCACTTTCTCTGACAGGGCTTTGGCTTCAATGCTGGAAGATGTGAGGCGGACTTGTCTGCCTTAGGGTCTAACGAAAACAAAAAAATTTTTCTGAATTTAAAGTAACTCATTCTTATTGAATCTAATTTTATGTGCTATCTGTAATATGCTAGTAACTACTGTGCTACTCGTAATGTTTGTATGTAAGAGTGATATATGGAAGTAAGAACCAAAGAATGATTAATTTAAAACTCTCAGTGCACACCACAAATAATCACAAATAATGAATTTCGATACATATAACTTGTTTGGAGATTTTAAATGGTGAGCCCATAGCTGGCAGCGCCTGGCACCACCTTTCCTGGTTGTATTTGAGGAATGAGTTAGGAGTGTTTTGATTTTATAATCTACGATGCCATCCACTTTTACTTTTTTATAATCCTATGGAACACTACAGTCAATGGTTGGAAGGATCACATAGTCGGCAAGGCTATGGTGCACTAACATTAAAATATTAAAGTAATTTAATGATATTTCACTTGTTGCTCATAATGCCCTTACGGCTTGGTATTAAGGTCCGGCAGTAAATGTGCCAGAAAGAAAGAAAATGGAAGATGTGAATTCAAAAGAATCAATCATCAGGGATTTATAAACTGGAATATACTAACAGAAGCAAATATCATGAAATAGAAACTCACGTCCTTAATAGAGTGAATAACACTTGATAACCAGACGTATCTATGTCCGGTTTTAGGTTTGTAGGCATAGGCTCATTTGCAACAGATACAGATATGTCAGTGACATTGTTTCTTGCAGTGCAAGAGCGTCTTTTCAAGTTTATGAAAACTAAAGTTATAAGGAAAACTATAAAATAATACCAAGGTTGGAACCGCAGAGTTTAAACAGTTACACGCCCGGGCCCGGGCAACATTAATCTGCATGGCTTGCACAAGGGAGGGATTAGGGACACTGACCTTTGGATGCAATTGTGCTCAGGCAAGGAAAAACATTCAAGAGGCACTTAATCAGTGAAAACAGAAGAATTTGTGAAATCTTGTGATTCGATTTTCACGACAAATACTCACAAAAAAGATATGAAAGGTTTCTGGAAAGAAATCAATATAAGAATAATAAGATTAAGCATCAAAAGTATAGATGTGAGAAGGTCAGGAAGGAACCGGTGGGCCTATTCACCCCCAGGAAGTTCTTGCCGAGGATGTTTCTCTTATGAACAATTGGTGGACTAGGTGATGATACATTATACCAACTAATTAAGGAGAAATGGCTAACAAGTAGAAAGCATGGATTGAAAATAATCAAATTTACTCTGAAAGATCTCATACCAATCTAGAAATATGGCATGGACGTGATGGGAATTCCACTCACAATTTCTGAAAAGAGCAAGTGATCATTTTTTTGAGTTTATTGTCTATTTTTCTTACTGTTTTTTTTTGAGGGAGGAATCATTGTTTTCATTGCATTTGACCTGTTAAAGGGGGATATTACTCCCATTCTCTTAAAGACCAAAAAAGCAATATTTCTTCCTCGCGTACAAATTCACAGACCTGTGATGCAGTCATACTTGCCTTCTCAAGATTGGTAGAAAAATGCATGGGTTAAATACTTTTACAAGACCAATTTACATTTTAACCCCAGACCATTTGCGTCTAAAAACAAAAACATACAACCCAGATGCAGTAATGCTAGTCAAGACATTGTAAATAATTCTGCAGGGAAGGCAAAGATTTTGGCAAGCTGTTTTATCAATCTTTCAAGGCAGTTGATAGAGTAGAATCGACTGTACGCTTGGAAATATTATTAGATGAGATATTTCCCTGACCTTGTGTTACTTTTAATGCTTATTTTGAGGCATCTCAGCTGGATAAGATTGGGAAAAAATCTCCGTAATTACTGTTATATTTAATCAAGGGTGGTCAGGCAAGGGTGAGGGAGTAGACAGAGGCAGGGACGGCATTTGTCGCCATTTCTTTTCAAACTTTTATATTGATGACATTAATAACTTCCTATATCTTTAAAGGAACATTGGTTGTAAATATGGATTTATGAGAGTCAATTTAATGGCTTATGCTGATGATCTAATTGTTTCTTGCAGATACATTCAGAGACTTTAGGTATTCATAGCTGAGATTAAGGAAAAGTTAGAAACATTGAATTTTTAATTAATCAAGTAAACACGAAATGCTGTATATTTTTCAAAGGATAGAAGGAAGAAATGAAAGCAATGTTATTGATCCCTGTGTGAGATAGAATAGCACTGGTTACAAGTTTACAGTACCGTAATTTACAAGTATTGGTTACTGTATCCAGAAAAATCGGAGTGATGAGGAATTAGATTTAAAGGTTAGCCTAGTGTTTACGCAAAATTCAATTATATATATAGAAATTTCAAGAATGGTTCCATTCAGACTCTTATGTTCATTCAATTCCATTTTGCTTGGCCAGAGGTATGGTCTGGCCCTTATTGCAAAGACTCTTAGAATGAAAATAAATCTGCCGAAAGACATTCCAGACAGCTTACCACAATGCCCCTAAAAAAAGTGTTTGCTCTGCCACGCTACCCAGTAAACCAATTAGGTGGCTAAACAGACCTGTTCATTTGCTGTTCCAACCATTATAATGCTTTATGTACAGGCCAAGATATTTTCAAAGAGACTTTTTGGCATCAATAAGTTCCCTCATTAAATGGTGTTTGCCCTTTTTAAAAGAACGAATATACCTGCCTTCAATTATCATTATTTTATTTAGAGAGTTTTTATAACATAAATTTGATAGAATAATGACCGCAAACCATTAAAGCTAGAATTACGTGGACAAATCATGAACCTTGGCCGTCTGAACCACTAGGCACCAAACTTTAAGATTATATAACTGCGGTAGCTGCTTGTAATGTTGAATTTTTAGATATGTGTGAATTATTTTAATTTTGATGATTGTTTTATCTTTTTAGATGGAATTGAAGTCCTTTGAGCTTCATAGTATTATTTTGTCTTATATAATGTACGTAAATTTGAGTTATTAATTAACTTTTCCTTGCATAATATTATATTATGCATCGATTGATCTGTATACCAGTAACTACGAAATAAAGGAATGATTATTGATGATGACTACTACCACTAACTACTACTACTCTACTACTACTACTACACTACTACTTTTACTACTACTACTCTACTACTACCACTTACTACTGCTTACTTCCTTACTACTACTACTACTACTACTAACTACTACTACTACTACTACTACTACTACTACTACTACTACTAACTACTGATACTACTACTATAATACTATTTACTACTACATACCCGTACTACTGCTACTCCTACTACTACTACTCCACTACTAATACTATACTAATTACTACTGACTACTACTACTACTACTACTATTACTACCCACTACTATTACTACTACTACTAATGCTATTATACTATTCTATAATTCTCTCTCGCTCGCTCTCGTCATCTCCCTCTTCCTCCATCATCTCTCTCTCAATCTCTCCTCTCTCTCTCTCCCTCTCGTCTCCTCGTCCTCTCCCCCCCACTCTCTCTCTCTTCTTCTCCTCTCCTCTCTCTCTCCGTCTCTGCCTCTCTCCTCTCTCTCTCTCACTCTCTTTTTCAAGTGGTATATTTCCAGATGCAATGAATAGTTGCACGAGAATTACCGGCCAATATGAAGGCTGGAGATAGAAAGAACTTAAGTATCACTCAGACCAGTTTACGAGTACTGAACTCATTTAGTAAATTACTGAACATTAAATGTGCATAAGAATATATAGCTTTTTGTCAAACCGCCAATAGATTAACAGAAGCGAAGCATGGATTCGACAGGGCAGATCCACAGAAACATACCTTATCCTCATTCCCTAACGATACTTTTACATCTTTTGACAAAAGAAATTATTCTGTAACAACATTTTTGACTTATCCAAGGCTTATTGAACCCAGCTGGACAACCATATCCTATTAAAACCAAATTATAGCATTTATGGCTCAGAGGACAACGAACAGATGGTTCAATTCATATCTTAAGTCATCCGTAGCAGTATGTCCGTACAACAACATGTCTTCATCTACTCTAAACATTTCTTCTGGTGTGCCTCAAGGATCCATATTGGGACCCTTGCTTTTCCTTTTTTATATTAACGACATTAACAAATTCTAGCCCTCATTAAAATTCATCTTTTTGCAGACGATTGCACATTATATAAAAGCCCCCAGACTTACGCGTCTTGATGTCAACAGGTCCAATGAAGAATAAATAATGTACACAATGGATAAACGTAATAATTAACACTCAATTTCTGAAAAATCTAATTACATGATTTTTCACAGAAATACAACAAAACCACTATTTTGAGTAAATTAAGAATTAATAACATGGAAATAAAAGGAAGTTCTAAGTACAAATTCCTAGGACGTAACTATTGATAGTAAAATATCTTGCATGTGCACATAAAGAACGGAATTAAATAAATGTAATAAATGAGTGGCTCTGCAGCTCACAACGTGTCACCAAGTTAACAAGGGAGAGGCACTGCGACATGGCTACCCACACTCTAGTTTACCCCACATTATATATTGTAACGCAGTTTTGGGCCCAGTGTGGCCACTTCTAATATAAAATACACTCATTTATTCACAAAAATAGTAATTAGAACAATTACAAGAAAAGAAGATATACACACTAACAACCTGTTTTTAAATGCCAATTACTAAAGATAAATGAAATAAATCTATATATTTTTGTGCTCTTTTTAGTCCTATAAATGTTTGCATAATTTGAATAGAAAGCAAATACTTTTTTTCGATTCGCATTAATGAAGATACGACTACGAGGTGTTGGTGTTGTGAGGTTCCAACGCTGCCCTTGCAAACCAATCACAAACAATGTATCGTGTATCACGGTGCCAAAATATGGAATAATTGCCGTTGGAACTTAAAAACAAAACCTACTTGACTAGTTTTAAACATTGTCCTCAAAAAGTTCCTCTTATTGCAATACAGCAACAGTATCATACATAATTTGTGTATATATGTGTTATACTTTGGTACTCGTATGTTTATGTTTATGTAATGCGTATTTGCTCGTATGTGTGTGTATGTATGTGTGCATATTTCTCGTAGGTATATGTATGTTATTCGCTCGTATGTGTATGTGTGTGTATTTGCTCATATGCGTATGTGTTTGTGTGTATTTGCTCGTATGTGGAATTGTGTATGTGTGTATTTGCTCATATGTGTATGGGTTTGTGTAGTGTGGTGTATTTTACTCATGTGTATGTTGCGTTTTTGTTCCTATGGTGTTTTGTGTATGTATACGTAATTTAGTCCGTATTTGTATGTGTTTAATAATTAGATATCTTCAAGTAGTGGTATATAGAGGAGCCTTTTAAGGAGTTTACTCTCACAGGCTCAGCCACTTTTATATAATTATGTAATTATGTTTTTTATTAATGTCTAACTGTTGGCTAATACTGTATAAATCCTCTCTCTCTCTCTCTCCTCTCTCTCGTCTCTCTCTGCGGTCTCTCCTCTCTCTCCTCGTGCCCTCCTCTCTCTCGCGCTCTCTCACTCATCTCTCTCTCTCGGCTCCTCCTTCTCTGTCGTCTCTCTCATCTCTCCTCTCGTCTCTCTTCTCTCTTCTCACCCACCCACCCACGCCACCCCCACCCACCCACCCACCCACCCACCCACCCACCACCCACTCCACCCCCACCCACCCACCCACCCACCCAGACCCACACACACACACACACACACACACACCACCACACACACACACACCACACAACAACAATAGGAAGCCATTACAGGTAACTCCCCTTGTAAGAACGCACCCACACACCCTCGCGGTTATCAAGGCTTCCACAACGCCACTCTCCTCAAGCCCCTCACGACCCCCTGGGCAGTACCTTCTAACACACACTAATTGGGCACAGAAACCTCACACCTCAACACTGGATAACCTCATCAATACAACTACTTTGAATTTAATGGCAAGACGTGGACCGTAATGGGTGACTGTGTGTGTGGGTGTGTGTGTGTGTGTTGTGTGTGTGTGGTGTGTGTGTGGTGTTGTGTGTCGTGTGTCCCCTCACCTTTCCTTAACAACAGGTATACATGTGCTATAACCCGGGATCATTAGGCGCCGATAAAAGTGAGAGAGAGAGAAAGAAGTGGATGGAGAGAGGGAGATAGATGGAGGAAGGGAAGGGGAGGTAAGGGGAAAGAGGAGAGAGAGAGGGAGAGACGAGAGAGAGGGGGGGGGAGGAGGGGAGGAAATGGGAGAGGGGAGATATAGCAAACTGAACGTGGTGCCGGGAGAAGGGTGTTTTGGGGGAGAAGAAAGCGAGGGAGGAGGAGACAAGTAGGAAGTTGAAGTAGGGAGAGAAAAAGAAAGCTCATCCCTTGAACCCTTACGTAAGAGAGAGAGAGAGAGAGAGAGAGAGAGAGATGAGGAAAAGTGGATGGGTGCTGGCCCTGTAGAATGATAAATAAGGTTAGAGAAGAGAGGAAAGGGGAGAAAAAGGGCATACTGTAAATAATAATAAGAATAATAATAATAATGTTATTCTCACCCCGAAGGCGTACAGGAAAAACACAACACAACCAAACAACATAATACACAGACATGAGGGCATTAACTTAAGTACTAAAAGCAATAATTAATATATCATGTGGGCAAATATAAACCACTGCTGTACATACATAAAGCTGTGTGTTTGTGAAATGAGTGAAAAAATGTGTGTGTTGGTGTTAGGCGGCGCGGCCCCACGGAGATGACAAACGGCCTGATACAAATCGCCCGTGACGGTCACATCCATCATAGATCCCACCCGCTCGCTCCCCGTTCCAGTTTACCTACCTATATAATGTTTTATCAGTTAAAAGCTTACTGTTGATCTCGGAATGTTGTTCTATAATATTATCAATAAAAAACTTAAAACACACAAAAGAAATGCATGCTGAGACTTTCAAGAAATAAGGCATTGAACTTAAACTCTTCGCCATTTGTTATTTTGCGCAAAAACGTTTTACATGAGAATGTCAATAGAAGTCGGAATTAAATTTATCTTCATCTTTCCATTGATATATTTTCGTTTAGAGTCCATAAATGAATTAGCAGCATGCATAAATTAGCGTTAACTAAATATTAAAAAATCATGAAATAGGTAAGTTCCTTCTATATATGTTTAATCAGTACAAAATATATACTTTTATCTTTGTAAATGTTGTTCCTAATAATATTATCCAATAAAAAACCGTAAAACACACTAAAAGAATGCCATTATGAGATCTTAAGAAATATGCATTACCTTAAACTCTTCGCCATTTAATTATTTTGCGGAAAACGATTTACATATGGACATATCAAAGAAGAGGAATTTAATTAGCTTTCCATTGATATATTTCCTTTTCTGATATAATTCGCAGCATGCATACTTTAGCGTTACTAAATAATACATCATGAAATCGGGTAATTTTCCCAATTGATGAGGTTATTTTTATTTAGTTAACGCTAATTTATGCATGGTTTTTAATTCATTTATCAGAAAAACTAAAATATATCAATGGAAAGCTACCATTAAATTCCGCTTCTATTGCTAGTTCCCATGTACAAGTTTTGCGACAAAATATTAGAATGCAAGAGTTTTAAGTTCATGCATATTTTTCTTGAAGTCTCATAATGTCATTTCTTTAGTGTGTTTTACGATTTTTTTATGGATATTAGTATAGAACAACATTTTTTCAAAGATAACAGGATATCTTTTATCTGATAAACAATATTAGGTAGAAATTACCCTATTTCATGATTTTTAATATTTAGTTAACTCTATTTATGCATGCTTGCTAATTCATTTATGACTAAACGAAATATATCAAGTGGAAAGCTAATTAAAATTTCGCTTTTATTTGATATTCTCCAGGTAAAAAGTTTTCGAGGAAATATTAAATGGCAAATGTTTAAGTTTATGCCCATATTTCTTGAAAGTCTCAGAATGTCATTTGCTTTTATTGTTTTACGATTTTTTTTTATTTGATAATATTATAGAACAAACTTTCCGAAGATACAGTTATACATATTTTATACTGATAAACATTATATTAGGTAGGTAAACTTGTATGGGAGCGAGTTCTGGGGGGATCTAGATGGGTGTGACGTCACGGGCGATTATCATATATCAGGCTTGTCATCTCGGTGGCCTCGGGTTTTAGTGTGTTTTTAAGTGTGTGTGTTGTGGTGTGTGTTAGGTGTGTGTGTGTGTGTGTGTGTGGTGTGGTGTGTGTTGTGTGGAGTAAGGTTGTTGATGATGTTAAGGGTGACAGCAAATGTGAGGAAGATTTTAAGATAGGCTAGATTAGATAAGATAGGAAGATAGGCTGTGAGGGAATGGAGTTAGTATAAAGGATTGAGGCATTGATAAGATGGAGAGAGAGGGAGAGAAGAGAGAGAGAGGAAGACAGAGAGAGAGAGAGAGAGAGAGAGAGAGAGATAGAGAAGAGAGGAGAAGAGAGAGAGAGAGGAGAGAGAGAGAGAGAGAGAGAGAAAGAGAAGAGGAGAGGTAGAGGAAGAATGTGGAGGAGTGTGAACGGCACGTGTGGACGAAACGATGATAAACAACAACACAACACAACAACAAACAAACAATCTTTTAAGTGTGTCCTGTCCGTCTTCAGAATCCTTTTAAGTTTAATTTTCTTTTTCTTCTTTGTTCTCCTTCTCCTCTCTTTTCATGATAGGATTCCTCTTCTTCTTGTATTGTTTTGGGGGTTATCGCTAATTCACTATCCTCTTCCGAGTGTTTCAATGGTTTTTTCTTCCTCCTTCTTCTGTTTATCTCCCTTTGCTCTTCTCTTCCTAGTTTCTACTCATCCCCTTGTTTTCCTTAGTCCTCCTCTTGTGTTCTCCTCTTCCTCTTTCACTCTAACCTGCCGTCAGGTTGGCAGGGTGGTAAGCGACGTGAGTTCGTCAATGTGCAAAGTGTTCAGGCGTTCCCTGTGCATTCGGTCAGAGTTCGAGTCCGCCCTAGTTCGTCGTCGTTCGTAGTTCCGTGCTGACGTGGCGGCGGGCGGGCGCTTTGTATAGTCAATAACCTTGTATTTGGTACTTGCAAAGTGTCTAGATGTGGGATGAAAATCTTATCTTATCTCTTCCTCTAACTCGTAACTCCGTCATTCGTCCTTCCTTCTCCTGTTACTTACTACTACACTACTGCTTTTCTTTCTTCCTTCTCCTCCTCCTTCCTCCGCCTCACTCTTGTTCCTCTTCCCCCTCTTCTCCTCCTCCTCCTCCTCCTCCTCCTCCTCCCTCCTCCTCCTCTTTCCTCTTCCTCTTCTGATCTGCTCTTATTTTACTCCTTACACTTTTTTGTTACTCCATTTCTCCCCCCTTCTTTTTCATCTCTCTTCCTGTTTCTGATACTTTGTTTTTCACTTATTTTTTTGTACCCTTACCCTCGCTTCCTCCTCTTTTTTTGTTGTTAGTGTTGTAGTTTTGTTGCGGTTTTTGTTATTGCTGTTGTTGTTGTTGGTTGTTGTAGTTATTGTTTTTGTTTTTTGTTTTTGTTTTTGTTGTGTTTGTTGCTGTGGGGATGTTGTTGCTGTTCATTAGACTTTCATAATGTTTATTTAAAGATATTGTTTGGCATTTTCTCTTCATTATTATTGTTACCCACTCTCAACCCACCAAACCGTTACCTCCGCCAACGACGTTGGAGGTTTATGTTTTCCCCCATTTTTCCCCCATTCCACTCCCCCCAAAAACCCCGATCTGTCCTGTCTGTCTGTCCTGTCGGTCTGTTTTGTTAGTGTAAAGATTTCTTTTCTCGAAAGGTTACGAATAGATTTTGGACCAAACTCGATATACCAAGTCTTATTTTGGTATAAGGAAGAAACTGATTTAATTTTGGAATGAATCTATTGTGACAAATGTTGCCATGGCAACCATTGATGAAATATTCTTCGGGGTTTCGGCCGGAGTAATGGCGGCTCATACTGAGTGCTATACAATATATTATATCTATAATAACGATAAATAATATATTATATATATTAGGATATATATATTATATATAATATATATATATATATATATATATAAATATATATTAATATATATATATATATATAAGATATATATAATATATATAATATTATAATATATTAGATATATATATATTATATATATATATAATAGATATATATATAATATATATATATATATATAATATATCCTATATTATATATATATACTATAT
>JACEEZ010025022.1:775000-789103 GCA_016584305.1 Chionoecetes opilio
TCCCCTTTTTCCCCTTTTTTTCCCCCCCTTTTTTCCCCCCCCCCCCCCCTTTTTTGNAACATAAAACCGTTTTTAAAGCCAAATTCAAAGATAAATGAATAAAATTATTTTTGTGCTCTTTTAGTCTATAAATGTTTGCATAATTTGATAGAAAATACTTTTTCGGATTCGCATTAATGAAAGATACAGACTAAGAGGTGTTGATGTTTTAGAGGTTCCAACGCTGCCTTCAAACCAATCACAAACATGTATCGTGTATCACGGCGCCAAAATATGGAATGAATTACTGTTGGACTTAAAAACAAAACCTACCTTGACTAGTTTTAAACATTGTCTCAAAAAGTTCCTCTTATTGCAATACCAGCAACAGTAATCAGACATAATTTGTGTATATATGTGTATATACTTTGTACTCGTATGTGTATGTTTATGTATGCGTATTTGCTCGTATGTGTGTGTATGTATGTGTGCATATTTACTCGTATGTATATGTATGTGTATTCGCTCGTATGTGTATGTGTGTGTATTTGCTCATATGCGTATGTGTGTGGTGGTATTGCTCGTATGTGTAATTGTGTAGTGTGTATTTGCTCATATGTGTATGTGTGTGTGTGTGTGTGTATTTACTCATGTGTATGTGTGCGTTTTTGTTCCTATGTGTTTGTGTATGTATACGTATTTAGTCGTATTTGTATGTGTTTAATTAATTAGATATCTTCAAGTGTGTATATAGAGGAGCCTTTTAAGAGAGTTTACTCTCAACAGGCTCAGCCACTTTTATATAATTATGTATTATGTTTTATTACATGTATAACTGTTTGGCTAAATAAATGTATAAATCTCTCTCTCTCTCTCTCTCTCTCTCTCTCTCTCTCTCCTCTTCTCCTCCTCTCTCTCTCTCTTCTCTCTCTCTCTCTCTCTCTCTCTCTCCTCTCTCTCTCCTCTCTCTCTCTCTCTCTCTCTCTCTCTCTCTCTCTCTCTCTCTTCTCTCTCCTCTCTCTCTCTTCTCTCTTCTCTCTCCCACCCACCCACCCACCCACCCACCCACCCACCCCACCCACCCACCCACCCACCCACCCACCCACCCATGAGACACAGACAGAGACACAGACAGAGACACAGACAGAGACACAGACACAGACGGAGACACAGACGGAGACACAGACGGAGACACAGACACAGACGGAGACACAGACGGAGACACAGACACAGACGGAGACACAGACGGAGACACAGACACAGACGGAGACACAGACGGAGACACAGACACAGACGGAGACACAGACGGAGACACAGACGGAGACACAGACGGAGACACAGACACAGACGGAGACACAGACGGAGACACAGACGGAGACACGGACAGAGACACGGACAGAGACACAGACGGAGACACAGACACAGACGGAGACACAGACACAGACGGAGACACAGACGGAGACACAGACGGAGACACGGACAGAGACACGGACAGAGACACGGACAGAGACACGGACAGAGACACGGACAGAGACACGGACAGAGACACAGACAGAGACACAGACAGAGACACGGACGGAGACACGGACGGAGACACGGACAGAGACACGGACAGAGACACGGACAGAGACACGGACAGAGACACGGAAGGAGACACGGACGGAGACAGGGACAGAGAAAACGGACGAGACACGGACGGGGACAGGACAGAGACACGGGCAGGACAGGGGCAGAAAACACGGCCAGAGACAGGGACAGGGGGACAGGGGACGGAGACAGGGACAGAACAGGGGAAAAGAGACAGGGACGGAGCCCACGGAGGGAAAACACGGACGGAGAAAAGGAAACAGGGGAACACGGACAGAACAGGGAGGGGAGACAGGACGGAGACCCCGGAAACAGGGGACACGGAAAAGAGAGAGAGAGAAGGGAAAAGAGGGGAGAGAGAGGGGGAGAGAGAGAGAGAGAGAGAAGACAAAGGGGAAAAAGGAGGCTTTGGTGAAGGTTCAAGATAAAAAATTTTTTTTTAGAAAAAATGGAAAAAAAAATTTTAAAAAAGGCAAAAAAAGGTTTAATTCTGAGGCAAGACTAAAAGAAGGAAGGAAGGGGAAAATGAAAGGGAAAAAGGGAAGGGAAAGGGGGGGATGGGAAGGAAAGAAGGAAGGGTAAAAGCAAAGTGATGAAAGACGCAAGGGGCAAGGAGAGGAAGGGAGGAAAGGAAATATAATTTAAAACTTTGAGAATTTTTCCCGGAAAAACCCTTCAATGGGAAAAGAGGACGAAACCCTAAAGGGGGGGAGAGAGAGAGAGAGAGAGAAGAGAGAGAGAGGGGAAGGGGAGAGAAGAAAAGAGAGAGAGAGAGAGAGAAAAGAAAGAGAGGGAAAAACGGGCAAAGGACAAGCCCGAGGGAAACGATAAGAGTACACTCCCCTTTAAATTCCAGTAACGCAATAAAAAAGGGTTTTATGTTTTCCCGGGAAAAAGGTCAGCGCTTTCCCCCTCTCTCTCTCTCCCCCTCCCCTTTTCTCTCTTTTCCTCCCTCTCTCTCTTCTTCTCTCTTTTCTCTCTCTCTCTCTTTTCCCCTTTTCTCTCTCTTCTCTCTCTCTCCTCTCTCTCTTCTTCTCTCTCTCTCTTCTCTCTCTCTCCCCGCTCTCTCTTCCTCTTCCCCTCTCTCCTCTTCCATCTTGAGAAAGGGACAAAAATTTCTCCGGGCAAAAAAACTCAAGGGTAAAAAAGGGGGGAAAGGGGTAAGGAAGGGGAAAAGGCATGGGAAAGGGAAAAAAACCAATTTTTAAAAAGGGATGGAGGAAAAAGAGGGAAAAGGAAGAAGGGAAAAAAGATGATAATGTTTAGAAGGGGTCAGGGGGAGAAGGAAGGGATGGGAAAGGGGATGCAAAGAAAGAAGAATTCAAGTGAAAGCAGAATGATTTTAAAAGGAGGGGAAAATTTGGGTTTCCGAGATGGCGTTTGATAAAGGGGGAGGAAGAGAATTGAGAGAAAAGGACGAATAGAGTAAGAGAGAGAGAGTGAAAGAAAAACTAGATTGTATTTATATATGTAAGTTAGAGAGAGAGGAGTGTCTGGTTTTTTATTATTATTATTATTGTTGTTATTATTATCATTATTATTATTATTTTTATTATTATTATTATTATTGTTATTATTATTGTTATTATTATCATTATTGTTTTTATTATTATTATTACTTTAACTGTCGCTCCTCCTAACACACCATCATCATTATCATCATCATCATCATCATTATTGAGCTATTTGGTAGACTCAGTATTCTGTTAATTTTTGCTTCATGTCATTCATCAAGTTTGCTTCAGCGCTTTTCAATGCTCAAAACTCTTCTTAAAATTCGTAACTCAATGAACTAACTTTCCAACCAGGTGAACCATTTAATTGTATATGGAACAAAATTTTATTCCAAAAGTTTTACCAGTTTTTCCTGAAATCTTATGTTAATTTTGAGAAAGCTTGTGTGAAATTTAACCAAAATTATCATTTGCGCATCATTAATTATTTGCGTATTACAGGTTGTTGTGAAGAAATCTTTTGTTATAAGGAGGTTGTTTAAGACGTTGTGTGTCAGGGGTTGTTATGTGTAAGGGGTTGTTGTGTGTCAGGGGTTGTTGTGTGTAAGGGGTTGTTGTGTGTAAGGGGTTGTTGTGTGTAAGGGGTTGTTGTGTGTAAGGGGTTGTTGTGTGTAAGGGGTTTGTTGTGTGTAAGGGGTTGTTGTGTGAAAGGGGGTTTGTTGTGTGTAAGGGGTTGTTGTGTGTAAGGGTTTGTTGTGTGTAAGGGGTTGTTGTGTGTAAGGGGTTGTTTGTGTGTAAGGGGTTGTTGTGTGAAAGGGGGGTTTGTTATGTGTCAGGGTTGTTGTGTGAAAGGGGTTGTTGTGTGTAAGGTTGTTGTGTGTAAGGGGTTGTTATGTGTCAGGGTTGTTGTGTGAAAGGGTTGTTGTGTGAAAGGGGGTTTTGTGTGTAAGGGGTTGTTGTGTGAAAGGGGGTTGTTGTGTGTAAGGGGTTGTTGTGTGTAGGGTTGTTGTGTGTAAGGGGTTGTTTGTGTGTAAGGGTTTGTTGTGTGTAGGGGTTGTTGTGTGTAAGGGGTTGTTGTGTGTAAGGGTTGTTATGTGTCAGGGGTTGTTGTGTGTAAGGGTTGTTATGTGTCAGGGGTTGTTTTTGTGTAAGGGGTTGTTGTGTGAAAGGGTTGTTGTGTGTAAGGGGTTGTTGTGTGAAAGGGGGTTGTTGTGTGAAAGGGGGTTTTTGTGTGTAAGGGGTTGTTATGTGTCGGGGTTGTTGTGTGTAAGGGGTTGTTGTGTGTCGGGGGTTGTATGTGTCAGGGTTTGTTTGTGTAAGGGTTGTTGTGTGTAAGGGGTTGTTATGTGTAAGGGTTGTTGTGTTAAGGGGTTTTTGTTGTGGTGTAAGGGGTTTTTGTGTGTCAGGGTTTTTTGTTGTAAGGGGTTGTTATTTTGTCAGGGGTTGTTGTGTGTAAGGGGTTGTTTGTGTGTAAGGGGTTGTTGTGTGTCAGGGTTGTTGTGTGTCAGGGGTTGTTATGTGTCGGGGTTGTTGTGTGTAAGGGGTTGTTGTGTGTAAGGGGTTGTTGTGTGTAAGGGGTGTTGTGTGTAAGGGTTGTTGTGTGTCAGGGGTTGTTGTGTGTAAGGGGTTGTTGTGTGTAAGGGGTTGTTGTGTGTAAGGGGTTGTTGTGTGTAAGGGGTTGTTATGTGTAAGGGGGTTGTTGTGTGTAAGGGGTTGTTTGGTGTAAGGGGTTGTTGTGGTAAGGGGTTGTTATGTGTAAGGGGTTGTTGTGTGTCGGGGTTGTTATGTGTCAGGGGTTGTTGTGTGTAAGGGGTTGTTGTGTGAAAGGGGGTTTGTTGTGTGTAAGGGGTTGTTGTGTGAAAGGGGGTTGTTGTTGGTAAGGGGTTGTTGTGTGTAAGGGGTTGTTGTGTGTAAGGGGGTTGTTATGTGAAAGGGGTTTTTTGTGTGTAAGGGGTTGTTGTGTGTCAGGGGTTGTTGTGTGTCAGGGGTTTTTGTGTGTCAGGGGTTGTTGTGTGTCAGGGGTTTTGTGTGTAAGGGGTTGTTGTGTGTAAGGGTTTTTTGTGTGTAAGGGGGTTTTTGTGTGTAAGGGGTTGTTGTGTGTAAGGGGTTGTTGTGTGTAAGGGGTTTTTTGCGTGTAAGGGGTTGTTGTGTGAAAGGGGGTTGTTGTGTGTCAGGGGTTGTGTGTGTAAGGGGTTGTTGTGTGAAAGGGGTTGTTGTGTGTAAGGGGTTGTTGTGTGTAAGGGGTTGTTGTGTTGTAAGGGTGTTTTTGTGTAAGGGGTTGTTGTTTTGTAAGGGGTTTTGTTGTGTATCAGGGTGTTTGTGTGTCAGGGGTTGTTGTGTGTAAGGGGTTGTTGTGTGTAAGGGGTTGTTGTGTGTAAGGGTTGTTGTGTGTAAGGGGTTTTGTGTTTAAGGGGGTTGTTGTGTGTAAGGGGTTTTTGTGTGGTAAGGGGTTGTTGTGTGTAAGGGGTTGTTGTGTGTAAGGGGTTGTTGTTTTAAAGGGGGTTGTTGTGTGTAAGGGGTTGTTGTGTGAAAGGGGGTTTGTTGTGTGTAAGGGGTTTTGTTGTGTATCAGGGGTTGTTGTGTATCAGGGTTGTTGTGTGTCAGGGTTGTTGTGTGTAAGGGGTTGTTGTGTGTAAGGGGGTGTGTGTGTAAGGGGTTGTTGTGTGGTAAGGGGTTTTTGTGTGTAAGGGGTTGTTGGTTAAGGGGTTGTTGGTGTGTAAGGGTTGTTGTGTGTAAGGGTTGTTGTGTGTAAGGGGTTGTTGTGTGTAAGGGGTTGTTGTGTGAAAGGGGGTTGTTGTGTGTCAGGGTTTTTTGTGTGTCAGGGTTTTTTGTGTGTAAGGGGTTGTTGTGTGTAAGGGGTTGTTGTGTGTAAGGGGTTTTTTGTGTGTAAGGGGTTGTTGTGTGAAAGGGTTGTTGTGTGTAAGGGGTTGTTGTGTGTAAGGGGTTGTTGTGTGTAAGGATTTTTTTGTGGGTCGGGTTGTTGTGTGTCAGGGGTTGTTGTGTGTCAGGGGTTGTTTGTTGTAAGGGGTTTTTGTGTGTAAGGGGTTTTTTGTGTGTAAGGGTTGTTGTGTTAAGGGGGTTGTTGTGTGTAAGGGGTTGTTGTGTGTAAGGGGTTGTTATGTGTCAGGGGTTGTTGTGTGTCAGGGGTTGTTATGTGTCAGGGTTTTTGTGTGTGTAAGGGTTGTTGGGGTGTAAGGGGTTGTTGTGTGTAAGGGGTTGTTGTGTGTAAGGGGTTGTTGTGTGTAAGGGGTTGTTGTGTGTAAGGGGTTGTTATGTGTCAGGGGTTTTTTGTGTGTCAGGGGTTGTTGTGTGTCAGGGGTTGTTATGTTCAGGGGTTGTTGTGTGTAAGGGGTTGTTGTGTGAAAGGGGTTGTTATGTGTAAGGGGTTGTTGTGTGTTAAGGGGTTTTGTGTGAAAGGGGTGTTGTGTGTCAGGGGTTGTTGTGTAAGGGGTTGTTGTGTGTAAGGGGTTGTTGTGTTAAGGGGTTTTGTGTGTAAGGGGTTGTTATGTGTAAGGGTTTTTGTGTGTTAAGGGTTGTTGTGTGAAAGGGGTTGTTGTGTGTAAGGGGTTGTTGTGTGTCAGGGGTTGTTATGTGTCAGGGTTGTTGTGTGTAAGGGGTTGTTGTGTGTAAGGGGTTGTTGTGTGAAAGGGGGTTGTTGTGTGTAAGGGTTGTTGTGTGTAAGGGGTTGTTGTTTTGTAAGGGGTTGTTGTGTGTAAGGGGTGTTGTGTGTAAGGGTTGTTATGTGTAAGGGGTTGTTGTGTGTAAGGGGTTTTGTGTGTCAGGGGTTGTTGTGTGAAAGGGGGTTTGTTGTGTGTCAGGGTTGTTGTGTGTCGGGGGTTGTTATGTGTCAGGGGTTTTTTTGTGTGTAAGAGGTTGTTGTGTGTAAGGGTTGCTGTTTGTAAGGGGTTTTTGTGTTGAAAGGGGTTGTTGTGTGTAAGGGGTTGTTGTGTGTAAGGGTTGTTGTGTGTAAGGGGTTTGTTGTGTATAAGGGTTGTTGTGTGTAAGAGGTTGTTGTGTGTAAGGGGTTGTTGTGTGTAAGGGGTTTTTTGGGTGTGTAAGGGGTTGTTGTGTTCAGGGGTTTGTTATGTGTCAGGGGTTGTTGTGTTGTAAGGGGTTGTTGTGTGTCGGGGGTTGTGTGTGTCAGGGTTGTTGTGTGTAAGGGGTTTGTTGTGTGTAAGGGGTTGTTGTGTGTAAGGGGTGTTGTGTGTCGGGGGTTTTGTTGTGTGTCAGGGGTTGTTGTGTGTAAGGGGTTGTTGTGTGGGTAAGGGGTTTGTTGTGTGTAAGGGGTTGTTGTGTGTAAGGGGTTGTTGTGTGTAAGGGGTTGTTGTGTGTAAGGGGTTGTTGTGTGAAAGGGGGTTTTGTTGTGTGTAAGGGGTTGTTGCGTGAAAGGGGGTTGTTGTGTGTAAGGGGTTGTTGTGTGTCAGGGGTTGTTGTGTGTAAGGGGTTGTTGTGTGTAAGGGGTTGTTGTGTGTAAGGGTTGTTGTGTGAAAGGGGTTGTTGTGTGTAAGGGGTTGTTGTGTGTAAGGGGTTGTTGTGTGTAAGGGTTGTTGTGTATCAGGGGTTGTTGTGTGTCAGGGGTTGGTTGTGTGAAAGGGTTGTTGTGTGTAAGGGTTGTTGTGTGAAAGGGGGTTTTTTGTGTGTACGGGGTTGTTGTGTGTAAGGGGTTGTTGTGTGAAAGGGTTGTTGTGTGTAAGGGGTTTGTTGTGTGAAAGGGGTTGTTGTGTGTAAGGGGTTTTTTGTGTGTAAGGGGTTGTTGTGTGTAAGGGGTTGTTGCGTGAAAGGGGTTGTTGCGTGTAAGGGGTTGTTGTGTGTCAGGGTTGTTGTGTGTAAGGGTTTTTGTGTGTAAGGGGTTGTTGTGTGTAAGGGGTTGTTGTGTGTAGGGGTTGTTGTGTGTAAGGGGTTGTTGTGTGTAAGGGGGTTTGTTGTGTGTAAGGGGTTTGTGTATCAGGGTTGTTGTGTGTCAGGGGTTGTTGTGTGTAAGGGGTTGTTGTGTGTAAGGGGTTGTTGTGTGTAAGGGGTTGTTGGTGTGTAAGGGTTGTTGTGTGTAAGGGGTTGTTGTGTGTAAGGGGTTGTTGTGTTAAGGGGTTGTTGTGTGTAAGGGGTTGTTGTGTGAAAGGGGGTTTTTGTGTGTAAGGGGTTGTTGTGTGTAAGGGGTTGTTGTGTGTAAGGGGTTGTTGGGGTATCAGGGGTTGTTGTGTACAGGGGTTGTTGTGTGTCAGGGGTTTTGTGTGAAAGGGGTGGTTGTGTGTAAGGGGTTGTTGTGTGAAAGGGGGTTTTGTTGTGTGTAAGGGGTTGTTGTGTGTCAGGGGTTGTTGTGTTGGGGGGTTTGTTGTGTGTCAGGGTTGTTGTGTGCAGGGGTTGTTTGTGTGTAAGGGGTTGTTGTGTGTAAGGGGTTTTTGTGTGTAAGGGGTTGTTGTGTGTAAGGGGGTTGTTGTGTGTAAGGGGTTTTGTGTGTAAGGGGTTGTTGTGTGAAAGGGGGTTGTTGTGTGTAAGGGGGTTGTTGTGTGTAAGGGGTTGTTGTGTGTAAGGGGTTGTTGTGTGTAGGGGTTTTTGTGTGTAAGGGGTTGTTGTTGGTCGGGGGTTTGTTGTGTGTAAGGGGTTGTTGTGTGAAAGGGGGTTGTTGTGTGAAAGGGGTTGTTGTGTGTAAGGGGTTGTGTGTAAGGGTTTTTTGTGTGTAAGGGTTGTTGTGTGTAGGGTTGTTGTGTGTAAGGGGTTTTTTGTGTGAAAGGGGGTTGTTGTTGTCAGGGGTTGTTGTGTGTCGGGGGTTGTTGTGTGAAAGGGGTTGTTGTGTGTAGGGTTGTTGTGTGTAAGGGGTTGTTGTGTGTAAGGGGTTGTTGTGTGTAAGGGGTTGTTGTGTGTAAGGGGTTGTTGTGTGTAGGGGTTTGTTGTGTGCAGGGTTGTTTGTCAGGGGTTGTTGTGTTTCAGGGTTTTGTGTGTAAGGGGTTGTTGTGTGTAAGGGGTTGTTGTGTTAAGGGGTTGTTGTGTGTAAGGGGTTGTTGTGTGTAAGGGGTTGTTGTGTGAAAAGGGGGTTGTTGGTGTGAAAGGGGGTTTTGTTGTGTGTAAGGGGTTGTTGGTGTAAGGGGTTGTTGTGTGTAAGGGGTTGTTGTGTGTAAGGGTTGTTGTGTGTAAGGGGTTGTTGTGTGTAAGGGTTGTTGTGTGTAAAGGGGTTGTTGTGTGTAAGGGTTGTTGTGTGTAAGGGGTTGTTGTGTGTAAGGGGTTGTTGTGTGTCGGGGGTTGTTGTGTGTCAGGGGTTGTTATGTGTCAGGGGTTGTTGTGTGAAAGGGGGTTGTTGTGTGTAAGGGGTTGTTGTGTTAAGGGTTGTTTGTGTGTAAGGGGTTGTTGTGTGTAAGGGGTTGTGTGTGTAAGGGGTTGTTTGTGTAAGGGGTTGTTGTGTTAAGGGGTTGTTGTGTGAAAGGGGGTTGTTGTGTTAAGGGGTTGTTGTGTGTAAGGGGTTGTTGTGTGTAAGGGTTGTTGTGTGGTAAGGGGTTGTTGTGTGTAAGGGGTTGTTGTGTGTAAGGGTTGTTGTGTGTAAGGGGTTGTTGTGGTAAGGGGTTTTTGTTGTGTGTAGGGGTTGTTATGTGTCAGGGGTTGTTGTGTGTAAGGGGTTGTTGTGTGTAAGGGGTTGTTGTGTGTAAGGGGTTGTTGTGTGTAAGGGGTTGTTGTGTGTAAGGGGTTGTTGTGTGTCAGGGGTTGTTGTGTGTAAGGGGTTGTTGTGTGTAAGGGGTTGTTGTGTGTAAGGGGTTGTTGTGTGTAAGGGGTTGTTGTGTGTAAGGGGTTGTTGTGTGTAAGGGGTTGTTGTGTGTAAGGGGTTGTTGTGTGTAAGGGGTTGTTGTGTGTAAGGGTTGTTGTGTGAAAGGGGTTTGTTGTGTGTCAGGGGTTGTTGTGTGTAAGGGGTTGTTGTGTGTAAGGGGTTGTTGTGTGTAAGGGGTTGTTGTGTGTAAGGGGTTGTTGTGTGTAAGGGGTTGTTGTGTGTAAGGGGTTGTTGTGTGTAAGGGGTGTAAGGAACCTCGTTGCTATGTTGGAAGCGCTTCACATTTCTCGTCCTCACAACACCATTAAATGCTTCCCCGTCACCTGCTCGGCACAAACATGTCACGGTGGATTTTATTTATTCGTGTATTATTCCTCCTAGAAAAAGTGTCGTGTTTGTTTATGTCAAAAGTTGCATGTGAAGATTTTTTTGTTAGTAGATCTGCAATTTTTTTTTTATTTGTTTAAGTGTGTGTGGGGGAGGTTGTGTGTGTGTGTGTGTGTGTGTGTGTGTGTGCGTGTCCGTGTGCGTGTGCGTGTGCGTGTGCGTGCGTGCGTGCGTGCGTGCGTGCGTGCGTGCGCCAGTCAGTGAATGTATCTGGGTATCGTGTGTGGTGCGTAACGCAGAAACTTGTATCAATATCCACCTTCACGACGACCTTGTGTGTGGTAGTATTGCTTTAAGGAGTACTGTAATGTTAACACTTCACACTCATGCACAGCTTCAGGTATAACATTAGCCTTGACATGTTCTTCAGCGTTACAACCAAATGCTCACAGCCTCACATCAAGCTTTTTTGTTTCGAGTATATAATATATGTATACGCGTAAAAACAGGCGGTGGGGCGCTTCTACGTATAATCCTGTGCTGTGATTCCCCTCGCAGGGTGTCCCCCGTGCAGGGCTGGAGGCCATCCGTTGTAAGTAGCTCATATTAAGGGCGGGCCGGGACCATCCTGTAGCACAGCCGCCGAGCCCACCTTACCTCTGAGAACAATGGTGCTGTAATATGCTATAACATGTATAATGTGTGTGTGTATATACGTATATATGTTGAGAGAGAGAGAGAGAGAGAGAGAGAGAAGAGAGAGAGAGGAGAGAGAAGAGGAGAGAGAGGAAGAAAAGAAAAAAGGAGAGAGAGGGGAGAGAGAGAGAGAGAGAGAGAGAGTGAAAAAAATGGAATAGAAAAAAAATAGAAATAAAAGTAATGGTGGAAATGATGATAATGATTATGTTGAAATGAAGACAATTGTAATGAAAATAACAATGATGATGTAAACGATATAGATAATAATAAGGATAAGGATGAAAATGATGATAATGATAATAATAACAATAGTAATAATGATAAGAATGACAGCAATAATAATAATAATAATAATAATGATAGTAATGTGAGGCCATTGTGACTCCCATCCACCACCTACCACCAATAATAATAATCATAATGATAATATTAATAATAAGAATAAGAATTATAATAGCAATAATAAAAATAATGACAGTAATAATAATGGTCCTGATAACCTCAGCGGCAGACAGGGCAGCCACAAGACCGGTCGTGCAGTGACTGCCCGAAACGACAACACTAAAACTCACTGAAACAATTGACCAGTTTTATCCGCCAGTGAGAAACACTCCGCCATGACGCTGTGGCTGCCAACAGTCTTTGTACTCATCAGCCTCACCATTATGCCATCTCTTTACACCTGTGTACGTTGGTGTAACTAGTGATTCAAGATATTACTGCGCCGCCACTTGATATTTAGTTATGTTTAATCAATTAAAGTGAAGTGACATGACTTTTACATAATCGAGGACTGCTGACTTAACTTTAACTGTTTGTAATACTTAATTGAGGTAGAGAGAGAGAGAGAGAGAGAGAGAGAGAGAGAGAGAGAGAGAGAGAGAGAGAGAGAGAGAGAGAGAGAGAGAGAGAGAGAGACCTTCATTCCTATAATTTGCTCTAGATGTAATGGGAATAAAGACAGGTTACAGGTACAATTATGGCACAACAACAGGTAATTATCAGTAGTCAGTCAGCACGCGATCCATCAATGACTATGAACACTGAATCATGGCCTCACTCACCTCGCTCCATGTTCCGCTGTGTGGCGTGTGCTGCGCTCAGCAGGGGGGAGAGGGTGTCACCTCGTTCCATGTTCCGCTGTGTGGCGTGTGCTGCGCTCAGCAGGGGGGAGAGGGTGTCACCTCGCTCCATGTTCCGCTGTGTGGCGTGTGCTGCGCTCAGCAGGGGGGAGAGGGTGTCCCCTCGTTCCATGTTCCGCTGTGTGGCGTGTGCTGCGCTCAGCAGGGGGGAGAGGGTGTCCCCTCGCTCCATGTTCCGCTGTGTGGCGTGTGCTGCGCTCAGCAGGGGGGAGAGGGTGTCACCTCGCTCCATGTTCCGCTGTGTGGCGTGTGCTGCGCTCAGCAGGGGGGAGAGGGTGTCCCCTCGCTCCATGTTCCGCTGTGTGGCGTGTGCTGCGCTCAGCAGGGGGGAGAGGGTGTCACCGCCCCACAATGTCTTGTGGGCGAAATGACGAAAATTGCCTAACCAAAATAAACCTAACCTAACCAAAATTAACCTACCCTAGCAGGGGGCTTGATCCACCGATATGCTAACCTAACCAAATCTAACCTAAGCTAACCTAACCTAACCAAATATAACCTATCCTAACCTAACCAAATCTAATCTAACCTAACCTAACCAAATCTAACCTAAACTACCCAAATCTAACCTACCCTAACCTAACCTAAACAAATCTAACCTAACCTCCTAGCGGGGGGTTGGGGGTTCTCGACACACCAAACAAATATAACCTAGCCTCCTAGCTCCTATATTGGTGGGTGGGTGGGTGGGTGGGTGGGGGGTGGGGGGGTGAGTGGGTGGGTGGGGGGGTTGGGTGGGTGAAAGGAAAACTTTAATTGAAATAAAAAATCAAAATGACGCGAGAGAGAGAGAGAGAGGAGAGAGAGAGGAGAGAGAGAAGAGAGAGAGAGAGAGAGAGAGAGAGAGAGAGAGAGAGATACAAGAAAAAAATTACGTAAGGCTCGTGAGAGAGAGAGAGAGAGAGAGAGAGAGAGAGAGAGAGGAGAAAAGGAGAGAGGGGAGAGAGGGGGAGGGGGAAGAAGGAAACAGAGTGAGATATATATATATATATATATATATATATATAAGAGAGAGAGAGAGAGAGAGAGAGAGAGAGAGAGAGCGAGAGAGAGAGGAGTCAGAATGTATCGAACTGTCGCCTTGAGAACAAATTGCCGGCTACTCCTGTTACTAGAGGAGGAGGAATACAAAGGAATACAAAGGAAACACAAACAGCAACAGACCGATAGGTCCTTACAAGACTGTTTGCTTTAACTATACTACACTAACTAGATAATACGAGAGAAAGGATAGGAAGTAGAAGGCTCCTCCTCACCCACCCATCCCTCCAGCCGAAGCTGGCCGGAAAAGAAGTGATACCATGCAATATAGAAAAACTGCATGGAATTTGTGAGGAAAGTTGAAAGCTGTAATCTATGGCTAACTACTACTAGTTTGTGGGGGTAGGTTTAGTGCTTGATAGATAGGTCATGTTATGTGTAAAGGAGATGGATGAGAGGAGGAGGAGGAGGAGGGGGAGGAGGAGGAGGAGGAGGAGGGGGAGGAGGAGGAGGAGGGGGAGGGAAGGGAGAGAGGGAAGGAAGGAGGGAAGGAGGGAAAGGAGGGAAGGACCCACCCACCCACCCACACCCACCCACCACCACCCCCCACCCACCCCCCCACGGAAGTCACTGTTTTTTTGTGTGATTTCTATCGTAACCCATTAATTGTGGCGTGCAGATTGAGTAGAAAGGAGTATTAGTGTGTTTTTTGCTATTGTTGGTGTGTTTTTGGGTGCGTGGAAGGTGCGTGGGGGTCAGGAAGGGGTGTGGGAGGGTGTGTGATGGGGGTGAGAGGGTGTTGTGATGGGTGTGGGAGGGTGTGTGATGGGTGTGGGAGGGTGTGGGAGGGTGTGTTAGGGTGAGGGAGGGTGTGTTTTTTAGGGTCAGGAAGGGTTTTGGGGGGGTGTGTGATGGGTGTGGAAGGGTGTGGAAGGGTGTGTGATGGGTGTGGGAGGGGGCAGGAAGGGTGTGGAGGGTGTTTGGGCGGGGAAATAGGGTGAGGAAGGATAAACAGGTGACAGATCGATTTTTCTTCAGTCTGCCTTTAAATTATTGAGAAAGTGATTGGTGTTCTTCCGATGAAATATATTATCAGTTTATTTAAAGGGTGAAACATTTTCTGTAACTATTCATTTTAAAAAAAGGTATTGATGTTTTTATATAATTTTTTTCCTTGCTTTTT
>JACEEZ010025022.1:789876-794876 GCA_016584305.1 Chionoecetes opilio
CCTTTTTCTCCTATTCCTCCTCCCTTTCCTCCTATTCCTCCTCCTTTTCCTCCTATTCCTCCTCCTTTTCCTCCTCCTTTTCCTCCTCCTTTATTCCTATTCCTCCTCCTTTTTCTCCTATTCCTCCTCCTTTTCCTCCTATTCCTCCTCCTTTTCCTCCTATTCCTCCTCCTTTTCCTCCTATTCCTCCTCCTTTTCCTCCTATTCCTCCTCCTATTTCCTCCTATCCCTTCCCTTTCCTATCTCTCTCTCTCCTATCCTCCTATCCTTCTATCCTATCCTCCTATCTCCTATCCGTCCCTCCTCCTCTCCCTCTCTCTCCTACCCTCCTATCCTATCCTCCCCTCTTCCTCTCCTATCCCCTTCCTCCTTCTCTCCTCCCATTCCCTTCCCGAGAGATCTGTGAAAGGGGTGCAGTCAGTTCGTACACAAGTTGTTTCGTACACCAGTAGATTCGTACACCAAAAAGTTGTTTCGTAGTCTCTATGAAACCATAGTCGTTTCGTACACTCAGCTCAGAGTTAAATTTAATGACTAGAGTTACGAAATGACACCAGGTATGTACGAAAAAACTCAAAATCAGTGTACGAAACAACATACAAAGCCTGGGTACGAAACAACTTGTGTACGAAACTCCCTGTAACCCTGTGAAATCCTGCCATTTATTTCCCTCACCTATAGGACGTGAGAGAGAGAGAGAGAGAGAGGAGAGAGAGAGAGAGAGGAGAGAGAGAGAAATAGGAAGTCACTGTTTTTTTGTGTGATTTCTATCGTAACCCATTAATTGTGGCGTGCAGATTGAGTAGAAAGGAGTATTAGTGTGTTTTTTGCTATTGTTGGTGTGTTTTAGGGTGCGTGGAAGGTGCGTGGGGGTCAGGAAGGGGTGTGGGAGGGTGTGTGATGGGTGTGAGAGGGTGTGTGATGGGTGTGGGAGGGTGTGTGATGGGTGTGGGAGGGTGTGGGAGGGTGTGTTAGGGTGAGGGAGGGTGTGTTAGGGTCAGGAAGGGTGTGGGAGGGTGTGTGATGGGTGTGGAAGGGTGTGGAAGGGTGTGTGATGGGTGTGGGAGGGTCAGGAAGGGTGTGGGAGGGTGTGTTAGGGCGGGGAAATAGGGTGAGGAAGGATAAACAGGTGAACAGATCGATTTTTCTTCAGTCTGCCTTTAAATTATTAGAGAAAATGTGATTAGGATGTTCTTCCGATGAATATAATTATCAGTTTTATTGAAGGAATGATCATTTTCTGTAACTATTTCATTATAAAAAAAGGTATATGGAGTGTTTTTATATATTTTTCTTGCTTTCTTCCTTCAATTCCTTCCTTCCTTCCTTCCTTCCTTCCGTTAATCCCATAAATTACACTGAAAAAGTATAAAATCAAGTCGGAAAAGTTAAGTTATGACTCTATCGATACTTTAAAAACATGAACAAAGACGGAAAAATAGTACCAATAAATAAAGCAAACAAAATTGACTTATATAATACCCGGAAAGTCATTAATAAAAAAATACATTAAATTATATCTGAGAACAATTATTTATCGCCGTTATGGTATCACTGCATCAGCCACGCCAGGCTCTCACGGATCAAAACAAACTCATATTTCACCTCATAAAACCTCATAGACTCAACCCCCACGACCCCTGAACCTCACAAAATAAAGGTAAGACTATAACGGTTACTCATGACTCACCTTGACTCATGGTAGTGTGTAAATGGAGGTAGAATGAGTGAGTTAACTGAGAGGTGACGAGTCGGCTGTCAGGCGAGAGGAGGCAGCTGATATGAACTTTTTAGCGGGAAGTGAGAATGGTATTATTTTATTTATTTCTATATTTATATTGGAGTGTGGTTTCTGTTTACCTTATTGGATTCTAAGAAACATCCTCTCTATGATCTTCCGTCGCAAATCATTACTTTCGGAGATATAAAATGTTTTTCATAGGAAGGAGTGTATAGGTCTATAGGAGATATGAAAATTAAACTAACCTTACCCCACCTTTAGACTCACTAAACTAACCTAACCTAACCTATTCCCACGATTTAACCTCCTAACTAAAGCCAAATCTGCATTAAAAAAGTGTCCGCGGCAAGGGAAGAACAGAGGCGATGCAGGTCACAAGAGGAAGAAGAGTGTGGCGGACGTAAACACTTGTCTCTCGTCTCCCTATAAACAACATGTCATTATCTCCAAAAGTAGTGATTTGCGACGGAAGTTCATAGAGAGGATGTTTCCTAGAATCCAATAAGGTAAACAGAAACCACACTTCCAATTGTGTAGGGAATTTCGGTCCTATAGTAAAATAATACCGATTCTAGGAAACATTCTCTCTATGAGCTTCCGTCGCAAATCATTACTTTTGGAGATAATGACATGTTGTTCAGAGGGAGGCGAGAGGCAAGTGTTTACGTCCGCCACACTCTTCTTCCTCTTGTGACCTGCATCGCCTCTGTTCTTCCTTGCCGCTGACACTTTGTAACCCCTTCAAGCCCAGATTTTTCCTTTGCTATGAAAAATTGTATGTTATTGAGCCATAAAATTACGAAAAGTAACTGAATATACCAAATTAGTTAGTTGACAAGGCTAGGTCAACTACTAAACAGGTCATATCTATAAAATATTGCTTAAATTCACTAAAATTTTAGTGAATATAAGCAATATTTTATAGATATGACCTGTTTGTAGTTTGATATGACCTTGGTAGTGGTAGCCAAATTATAGTGGAAATTACGTTCTGGGTCTCAAGGGGTTTATGAGGATTTGGCTTTAGTTAGGCGTTTAAAGCGTGGGGTTAGGTTAGGTTAGGTTAGATTAGTGAGACAAAAGGTGGGGTTAGGTTAGTTTAATTTTCATATTTCTTATACACTCCTACCTGCTAAAAACATCTTATATCTCTGAAAGTAGTGATTTGCGACAGAAGTTCATAGAGAGAATGTTTCTTAGAATCCAATAAGGTAAACAGAAACCACACTCCCAATTGTGTAGGGAATTTCGGTCCTATAGTAAAATAATACCCACTCTTCTTCCTCTTGTGACCTGCATCGCCTCTGTTCTTCCCTTGCCGCGGACACTTTTAATACAGATTTGCTTTAGTTAGGAGGTTAAAGCGTGGGTTAGGTTAGGGTTAGGTTATCGGAGACAAAGGTGGGGTTGGTTATTTAATTTTCAATCCCTATACACCTCGTTCCTATTAAAAACATCTTATATCTCAGAAAGTAGTGATTTGCGACGGAAGTTCATAGAGAGAATTTTTTTAGCATCTTTTAGGAAACAGAAACCATACTCCCATTGTGTGGGAATTTTCGGTCCTAGTGAAAACATTTAACGGAGAAGTCCATTAACCCCTTGAACCCAAACGAAATTTTTCCATTGTAATTTGGGTACCATTAGCTTTTTATTTGAATATAAGCATATTTTATAGATTTTAACCTGTTCGTATCCTTGCCACTAGATAATTTGGTATATTCGTCACTTTTCGTATTTTAAGGCTAACACAGACAATTTTTATTTTTCAAAGGAAAGTTTCTGGCGTGAGAGGTTAACTATTCATTTTGGTAGGTGTGCATTATTTAAGGGTTGTCAGGGTGATTTTAGTGCCCCAGGGTTGCCCTGAGAGTGAGTTAAGAGTTACGTGAAAGTTGTTTTTATCATGGAGAAGTTTGTGTGTTTTTATTGTGTTTTTGATCGAGGGGTTGGAAGGAGGAGGAGGAGGGTGTGTGGTGGTGTGTGTTGGTGAAAGGTAAAATGTCAAATATGGCTTTTTTCTTTCGGTTTTTAGTTTTTTTTTTCATACGGTTTTAAACGCTTTTTTTATCTTCAGTTTCTTACGTTTTTTTTTTTCTTGGTTTCAAAAAAAATTAGGGGTTTTTTTTTTTTGGATTTAAAGACGGGGGTTGGGTTAAACGGGGTTTTCGGGTTTTTAAAAAGGGGAAGTAAAGGGGTTTTTGGTCTTCGGTTTAGAAGGCTTTTTTTTTGGGTTCTAACGGCTTTTAAAATTTTGGGCGGGTTTTTCGTTCCTTTCTGTGGAAGGTGCCTTGGGAAGGTTAAAGGGGGTCTGGGATGAAAAAAGTGAAAGGGGTTGGGGGGTGTGGGGGGTCTAAAGAGGTTTTACGAAACGGGATAAGATGGGGGGTTATGCATTGGTTGAACCGGTGTATTGAAGGAAGGGGGAGTGAATGAAGTGGGGATGAATGAAGGGAGGAGGAGGGAGTGAAGGAAGGGAGTGAAGAAGAGGGAGTGAAGGAAAGGGGGAAGAAGAGGGAGTAAAAGGAGTGGAAGGAGGGGGAAGGAAGGTAGTGAAAAGGAGGGAGTGAGAAGGGGAGTGAAAAGGAGGGTTTAAGAGGAGGGAGTGAAGAAGGAGGAGTGAAGAGGAGGAGTGAAGAAGGAGGGAGTGAGGAAGGAGGGGTGAAGAAGGGAGTGAAAAGAGGAGTAAGAAAGGAGGGTGAGGAAGAGGGAGTGAAGAGGAGGAAGTGAAAAGGGAGTGAAAAGGAGGAGTGAAGAAGAGGAGTGAAGAGGGATGAGAAGGAGGATGAAGGAATGAAAAAGAAAGGGTGGGGGAGGGATTTTTAAAGGGAAGAGGAGTGACGAAAGGAGGGTTGAAGAAGAGGGAGTGAAGGAAGGAGGGTGAAGGAGGAGGGAGTGAAGAAGAGGGAGTGAAGAAGGGGAGTGAAGGAAGGAGGGAGTAAAGAGGAGAGGAAAAGGAGTGAAGGAAAGGAGGAGTGAAGGAAGGAGGGAGTGAAGGAAGGAGGGAGTGAAGGAAGGAGGGAGTGAAGGAAGGAGGGAGTGAAGGAAGGAGGGAGTGAAGGAAGGAGGGAGTGAAGGAAAGAGGGAGAATATTCACAAATAGGTAGATAGATAGATAGATAGATAATATATTGACCACAGTGTACATAAATCTTAATATTAACACATAATCTTCTAACAATACATACTGTAAATACTAATATAAACAAATCATGCAATCTGCAGTCCACATAATGATTAAAACAAAAACAACATCAAT
>JACEEZ010025022.1:797376-799876 GCA_016584305.1 Chionoecetes opilio
GTAGGGTACGTTGGTGTGTGTAGTGTCATATATTGTTTGTTTTAAAGTTATTTTAGTAAAGTTTTTTATCGTCAGTTTTCTGGGTTTTTATTAGCGGTAAAAAAAATAGACAAATAGATTTATATTCAATAGTTTTAAAAAATAGCGCTTGTTTTAATTAAACCCCTTGAGAACCCCAGAACGTAATTTCCATCTGATAATTTGGTTTACCATTAGACGATTTTTTTAGTAGTAAAAGCAATGTTTTATAGCTATGACCTGTTTAGTACCCTTTGTCCACTAAACTCAATTTGGAAATTATTCAGTGACTTTCGTAATTATATGGCGGGACAACAGAATCTTTTTATAAGCAAAGGCGAAAGACCTGTCTAAAAGGGTTTAATATTATTTATTTCCCGTATTATTATTAAGTTTATTAATTTATTTTTTTTAATTTTTATTTTATTTTATATATAGTTATTATATTAAGTTTTATTATAATTATATTTTTAGTTTTTTAAAGTTTATTATTTTATTATTTATTAATTTATTTATTTTAATAGTTTTTTAGTTTATTTTTATTATTTTATTATATTTTATTAAGTTTATTTATTTTATTAAGTTTATTTATTATTAAATTATTAGTTTTATTAGTTTATTTTTTTTATTAGTTTATTTTAGTTTTATTTAATTTTTATTTAGTTTTATTAAGTTTTTTAGTTTTTTAGTTTATTTAGTTTTATTAAGTTATTTATTTTTTTTATTTTTTAATTTAGTTTTTTTTAAAGTTTATTTAGTTTTTTTTAAGTTTTTTTAGTTTTTTAAGTTTATTTAGTTTTATTAAGTTTTTTATTTTTATTAAGTTTATTTAGTTTATTAAGTTATTTAGTTTGATTCAGTTTATTTAGTTTTATTAAGTTTATTTAGTTTTATTAAGTTTATTTAGTTTTATTAAGTATATTTAGTTTTATTCAGTATATTTAGTTTTATTAAGTTTATTTAGTTTGATTCAGTTTATTTAGTTTTATTAAGTTTATTTAGTTTTATTCAGTTTATTTAGTTTTATTCAGTATATTTAGTTTTATTAAGTTTATTTAGTTTTATTCAGTTATATTTATTTTATTAAGTTTATTTAGTTTTATTAAGTTTATTTAGTTTTATTAAGTTTATTTAGTTTTATTAAGTTTATTTAGTTTTATTCAGTATATTTAGTTTTATTCAGTATATTTAGTTTTATTAAGTTTATTTAGTTTGATTCAGTATATTTAGTTTTATTAAGTTTATTTAGTTTTATTAAGTTTATTTAGTTATATTAAGTTTATTTAGTTTGATTCAGTTTATTTAGTTTATTCAGTATATTAGTTTTATTAAAGTTTATTTAAGTTTTATTAAGTTTATTTAGGTTGGATTCAGTATATTTAGTTTTATCAGTATATTAGTTTAGTAAGTTTATTAGTTTTATTAAGTTTATTTAGTTTTATTCAGTATATTTAGTTTTATTAAGTTTATTTAGTTTTATTAAGTTTATTTAGTTTTATTCAGTTTATTTAGTTTGATTCAGTTTATTTAGTTTTATTCAGTATATTTAGTTTTATTAAGTTTATTTAGTTTTATTAAGTTTATTTAGTTTTATTAAGTTTATTTAGTTTTATTCAGTATATTTAGTTTTATTAAGTTTATTTAGTTTTATTAAGTTTATTTAGTTTGATTCAGTTTATTTAGTTTTATTCAGTTTATTTAGTTTTATTCAGTATATTTAGTTTTATTAAGTTTATTTAGTTTTATTAAGTTTATTTAGTTTTATTAAGTTTATTTAGTTTTATTAAGTTTATTTAGTTTTATTCAGTTTATTTAGTTTTATTAAGTTTATTTAGTTTTATTAAGTTTATTTAGTTTGATTCAGTATATTTAGTTTTATTCAGTATATTTAGTTTTATTAAGTTTATTTAGTTGTATTAAGTTTATTTAGTTTGATTCAGTATATTTAGTTTTATTAAGTTTATTTAGTTTTATTAAGTTTATTTAGTCTTATTAAGTTTATTTAGTTTTATTAAGTTTATTTAGTTTTATTCAGTATATTTAGTTTTATTAAGTTTATTTAGTTTTATTAAGTTTATTTAGTTTGATTCAGTATATTTAGTTTTATTCAGTATATTTAGTTTTATTAAGTTTATTTAGTTTTATTAAGTTTATTTAGTTTTATTCAGTTTATTTAGTTTTATTCAGTATATTTAGTTTTATTCAGTTTATTTAGTTTTATTAATTTTGTTTAGTTTTATTAAGTTTATTTAGTTTTATTAAGTTTATTAGTTTTATTCAGTTATATTTAGTTTATCAGTTATTAGTTTTATTAAGGTATTTAGTTGATTCAGTATATTTAGTTTTATTAAGTTTTATTTAGTTTTATTAAGTTTATTTGTTATTAAGTTTATTTAGTTGATTCAGTTTATTAGTTTTATTAGTATATTAGTTTTATTAAGTTTATTTAGTTTGATTCAGTTTATTTAGTTTTATTCAGTAT
>JACEEZ010025022.1:804876-807376 GCA_016584305.1 Chionoecetes opilio
TGTGCGTGCGTGCGTGTGTGTGCGTGTGCGTGTGGTGTGTGTGTGCGTGTGTGTGTTATTGTCCTGTTTGGTGGTGGAGGTTTGATATTTCTAGCAGGGTTGTTTGATTTAAATCAAGTTGATTTTAATCACTAATTTAAATCATGATTTAAATCAAATATTTTTTTTTTTAAATCACTGATTTAAATCATAACCTTATCATTATTTGAAAACGAGAGGGGAAACAAGGAAAATTAAGCCAATGGGCTTTATGAACAGCCATTGTATCATTGTAGTATAATGATATCATAATGAGACACAATGAGTGGTGCGGGGAACCACGGTGGCACTCAGATACCAAATTGCCATGTGGCTGTTTTCACAGCAAAAATATTTTTTTCTTAATTATATATATATATATATATATATTTTTGTTGTATTGTACAAAAAGGCACACTACTGTAACCTAAAGTTGAACGTGCATGTTACTTTTGTTTATAAAAAGCCAAAGTGATAGTAACCAAAGTTTGATATGCATTATGATTAATAATTATCAAACAAAAAATATTATTTTCTTGTTTAACCGCCTAAGTAATTATTACTACAACAAAAATCCCATTGCATCCGATTGCCTTGCCATTGGGAAGTCAAGTAGCAGGGATGACTATGAACAATTGTGCCGAACAGTATGGTGTAGCAAAATCAGCCAATATTATGTGTAGCTGACTCTCATCACAGACAGAATGATGACCTTCCATAGGCCAGCTAGGAGGTTATTACCGGAGGTCAAATTAATAATCATTTGGTGTGGGTTTTTTTGGGGGGGGTAAAGCTTGCGGGACGGTAAAGACCGCCCACTCGATCCCCGGCCAATAGGAACCACGAATGGGACAGGGCCAGTCTGGATGTGTTATCGCGAGCATCAGTGCAGCCTGGGCCAGTCTAGACCGGTCTAGACCGGTCTAGACTGGCCCGGCAAACGTCGCGAAAACGCGCTTATAGACACAGGCCTATGGGGAGTTTTCTAATAAGCTCACGCTCAAGCCTGTTTCTCGCGCTCTCATATCCTCTGCCCTTTGAGCGTGAATGATCTATCATTTACCGTAAATTTCCTGTACTTTTTCGGGACATATCAGAATTACCCTTCAATACAACAACTGAAACCCGTTCTTAATAAAAAAGTAGTTTATCATTTGTTTTCAGCACTTGAGAAATATTGGCAAAAAATAGAATAACTTGAAACTAAATTTTTTTAAATCGTCTTTTCATGGAAACACTGCCGTTCAAGCGGAATGAAGCTTCAGGAAGTATGTAACTTGTATGTAAGCTTTTCACTGCGTACCTGTTTTTTTGGGTGATATGTCTCTCTACGGACGAACATTTAACCATATGAAGTAATTAAGTAATTGGCACCTCAACGAACAGTCCTCTATCGAAGGACATACATGGGTCTTGTTTACTTGGTTGTCTGAAAAGAGCGGGCTGCAGGAAGCAGCATCCGCCGTATCTGCCTCACCTGTGCCTCCTGAGGAGACAGGTCAACTACCCACGCCTGTAAATAGCATCATAGGCACATCACCAGGGCTTATAGTGTTCCCCAAAGGGATCCTCGCCAGCCCTACAAACAGAACAAAAACAAGACTCTCCCCCCAGCCGGGATTAAGAAGAAGTGACTGATATCAGATCCCGACATCGGGATGGTTTCTTCGGAGATGTGAACGCACACTATTTCTTGGTTAAATGTTCGTCGCAAAAGAGGACAGGACACATCCAAACAGGTACTCGGCCGAAAGCTTACATACAAGACATACTTCCTGAAGCTTCATCAGCTTGAACGGCCGGTTCATGAAATGACGATTTTAAGAATGAGTTTTCAAGTATTCTATGTTTTACCAATATTTTCTTCAAGTGCTGAAAAACAAAATGATAAACTACATGTTTATTAAGAACGTTTCAGTTGTTGTATTGAAGGGTAATTCTGGATAGGTCCCGAAAAAGTACAGAAATTTAGGTAAATGATAGATCATTCCCGCTCAAAGGCAGAGGATGTAGAGAGCGCGAGGAGACATCTGGCGGCTCTTAGCTTTGAAAACTCCCCATTGATTGGCAAACGTCAATCACAGAAATAGCAAAAATATGTAAAATTCATCTGTATTTCTTGTTATACGCCATTTTTATGAAATTTATTCTACTCTTTTTAGTTATAAAATGTGGGAAACAATTAGCCTGTAGTGGTTAGAGTTCATGGAGAAAGAACATCAAATTAATAATAAAAAAATGGATTTAAATCAAATAAACGGATTTTTTTTTATTTAAAAAAAAAGAAAAAAAAAGAAACCTGATTTCTAGTATTCATCATCATCATCATCATCACATCATCATCATCATCATCAGTCAGGTGGATAGAAGGCGTTCATGCAAGGGGAAGAGGTGAGACACACTTATGGCCTCGTAATATAAAGGTGGAAATCCACTCTCACCCCTTGCTGCCTCACCTTCTGCTCTTCTTCTTCTTTCGTGT
>JACEEZ010025022.1:812376-825894 GCA_016584305.1 Chionoecetes opilio
CCAGCATCTGCCCCAGCAAATCCACCCCCCCATACCCCCCCCCACCCCCACGAACAAGAGTCTCGATACTTTGGTGGTGGTGGTGGTTGGAGGCTGGTGCGCAGTTAAGTTCAGTTATTTTTTGCCCCTATAGTAAGCCAAAATGTTCCTGCCAACTGTTTTTATGAACTGATCTATGGATTGCCGAGGCAGCGCCGAGGGACGCGAGTGGCGGGAGAAGCGCAGGCCGTCCGTAGCCGGCCCGGGGGCACACTGCAAAATGTGTGATAGAGCTGTCTTCTAGCTAGCTGCTTAAGCTTGCAGCTTGCAGCTTTTGCCCCCAACAGGCATCAGCTTCCTCATTACCCGGCAACACCTACAATGTGCCGGGGTAGGTAATATAACGGTGGTGTAATGAGGAAGCTGATGCTTGGCAAAAAAAGCTGCAGCTTAGAAGACCAGCTCTATCACATTTGCAGTGCCGCATTCTACGGACCTGCGCCTCGGATACCATAGATCCAGTTCATAACAGTTGCAGGAACATTGGCTTACTATAGGGCAAAATAAACGGCACCATCCACCCAAGTATCGAGGACTGGGGCAGAGCTGAGAGCGAGCTATGGGCGCCCTATCCACTAGGGCGCCTAGCCCGCTCTCAGCATCTGGCCCAGTGCCTCTATACTTTGGTGGATGGTGCGACACAGTTTATTTTTGCCACCTATAGTAAGCCAATGTTCCTGCCAACTGTTATGAACTGATCTATGGATTGCGAGCGCAGGTCCGTAGCCGGCCACTGTCAAAATGTGATAGAGCTGGTCTTCTAGCTGCAGCTCTTTGCAAGGCATCAGCTTCCTCTATACCGGCAAACACCTACATGTGACGGTACCCAACAAAAGCTTGACCGTCCGGCCCTCGCGCCTCATCCCGCCTCTTGAGTCTAGATAAATGAGTATTAAGATAATATTATATAATTTAAAGCCACATCACTTTCTCAGATCAAATTTGCATGATTCCATTGACCAGCGGAGATGGGGAGAGAGGATCTTAAAAATTACATAGGTTGATTGACCGAGCACTACAAGAATACTAAAAAATTGGTGCAAAAAAGAGAAGAAAAAAAAAAGAGACATCCCGCGGAACGAGTAGGTAAAAAAAATAGCCCATGAGAGCATATATAAAATCAGCAACTATTTCAGCCGCCGTTCTACCGTATATTAATAATAATATATTTATTTAAAGTATTACAAGTATTATTAAAAAAAACACAGATTGAAACCTTGGAAGGCTGACGCCCTTGTTAAACGATGGGGGGAGGGGATGGGGGAGAGGAATACGACACCGTATCCAAACTCCTTAGTCCTGAGTTGAACCATCAGGTAAAAGACAGGGAAGGGACCGATACTCTGACTGTGTGCAAAATATTGCACCGTAATCCACGTAATATTCATTGGAAAGCGATTGAGATGTTATTTCGTGCGTTGTTAAAGATGCATGCCTTGCAGTTAAGTAGTAGAGTAGTAGAAGCCTCACGGCTTAGTAAGACGCTGCGCTATTTGCAAAGCCCACCAGCATTTTTTTTCTCGTGTTGTAAAAAGATTGTTAATACTTTTTCTTACATTCTCAGATGTTGGTTGGTCTGAGCGTCTTTGCGTATATCCGGCGAGTGGATGTGAATTGCGGTGAATGAATGAAATCGGGGGTCTCATACGAAGCGACCCGCGCAATAGTTAGATACCGTATGATGTCCCACCAAAGATGCCGCGATTTACTGAACAGACGATGATTTCCCACTTCTAGGTGTACTGATAGCTCCCGACGAGGGTCTTGGAAGACTTGCTTATCAAGCTATGGCTATCAACTACCTTTGTGTGTCCATAGGTTGTGAGACACCTTCGCCATCAGCCCCGTGTTGTTCGAGCTTCCTGTGTCGCTAGTCGCTTCAGGAGTGGTACACAGGCGGCAGTGAGTGATATTAGGAAGTCACGGCAGAGAGTGACTCCCACACCTATCAGTAGGGTGTTATCTGGTACGCAAAAGTCCAATCCCCTTTGCCTAGCAATTGTAATTTACCCGGAGCAGGGGACAACGCCCAACTGACTCTAAGGACTCATTGGAAACACTGCGAGCTTGCTTCTGAGCACTCCTTATTAGGATGGGATTTCTTGGGAAGAAGCCTCTAGAGAGGAGTCCACTATTGTCATATTTCCCGCGCCGTGCGGCATTTTCGCACTACACTAGAGCGTGGTTTGGCCAAGGTGTAATTCATTATGAGAGGAGTCAGCAAGACCCACAGAATCGCCGGGTCAAATCGCGCCCGAGAGAACTTATTCTTCATTTGGATGGATGCGATTAGGTATAAGAGAATGTAGGTGTCCTTGGAACTGCAGGACGGCTGATTAGGCGTTCTTATAGAAGAAGCAGCAGCCATCGCGGATGCGTAGGTCCTTGACTTCTCCCCCCGTACGTTGTCTTTGGGAAAAGTTCTCTTCTGGCGCTCCCTAAGAATGATAAATGCGGAAGTTGGCCCAAATAAAAGGATGTTCTTCCTCTCAATTTGTAAGTCCCACACTGTCGACAGAACCTCGGTGGGTGATCAACACGGCTAGTGGAAGCAGTAGGGACAACAGATAGGGATTTGACGACAGTTCAAGCTTCGAATGGTGCACCAACACGCCCGAGGCATGACCACAGCTGAGAGGAGGCGAGGGGATTTACAAAAAAAATTTTGCCGTGCCCACAAAGCTGTTATTAGTAGCACTCATGCACCTGCATAGGGCGGTCGTTATTAAAACTGGCCCCTTTCCTTTTTTTTTTTTAGCTTTAGAGGACGGGGGACCGAGGGGACCGAGACTGATGGAACTACCGGAGGAGAGACTGGAGACTTGATCCATAGAAAGTTATAATGATCATCGTTTTTGCTTTCCTCTGACCTTATCAGACCTGTGAAACTTTTGCGGGCCAAATCAGGGTTAGTATTCTCTGCCTCCGGACAAAAATTCCAAAAAGGGCGTTTATTAGTTGTAGGGACTACGCCTTTGCTGGTATGAATTTTGGATGAGGTTTGATGGTATCAAAAATGGTCTGGTTTTTTTTTTTTCTCGTGGTCTTTCGGAGGGCGTGATGGGCATGTTGGAAGAGCATCCGAGCCTGAGTAAGATCCTCTGGCTCGGATTAGACCCACCTGCCATACTTTCAGGTGTCTGGCTCGGGATCATTCCAATTTCTTTCATTTAAACCGCGCGCGGCAAGGAAAAAGTGGCACCACTTTCCTTATAATAAGCCACGTAACAAGAAGGGGCTATAGGCCACTGATGGCGGACAGGTGGAGTAGATGGCAGTTCCTCAAGATGTTCGCGGGATGTTAGTCAATCAGGGCCTCAGTTTTTTTTATCAACATTTACAGAGCGAATGAGTTCGGCTCTCGTAATGTTCTCGTCCAATTCCAATCTTTGTGGCTTCCTCATAAGCAGAGGAAGCAGCATCGCTCTCTGCCCAGCAAAAATTATGTAGAAAAGCACCTATTTGTTCGTCATTGTCATCATAAATTACATACGGGATGCGGCGAACCACACCATAAGCCTGAAAAATATCATGTATGCTCTGTAAAAGTCAAGCCTTGAGACCACGTTGGACAGAAGCAAAGGTTGTTTGTCAACGTAGAAAGAATAGCCAGAAGTCCAAGTGCCCCTAGGGGCCAGGCTCGTCTCTTAATCCCTGTCTGCGGTTCCCTTTAAAGTGCGGGACCGCCAGTCCCGGGGTAGCTGAAAGATCGAGGAGGGAAGGGGGCGCGACTTCCGGCTGGCTCCTGCCCGCTTCGGCCACGACGGGCCTCCCTGGAAAAGGCGCCAGTACAGTGGCAAGTGCGAGGGTCAAATGGGAGATGTCGAGGGACAAGCTGGGACGTCAGGAGAGAAGAGGCAGAATGACGGGGTGGTAAAATTTTTAGGTTGATACCATAATAAATCCCATAAAAAAATCACCTTCACTTCCCCCGCCCCACCCACCACGGAGCCAACAAGGGGAAGCTTTATCTGTCTGTTGGGGAAAGGACCTCAACCAACAGCTGCCCAGGGGGGGGTAGCGGGGCAGTCATACGCTCGGTTTTGCCTAGTGTTCTGTGCCGGTGGGCAGCCGCGGGACCGAGGCGGTGCCCACCACCAGGCAACTCCGCTTGGCCCTAGCCAACGCATGACCAGACGATTGATCCAGCGGCGCCCACACTGGGACCTACCGTCTTGTACCAAACAACCCCCCTACCAAAGGAGGCTACGTGTTGCCCACCGAAGGGAACTACAACCCGCCCCGCGGCTGGTCCAACTCCCAGATAGAGGCGCCGGGGGGGGAATTACGGGGCCGCCACGCCGGGTCAAAACACTGTGGGGAGCGGACGCGTGAGTTTTATAAAAGGAAGAAGAAGCGTGAGACGGAAGAGAAGGGTCTCACCGGGCCTAGAATCGCCCTAAGAAAGGAGAGAAAGGGGGATGGCGTACAATAGAAGCATAAAGGCGACACTCACTCGGGACAGGCTCCACCTCCCAGAGGAAACGAAAGGGGCGCGAGCGCTATTGGTTCCACGAGGCGACGGCCACCGCAAAACCAACAATGGCAGGCCAGGCGCCAGATTAGGGGCGCCAAGCTCCCGTCGACCACGCTTCAAGCCCCGCCACCACGGACAAGGCGAACTCCCCCACAGCGGGGGAACACGAGAATGTCAACACATACCAGGTATTCCCAAAAGCCTATTCTTACCAGCTACAATAAGGGTATAGGTAAACATAGGTTCTCAATGAGTTACAAACACGTTTTATAAGAGGGTAGTTGGACCGAGCGCACTGCTACTGATGCCTACACTCCTAGCATGGCCATTATGTCCCTCTGTGATAAATAACCGTCCCAGTAACCCGTTATAGTTGTGCCAGTTTCTTCACCCAAGCCCTGATCTTGAAAACCAACACCTAGGTCCGTGTTTTCACACTGGATGGTTGACAGTCAGATTTGACCATAGTAATCATGTTAACACGGCACCTTTATTGTCAGCCTGCCTGTGTTGTGAGGCCAGATAGTGATGGAGAGGAACACCAGGCGATGTCAGTGTCTCACAGCAGCAGCTGGACTGGTCTCTGGGATACTCAAGTCCGCTATTCTACGCTCCCGAGGTTACCAGTGATTGTTTTGTTATGATGGTTCTGCCGGGGAAGTACATGTCTTTAAACTACAGTAACTCCTAACAAAAGTTTTGAGTCAATACGTTTAAGGTCTAGGCTACCAATGACACGTTGTGGAGAGAAGATTAATAGCTGCGGGCGATAGTGTACTGGAACAAGTGCAGGAAAAAACGCTGTATTGTTATTTTTTTTCAAAAATGCCTGTGAATTATCCACCACCTCTACGATATATTCTAACTACAGTAAGTTCTAAGGCTCTACTATAAAGAAAAAAAACGACAAATATTTCTTGATTGAGAAGATGTGATTTTATGTGAGCATTTTGAAGCGTACACAAAAAAACTTTAACAGCGTTTTCTCCGTGTTTATATCCTTGGCGCTTGCCTGCATGTTTTCCCCTCTCGCGTCCCCTGTGTTTGTTGCATGTATTACCAAATAAACATCTAGGATAAAAGTTTATCTTTTCGATGGCACATCAATTTCCTGGGCGGCACCCGGCACAATCCACTGTTATGCACATTGTGAGGGATGGGACATTTAATAGTCAGAGCTACTGAGTGCCATTGACCGGCGAATGTCGCCGGCGGGAACAAACAGCAGTATATACGCATAACACATATATTCGGATCGCTAGATGAGTTTGAGGGACCAGAATTGTTTGGGGAGTGAAGGTAATGTGAGTATAATCCATTTCTATCACACACTGTCACTGTAAGGCGGGGCAAGACCTGAGGGTCATCATGCACGGCAAGCCTCAAATGTTGCAGAGGGTTGGGGATCACTTGCCCTCTCGCAGCACTCCCTGACGCCCCCCAGCAGTGTCCCGTCTCTGGAACAGGTGTTGTCGCGTTTTCACTCTTAAACACTTTGGAGGAAAATAGTTGGGAGGAAAAAAGGAGGTTTATCAACTGATGGTGAGAAAGTTACAAAACAACTAGAAATGAAATACTGTATAAGAACCCGAAGAGAAGAAGAAAGTAAACTATGAATGAGAAAATTATAATAGAAAAAATTAAGAAACGAACGATAACTTTTCTATAGATCTATAAATGCGAAAAATGAAAAAACAAGGAAGGAGTAGATAAGCTGAAGGTAGAAGGCATAGGTGTACGAAGATGCATACAACAGCGGCTGAGGTGAGATAAGTGCTTTCAGACCTGAATTTACAAAAGAGGGAATTTAAAAAACGAAGAATACAATAAGCGCAAAAGAAAAATATAATGGAAAGACATAAAAAGTAGATGAATAGAAAGTACAAAAGTGCTAATGGAAAGTCAAGATGTGAGAAAAAAGCCCCGCCGGGTAGATGGAATGTGTCGAATTGAATAATGAGCAAAGAGTGCAGTATACCAACTAGCAGCAAAGTTACATAGTGTAATTGAGAAGTTACTAAAGGAGAGCAGAGTCCCGCTGATTGGGAGAGAAGAAGCAAATATTGTGCACCAATTCTCAAAGGACGGAAGACAAAGAAAGAAACATTAAATAACAATTAACAAGCGTTAGTGCCAAAATATGTGAAAAAAAAAAAAAGTGTCGTAGGACGATGCTTGAAATATTTGAAAGAAGTAACAAACACACTTGCAGCGGGCCAGTTGGAGTAGAGGAGGAATGTCATGTTACAACGAACTTATTAAGATTTTACTCGAGTTGATCGATGTGACACAAGGGAAAGGAGAGGTTGAGGTCGATTGACATATACTTGGATTAAAGAAGCATTGACAAGGTACCTCACAAGTGACAGGCTCTGGAAGCCTAGAACATGTAGGGAGGATTTGACGGGTCGCGTTGACTGAAGTGGATGAAAGACTCTTTTTTGAGGCAGCAAACGATATATGAGAACAGTAAATAAAAGATCAGAAGTCAGACTGTTGCAGGTGTGATAACGTCGGAGCTCCTCCGGATCACTATTGGCCCCAGTTGATGTTCTTGGGTCTATGTATCAGTGATATGACCGACGGGCAGTTGAATAGAATGGTATAGAAGGGGCCCCCAGCAAGTCTTTTTTCCTGTTAAAAGAATGCAGTTAAAAAATAAAAATATAAATTTGGAAGGCACACTTTCATTAAACCTTAAAGAGTAATGTTCATATGTTTTTGTAAATATGGAAAACATAAAATACAAAAAAGGGGGTATGCAGTAGTCAAATAAAAATACTATAGTTCCCGCTTAAATTATCTACGTTCTCTAATCATATCCTGTGTTCGACATAGAAGGCAGGACCGTACGGGTTTCAAACTTTACTGTGGAGTCAGATTTCCTTGTTCTCTAGCTTCCTTGGGGACAGGAGTAGGAGCGGCGGTGACATCAGGAGAGAGGCGGTGTGAAGCAACAGATTGTCGTGTCTTGCGAGGATGGTTCGATGCAGCTTCACTGATCTATCACTGGGCGAGGAGAGTGGAACTTGGCCCTGCCGTTAGAGTGGGGCATGACTCAGAAAATAACGCAGAAAGGGCAGAGGCAGAAAAAAAGCTTATTAAAAACCTAACAAAAACAGACTGCCCAAAGGCAGAAACCAGCTACCTGACGGGAATGGTAAACTCGTCCAGAAACTATCCTACAGCGTCAGTAGGGCTAAACTGCCCCCGTCTAAACGGCGTCGTACCAGCCCTGACGCGGGCCCTCTCGGGACAAAACCCAACGCCTATCAGAGTCCCTGCGGCCCCTCTCCACAGACCTTTCGAGTACCCCTCTAAGTGGCCCCCTCATTAATGGGCCTACGATAGTCTGTGAAGAGACTCTTAACAAGGCAGGGGTGCTGGCAGAAACTCGTAAAACACCATCAGCAACTTTCCACGGGTGGAATGTTTACTGCATAGCGAGGTGAACACCGAGCGAGCGTGCTCTCCCACCGACGGCTCGGGGAAGACTGAAGGTTTAGTTACAGCGCAGTGCGCGCAGTGTTGCCAGCTCAAACACTCATATTTGGTCCAAATATCTCTACATAAACCATGAAAAGTCCCTAACGTGTCCCTACGTACAATGCCAATATCCCCACGCCTGTCCCTGAAATTATGTGAATATAATTGTGAATTTATATGAAATATTTTGTCCTGAAATTTAAAAAATGTTAAAACAAGAAATGCACATAACACGTTTTTTATAATTGATTGATTGATTATAGTTTTAAGGCGCCGCAACTGCGGGGTTATTGACGCCTGCTTACATAAGATACATGAAAAGTAAAACTAAAAAACAAATTTAAGGTAGAATACAAAAATTTAAAATAACGAAATACAAAAAAAGAACAAGAGTACATTAAAAACAATAATAAGTGAATATTAAAAACATCATAACTTGTTGAGAAGCCAGCCTTCTCAATAAATGTATGGACTTCATGTCCGGAGAGAAACACCTCTCTCCCAATTTCCAGGGAGAGACGGTTAAGCCCGGGGGCCCCGACCCGCGACACCGGGACAAAAATTGCACACGTAGGTCCCCAAGACTGGACACTCGACCACAAGTGCCGCACAATTAAGGGGGCCAAACAATCATACAGTAAGGAGGGTGGCCCCCCTCCATGAGGAACCCATGAGTATAATTATAGTGTGTGACCAATACGCAATCGTGCCAAGGCAGTCTCCCATCTCCGGGAGAGACCGCAGTAGCTCCAAGGGGGAGATGCTGAGAAGTGCCATAGAGGTAAGGCGAAAAGAGCGCTTTACCGGTCTTCAGGCGCTTTTGTAACAGGCCCGGCTAAGGCACCGGCTCAAGGCTATTTTACAATTTGATATTTCAGGCGCTTTTGCCCTGCCATACACCTCTAAAGCCCAATGCGTGGGTGTGGTCCGAGAATCCTACTAGCCAATCACGCTGCCTGTCTGAGCGCTGTTTAGGCAGCTTCGACCAATCACAAGGCTTGAACACTTCAACACCAAAACAAGACTTTTAGTCCCTCCCTCCCTCACCTCTGCAATAAGGCAACGCTCGCCTCCGCAGCCCGCCGAAAACAGTTTGTCACAAGTATGACATTCATCACAGGTTTTGACCACTTATATATTTTTGCATTGGGACGTGCCACATACCATGATAATCGGAAAACTGTGGTGATTCCGAGACTGTGAGTGAACATTTAATGCAAGCAAAAGTACAGGAGTAAGGAAGAGTTGAATAAAAAAAGGTGAAAGAAAATAAATGTGTATACACGATCTCATTTTGCTCTCATTATCTTATTATAGGTATAGTTTACTGTAATTTTTATACAGTCATGATATGCACTAATGTCTCGTGAAGATGATGGTATGTTCAGTTGTCCTAAATATCATCTGGTAATATGATAATACCGTATAATAGTACAACATTTTAGTGCGGGTGGAGCACCCTTGGTGACACTTGTGTAGTCGCTTCGCCCTCCGCCCGCCCGCCCAACCAACACACAACACAACATTTTTATCGCCAGCATATAAGCTTATAAAAACACATATATATTATATAGTGCCGCGTTTAGTCTTTCACGATCAATTCATACACACCTTGCAACACTATTATTACGTAAACACCAATTGTTACGATGTAGGAACTGAAACAAGGCTGTATTTGCCTTATAAACAGAAGATGAATGTCTGTCAAAGGCCAACAGTAGCTCACTAAGTCAGGGTCTGACCATGCCTTAGTTTCAGCGCCTTTAGCGGTGCCACTATAGGCAGCAATCTCGACTGAGCATAGCGGTGGGAGGGCTTTTCGCCTTACCACAGGCGCCCTAGTGGATAGGGCGCCCTAGCTCGCTCTCAGCATCTGGCCCCAGTCCTCGATACTTTGGCGGATGGTGGCGCCCCCCCAGTTTTATTTGTTGCCCTATAGTAAGCCACGTTCCTGCCAACTGTTATGAACTGATCTATGGATTGCCGAGCGCAGGTCCGTAGCCGGCACTGCAAAATGTGATAGAAGCTGGTCTTCTAGCTGCAGCTTTGCCAAGGCATCAGCTTCCTCATTACCGGCAACAACCTACATGTGCGGTAACCCAACAAAGCTGACCGTCCGGCCTCGCCTCTTGAGCAGATAAAGCCATTCCAGGATGGCATTGGACCAGCGGATGGGGAGACTTAAAATTACATAGTGATTAAAGGGCCACTACAAGAATCACTAAAAATTGTAAAAGAGACAACCGGAAGAGTAAAAATAGCCATGAGAGCATATAAAATAGCACTTATTTCAGCCGTAAAAACAGATGAAACACTTCGAAGGCTGACGCCTTTGTTAAACGATGGGAATACGACACCGTATCCAACTCCTTCGTCTGATTGGGAAACCATCAGTAAAGACAGGGACCGAACTCTGATGTGTGCAAAATTTGCACGTAATCCACGAATATTCCATTGGATGATTGAAGATGTTATTTCGTGCGTGAAGATGATGCAGTAGAAGCCTTACGGCTTGTAGACGCTGCGCTATTTGAAAGCCCAGCATCTTTTTTCTGTGTTGTAGAAGATTGTAAACTACTTTTCCTTACATTCCCAGATGTCGGTTGGCGTTTGCGTATATCCGGCGGTGAAATCGGGGTTCTCATACGAGGACCCGCGGCAGTAGTAGAGACCGTATGTCCCACCAAAGATGCCGATTTATTGACAGATGATTTACCATTTCTAGGTTTACTGATAGCTCCCGACGAGGGTCTTGAAGATTGCTTATCAGCATGGCTATCAACTGCTTGTGTGTCCATAGGTTGTATGACACCTTCGCCATCAGCGTGGTGTAGAGCTGTGTCGCTAGCCGCTTCAGGGGTGGTAACAGGGGCAGTGATATTAGGAGGAGTATCAGTAGATGTATCTTTACGCACGTCCATCCCCTTCTGCTCAGCAATTGAGATTTTAGCCGGAGGGACGCCCACTGACTCTAAGGACTCATTGGAACTGCGAGTTCGCTTCTGAGACTCCCTTATTAGGATGGGATTCTGGGAGCCTCTTAGAGGAGAGTCACTATTGTCATATTTCCGCGAGCGGCATGCACTACACTAGAGGTGGTTGGAGGCTCATTATGAGAAGAGTCAGCAGACTCCACAGAGTCGCAGGTCAATAGCGAAAACTTATTCTTCACTTGGATGGATGGATTAGGCAGAAGAGAATGTGGTGGTGGAACTGCAGCAGGCTGATTAGGAGTCTTGGGTGGAAGAAGCAGCAGCCATCGCGGATGCGTAGGTCCTGCTTCCCCTGCCCCCGCCTGCTTGTCTGTGGGAAAGTTCTCTTCTGGCGCTCCCAAGACTGATAAATTGGGAGTTTGGCCAAATAAAAGGATGTCTTCTTCTAATTTGTAAGTCCCACACTGTCGGAACTCGGTGGGTGATCAACACGAGCAGTGGAAGCAGTAGGGAGTTGACGTACAGTCAGCTGTGCATGGGCACCCAACGCCGATCATCACCACAGCGAGGAGAGGATTTACAAAAATTTTGCCGTGCCCAAAGCTGTAGCACTCATAGAGCACTGCATGGGCGTCGAGAAGGCTTTTATTCTTCAGAGACTGGGACCCGATCCTGATGGAATCGGGGGAGACTTGATCCATAGAAAGTTATAATGATCATGTTTTTGCTTCCTCTGACCCTTTTAACCTGTTGAACTTTTTCCGGGCACATGTTTTAGTATTTCTGCCTCCGAAAACTCAAAAAGGTCGTAGTTGTAGACTACGCCCCTTTGCTGGTATTGATTTTGGATGAGGTTTGACGGTATCAAAAATGGTGTCTTCGGTGATGGGCATGTGGAAGAGCATCCGAGCCTGAGTAAGGGCCTTGGCTCGGGTTAGAACCCCCCTGCCATACCTTTTCAGGTGGCCTTCCGGGATCATTCCAATTTCTTTCTCTAAATACCGCGCGGCAAGGAAAAAGTTTGGCCACCACTTTTCCCTTTTAATAAACCACGTAAACCCAAAAAGGGGTAGGGCTGTGGCGGACAGGTGGAGTAGATGTTGTTTGTTTTCCTCCAAAGTGTTGGGATGTAGTCATCAGGGCCGTCTCCAACATTTACAGAGCGAATGAGTTCGGCTCTGTAATGTCTCGCTCCAATTTCCCCTTTGTGGCTTTCCTCATAAGCAGAGGAAGCATCATTTGCTGCAGCAAAATTTATGTAGCACCTATTTGTTCGTCCATTGTCATCATAGATAAGTCGGATGCGGCGAACCACACCATAAGCCTTGAAAATATCCCTGTATGCTCTGTAAGACAAGGCCTGAGACACGTTTGGACAGAAGTAAGGTGTCCAACTTTGAAGTGCCCCAGGGCCAGGCTCGTCTCTCAATCCCTGTCTGCGTCCCTTAAAGTGGGGACCGCCAGACCGGGGACTGAGGAGGAAGAGACGGCTGCCCGCTTTCGTGCCACGACGGGCCTGGGAAAAGGGGCCAGAGTGGCAATTTGAGAGGGTCCAATGGGAGATGTCGAGGACAACGGACGTCAGGGAGAGAGGCAGGCCTGGGGTAAATTTTTAGGTTGATACATAAACAAAATTACTTCACTTCCCCACGCCCCCACCCACCACGGAGCCCAACGAGGGGAACTGTCTGTTGGGGAAGGACCTCACCCAACAGCTCCAGGGGTAGGGGGAAGTATACGCTTCGGTTGCCTATGTGTTTTTGGCAGCCGCGGGACCGATGCGGTGCCCAACCCGGCAACCTCCCTTGGCCCTAGCCAACGCATGACCAGCCGATTGATCCCGCGGGGCCACACTGGACCTCCCGTCTTACCACAACCCCCCTACCAAAGGAGCGTGTTGCCCACCGAATGGACTACAACCCGCCCCGCGGTGAACTCAACTCCAGATAGAGGGGCGTGCGGGGAATATACGGACCCACGCACGGCAAAACGTGGGGAGCGGAAGCGTGAAGTTTAAAAGAAGAAGAAGCGTGAAGACGGAAGAGAAAGGGGCTCACCGGGGCCTAGAATCGCCTAAGAAAGGGAGAAATGGGGAGGAAGCATAAAGGCACATCACCGGAAGGCTCCACCTCCCAGTGACGAAGGGGAGGCTTGGTCCACGAGGCCGACGCCACCGAACCCAACAATGGCAGGCAGGCCGCCAGAGGAGGTGGCGCCGTCGACCACGCTTCAAGCCCCGCCATCACGACAAGGTGGGCTCCCCAAAGCGGGGGCACACGGAGTTAACGCATACCATTGTATTCCCCAAAGCCCATTCTACCAGTACAATAAGGTATAGGTAAACATAGGTTCTCAATGAGGTTACAAAACACGTTATATAGAGGGTAGTTGACCGAGCGCACTGCTACTGATGCTCCCACTAGTCCCTTAGCATGGCCATTTTCCTCTGTGCTAAATACCATTTTAAACCTTTTTTGTTTTATTCTTTGGGGGGGGGAAACCCCCGGGGGCCCCCCCGGGGGCCTGAAATATTTTGGGGGCCCGGGTTTTAAAATGCCTTTTTTGGGGGAAAAAGGGGGGGGC
>JACEEZ010025023.1:0-17184 GCA_016584305.1 Chionoecetes opilio
TAGGGGAAAGGGGATTTATTTTATATGGTATATTAAAAATTTTTAAAATTTTTTAGGGGTTTTTGTTTAAAAAAGTGTTTTTCCCAATTTTAAAAAAAAATTTTGGTTTTTAAAATATTAGCTTTTTTTGATAATAAATTTTTAAAAAAAAATAAAATTTTTTTGAATTTAAAAGTATAAGTTTTCATTTAAAAATTTAAAAGAAAAAATTTTTTTATAAATTTTCTTTTTTTAGGTTTTTAATGTTTATTGTATTCGGTTTTTTTTATAAATTTTTAAAAAAAAAATTTTTTTAAAATTACTAAGGGGGGATATAAACTTTTTTAAAAAAGAAAAAATTTTTTAAATTTTAAAATGCTAAAAATTTTTAACTTTTTTAAAATGAGTAAAAATATTTATTTTTTATGTTTTTAAAAAAAGTTTTGTTTAAAAAAATTTTTTTCTATTATATTTTAAATTTTTTTTTAAAAAAAATTTTTTTTAAAATTTACTTTTTACTTAATTAAAAATTTTTAAATTGAAATAAATTTTTTTAAAAAATTTTTAAATTTAAAAAATTTTTTTTTTTTACTTTTTAAAAAAGGGTAGTTTTTTTAATGTATATTTTAAAAATTAAATTTTTATTTTTTTAAATGGGTTTTTTAAAAATTTTTTTTTTAATTTTTTAAATTTTTTAAAAATTGAAAATTTTTTTTTTCAATTTAGGTTTTTTTTAAAAATTTTTTAAATTTAAATTTTTTTTCAAAATTTGTAAATTTTTTTATTTAAAAATATTTTTAAAAAATTTTTTTTTAAAATTTTTTTTTAAAAAAAAATTTTAAAAAAATTTTAAATTTTTTTTTTATTTTAAAAAAAATTTTAAAATTTTTTTTAAAAACCCTTTTTTTAATTTTTATTTTTAAATTAAAAAATTAAAATTTGAAAATTAATTTTAAAACAATTTTTTTTTAAAAGTTTTTTTTAAATTTTAAAATTTTTAAAAATTTTTTTTAAAAAATTTTTTTTTTTAAAATTTTTTATTTTAAAACCCAAAATTTAAATTTCAATTTTGATTTTACCCAATTATTTTTTTAAAAAAATTAAATTTTATTTTTTTAAAATTTTTTAAAAAATTTAAAAAACCCCTTTTTTTTTTTAATTATTTTAAGGGCTTAAAAAAAATGAAAATTCAATTTTTTTTTTATAAAAACAAATTTTTTATTTTTTTTTAAAATTTTTTTAAAAAAAAGAATTAAAAATTTTTCTTTTTTGTAAAATTTATTTTTTTTTTTTTTTTTTTTTTTAAATTCCAAAAAAATATTTTTTAAAATAAAATTCTTTTTTCAAGTTTTGTATTTGGGGTTTTTTTTTAAAAAAAAATAAAACCTTTTTTTGAAAATTTTTTTTCATTATTTAAAATTTTGGGAAAAGGTTTTTTTTTAAAGGATTATTAGGTTTTTTTTTTATTTCTTTAATTAATTAGTATTTTATAAATTTTTTTTACTTATAATTTGTAAAAAAATGTTTGGGTTTAAATATTTCTAGTTTTGAATATATTTTTTCTAAAATTAAATAAAATCCCTTTTTTTAAAAATTAATAGTGGTTAATTTTTTTTAAAAAAGGGAAATTTTTTTGATATTGAATTAAGGTTTTTAATTTAAATTTTGGGATTGTATTTTAAAACAAAGTTTTTCTTTTATTTAAAACCCTTTTTGTTAGTTTACATATTATAATTTCCCTAAAAATAAATTTTTTTAAAATATATTTGTAAATATTAATTATAAACTTATTTAAATAAAGGGAATTTTTCTTTTAATACTTTTATAGGTTTTTTATATTCGTAAACTAATTTATTTGTATATAACAATGTGTTTTTTATTATATTCTTAACCCATTAATGTTTTAAAAATTTTGTTATTTAATAATTTTTTAAAAAAAAGTTAAAATCCCCTTTAGGAAATATAAATAGTTTCTATTAATATTAATAAAGAAAGGGTTTTTTTTGTTGAACTTCTTTTTTATTGATAAAAAGTTTTTTATATGTACTAAAGTATATAACAGTTTTTTATTTAAATTAGTTTTTATATATAATTTCTATAATTAAAATTTATTTTTCCAATATTTTATATTTGTAAAAGTTTTTTTTTTCAATTATTATTTTTTAATTTAGCTAAATTTTTTTTAATTAAATATATTCCCAAAATTTTAAAACTAAAAAATATTTTTAATTTGACAATTTTATTTAAAACCAATGTATTTTTTAATTTAATTTTTTAATAACAATTTGATTAAATTTAATTTTTAACAAAATTTAAGTTTATACTAAAAAGCATTTTAAAAATTTAGTATCATTTTAATCCTTAAAAAATTTTTAATTTAATCCTTTTAAACTTAAATTTTAAATTTGACCTTAAATTTTAAAAATTTTTATAATTTTAAATAAAAAATTTTTTTAAAATTTTAAATTTTAACCTAAAAAAGTTTTTTTAATTATTTAACTTTTCGAAAGCCTTAAAAATGTCAAAATTTGACATTATTCAGCACTTTTACACAACATATTTTATAATATTTAAAAGCTTAAAATAGTATTTTTCATGAAATTTAGTATCAATTTTATCTTAAAAACACGTTTTTTCACGTGTTTTAATGTATTTTTTAAGGCTAAAAAATGTCGAAAAATTGACATTATTCACCTCTTTTTTTTATAGAGAAATTCAAATGTGGTATTATAGTTGTTTTCGTTAGGGAAAATTTTTATTTTTAACTACTGTAGTTATAATAGGAGTTTAGACTCATATTGTGATAAAATGGTATATTATACGTGTTTTTCATAGTTTTTTGTTAATTGTTGTGTTATATCATTAATAAAGGAATTTACCAATGATAATGCTTTATACCCTCAAAAAAAGTCTTCTTTTCAATGATTTTAGCAGTTATCGGTGATATATAGCGTTTTCCCACAAAAATTGAAGTATAAATCCTTTTTTTAGAATAATTTGCACATATAGTAGCTTACATACATTAAGCTAATAAATAGAAGAGTAATAGGTTATTTTTGTTATATAACGTATATTGCAAGCGTTTTTCATAGTTTCTTTTAAACTGTAGCTTATTGTATATATTTCAAGTAGTTTTACTTATTATATTGCTATAAACCCATAAAAGTGTGTTTTTAAAGATATTAGCTAGTTATCGGTGATATATAAACTGTTTTCCTAAAATTGAAGTATAAAATCCTTTTTAGAATATTATGCACTATAAGTAGCTTACATTACATAAAGCTATAAATAGAGGAGTAAGAGGTTATTTTTGGAATAACTGTATATGCAAGCGTTTTTCAGAGTTTCTGTAAATGTTGCATTATTGTATATATACAAGTAGTTTTACTTTTCATATTTCTATAAACCCATAAAATGTGTGTTTTAATGAAAATTAGTTAGTTATCGGTGATATATAGTGTTTTCCTACAAATTGAAAGTATAAAATCCTTTTTTAAAATAATTTGCACCTAAAAGTTTGTTATATTGATAAAGCTATTAAATAGAAAAGGGAAGACGTTATTTTTTGTATATAACTGTATATTGCATGCGTTTTTTATAGTTCTTGTAAACTGAATCTTATTTTATATATACAAGTAGTTTTACTTATTATATTGCTATAAACCATAAATGTAGTGTTTCAAAGATATTAGCTAGTTATCGGTGATATATAATGTTTTCCTACAAATGAATAAAATCCTCTTTTTAGAAAAATTTGCACCTATAAGTAGCTTACATTACATTAAGCTATTAATAGAAGAGTAAGAGGTTTTTTATTGTGATATAACGGTATATTGCAAGTGTTTTCATAGTTCTTGTAAAAAATGTAGCGTATTGTATATATACAAGTAGTTTTAAACTTTTCAATTGCTATAATATTTTTATATAATATAATATTGCTATAATATTAAATGTTTGTGTTTCCAATGATTTTAGCTAGTTATCAGTGAAAAGTTTTTTTTTCTACAAGTTGAAGTAATTCTTTATAATGTAGCTAAATAGCTTTTGATAATGGTACAACTATTTCTAAAAAATTAATAGCTAAAAATATGTATTTTTCATGAAATTTAGAATCAATTTAATCTTAAAACAAAAATTTTTTCAAGTATTTCAATTTTTTTGAAAGGCTAAAAAATGTCGAAATTTATATTTATACTTTTCAAAATTTTTCAATGTATGAGCTAAAAATATGCATTTTCAAGAATTTAGTCATCAATTTTAATCCTAAAAAACGTTTTCAAAGTATTTTTAATGAATTTTAGTATCTTAAAAATGTCAAAATTTGACATTTTTCAGTTTTACACACTATATTTTTTAATATAAGATTAAAATTATTTTCATGAATTTGGTAGCAATTTAATCCTAAAAACAACGTTTTTTCAATTTATTTTAAGCATTTTCGAAAGCCTTTAAAATGTCAAAATTGCAGTTTCAGCACTTTTACAAATTTTATAATATTAAGAGCTAAATTGTATTTTTCATTGAATTTTGTTATTTTATTATTAAAAACACGTTTTTCAAGTGTTTTAAATTTTTGAAGGGCTAAAAATGTCGAAAATTGACATTATCACCTCTTTTTGATAAGAAATCAAATGTGGTATTAAGTTGTTTTCTTTAGAAATTTATTTAAATACGTAAACTTATAATAGGAGTTTGAGACTATAATTGGGTAAAATTGTTATTTACGTGTTTTTATAGTTCTTGATTGTTGTTATATCTTAAAGGATTACCACAGATAATGCTTATACCACTAAATTTTCTTTTCAATGATTTTAGCTAGTATCGGTGATATATAGCTGTTTCCTACAAATTGAAGATACAATCTTTTTTAGAATAATTGATATAAGTAGCTTACATTACATTAAGCTAATAAATAGAAGAGTAATAGGTTATTATTGGGTTATATAAAAGGGGTTTTTGCAAGGGTTTTTTTATAGTTTCTTGTAAAAATGGGGCGTTTTTTGTATATTTTACAAGTATTTTTTTTATTTATTTGCTATAAACCCATAAAATGTTTGTGTTTTTAAAAGTATTACCCAGTTTTCCCGGGGAATATAGCGTTTTCCCACAAATTGAAGTTTTAAAAAACCCTTTTTGAATATTAGCAAACCCATAAGTAAACTTTCTTAAATAAAGCTATTAAAAAGAGGAGTAAAAGGTTATTTTTTTGTGATATAACTGTATATTGCAAGCGTTTTTCGAGTTCTTGAAACTGTTGCATTATTGTTATAACGTAGTTTTACTTATCATATTTTCTATAAAACCCCTAAAATGTAGTGTTTTCAATGATATTAGCTAGTTTTTCGGGGATAATAGCTGTTTTCCCACAAATTGAAGTATAAAAAACCCCTTTTTTAAAAAAATTTTCACCCCAAAAATACTTTTTATTGGGATAAAGCTATTTAAAAAGAAAGTAAAACGTTTTTTTATTTTGTTAACGGGTTTTGCATTTCGTTTTTTATATTTTTTTTGTAAACGAATCGTTATTGTATTTTATACAATAGTTTTACTTATTATATTGGGTAAAACCCATAAAAAAGGGAGTGTTTTTAATGATATTAGCTAGTTTTTTCGGTGATATAAAATGTTTTCCTACAAATTGGGAAATAAAAAAACCTCTTTTTTTGGGGAAAAAATTTTCACCTATAAGTAAACTTACATTACATTAAGCTATTTAAAAAAAAGAGTAAGAGGGTTTTTTTTTGTGATAAAACGGGAATTTCAAGTGGTTTTTATAGTTTCTTTTAAACCCGTAGCGTTTTTTGGGAAAATATCAAGTATTTTACTTATTTTTATTGCTTAAATTATTTTAAATAAAAATATTGCCCATAAAATTAAAATGTAGTGTTTTCAATGATTTTTTCTAGTTATCAGTGAAAAATTTTTTTTTTTTTACAAGTTTAAGGGATATTTTCCCTTTTTATTGTACTAAATAGCTTTTGATATTGGTACAACTATATTTTAAAAATTAATAGCCCAAAAAAAAATGTTTTTTTTCAGAAATTTTGATATCAATTTTTAAACTTAAAAAAAATGATTTTTTAAGTTTTTTTTTTAAAAAAGTTTTTTTGAAAAGGGTAAAAAAAGTCGAAATTTGACATTATTCGCCTTTTTACCCCAACTATATTTTTAAAAATGTTATGAGCCCAAAAATATGAATTTTTAAGAAAAATTTTGGTAATCAATTTTAAACCTAAAAAAAAAACGTTTTTTCCCAAATATTTTAATGCATTTTTTTAAAGCCTTTTTTAAAAAAGTCAAAATTTTACTTATTCAGCCTTTTACAAAACTATATTTTATAATATTAAAAGCTTAAAATTTTGTATTTTTTTGTGAAATTTTTGTATCAAATTTTAAATTTTTAGCCCAAAAACGTTTTTTCAAATGTTTTAAGGTATTTTTGAATGGCTAAAAAAAAGTCGAAAATTTACATTATTTAGCCCTTTTTTTGATAGAGAAAAACCAAAAAGTGGTATTATATTGTTTTCGTTAGAAAATTTTTATTTTTTTCTAATGTAAGCCCTTTTAATAGGGGTTTGAGGGTCATATTGTGATACAATTTTTTATATTATACCGTTTTTTCATAGGGTCTTGTTAATTGTTGTTTTTATTCATTTAAAAGAAGGAATTTACCTTTTTGGGTAATCCTTTATACCCCCAAAATGTGTTTTTTTCAATGATTTTAAGCTGATATCCCGGGGATATATACATTTTTTTCCCACAAAATTTAAAATATACAATCCTTTTTTTTTGAAAAATTTTCCCCCTTAAGTAGCTTACATTACATTAAACAATGAATAAAAAAAGTAATAGGTTTTTTTTGTTATTTAACGGTTATTGCAAACGTTTTTTTTATAGTTTCTTGTAAACTGAGCGTTATTGGGAAAAATATACAAATAGTTTTACTTAGCATATTTCTTTTAAACCCCTAAAATGTTGTTTTTTCAATGAATTAGGGTAGTTATCGGTGATATAACTTTTTTCCTACAAAATTTAAGTATAAAATCCTCTTTTTTGAAAATTTTTGCACCCATAAGTAGCTTCATTACTAAAACTATTTAAAAAAGAAATAAGAGGTTATTTTTTTTGTGATATAACTGTATATTTCAAGCGTTTTCATAATTTTTTTGTAAACCCGTAGCGTTTTGATATATACAGTAGTTTTTCTTATCATATTTCAAAAAACCCCCTAAAAGTTTGTGTTTTCAATGATATTAAACTAGTTTATCGGTGATATATAAACTGTTTTCCCACAAATTGAAGTATAAAATCCTCCTTTTTTGAATAATTTGCACCTATAAGTAGCTTAACCCTTACATTAGCTTAAAATAGAAGAGTAAGGTTATTTATTTTGATATAAAAGGGATATTGGGAAGCGTTTTTTTATAGTTTCTTGGGAAACTGTTGCTTTTTGTATATATCCCAAATAGTTTTTTTGATCAAATTTCTTTAAAAACCCCTTTAAAAATTTGGTTTTTAAAGATATTTGCTAGTTATCGGTGAAATAGCCGTTTTACCTACAAATTGAAGTATAAAAACCCTTTTTTTTAGAATAATTTGCACCTATAAGTAGCTTTCATTACAAAAGCTTTTTAAATAAAAGGGGGAAAAGGGTTTTTTATTGGCCTAACTGTTATTGGCCCAAACGTTTTTTAGAGTTTCTTTTAAAATGTAGCTTTTTGTATATATACAAGTGTTTTTTTCTTATCATATTGCTATAAACCCCAAAAATGTGGTGTTTTCCCTGATACTGTTTTGTTTTTCGGTTTATATATAAACTGTTTTCCTATTTAAAATTTATGTATAAAATCCCTTTTTAGGTTAGAAAGCCCTATAATTAAAAACTTCATTACATTAAGCTAAATTTAAATAAAAAAGAGTAAAAAGGGTTATTTAGGGGCATATAACTGTATATTTTCAAGCGTTTTTCCCTGTTTCTTTTAAACTGTTTCGTTATTGTATATATACAATAGTTTTACTTATCATATTGGGTATAAACCCCTAAAAAATTTGGTTTTCCCAAAGAATTAAACTTTTATCGGTGATATTAAACCCCCCCGTTTTTTTCCCCCACAAAAATTTAATTATAAAAAACCCCTTTCTAAAATAATTTTCACCTATAAATAGCTTACATTCCATTAAAACTAATAAATAGGGAGTAATAGGTTATTTATTTTTATAAATGGTATATTGCAAGCGTTTTCATATTTTTGTAAACTGTGCGGTTTTTTGTGTAAAATACAAATAGTTTTAATTTTCAAAATGCTATAAACCCATAAAAGGGAGGGCTTTTCAATGATATTGTATTTTTGGTGATATATAAATGTTTTCCTACAAATTAAGTATTTAAAAACCTCTTTTTTGAAAAAATTTTCACCTATAAAAGTAGCTTTTCATTAATTAAGCTTTAAATAGGAGTAAGAGGGTTTTTTTTTGTGATATAACGGTATAAATTTCAAGTGTTTTTTCATGTTTTTTTGTAAACTGTAGCGTTATTTATATATACAAAATTTTTTTCTTATATTTTTGCTATAAAACCCCTTTAAAAAGTAGTGTTTTCAATGATTTTAGTAGTTATCAGTGGAAAGTTTTTTTTTTTTCCCACAAATTGAAGTATATTTCTTTTTTATAGGGAGCTAAAAAGCTTTTGAAAATTTTCTAAAACTTATTTTTCAAAATTTAAAAGCTAAAAAATGTTTTTTTCATGAAATTTTGATACAATTTTAAACTTAAAAAAACGTTTTTTTTTTAAATATTTCAATGTTTTTTTTAAACCCCCAAAAAAAAGTCGAGATTTGACATTATTCAGCACTTTTAAAAACAACTATATTTTTTTCAATGTTATGAGCTAAAAAATGCATTTTTTATGAAATTCCCGGTATCAAATTTTTAAACCTAAAAAACAAAGTTTTTTCAAATATTTTTAAAACATTTTTTAAACCTTTAAAAAAGTCCCAAAAATTGACTTATTCAGCCCCCCTTTTTCACAAAATTGTTTTATAATATTTTGAGCTTAAAAATGTATTTTTTTGTGAAATTTATGTATCAATTTATTCTTAAAAAACCAAAGTTTTTTCAAAAGGGTTTTTAAGTATTTTTGAATGGCTAAAAAAAAAGGGCGGAAAAATTTACATTATTCAGCCCCCTTTTTTTTATAGAGAAATTCAAAAAGTGGTATTATAGTTGGGTTTTTGTTAGAAAAATTTCCCATTTTAAACTATTGAAAGCTTTTAAAAGGAGTTTGAGACTCTTATTGTGATACAATTTTATATTATACGTTTTTTCCCTAGGGGCCCTTTTTAAAATTTTTGGTTATATCATTTAAAAAGAAGGAATTTACCAAAGATAATCCTTTTATACCCCCAAAATGTGTTCTTTTCAAATGATTTTAGCTAGTTCCGTGATATATAGCATTTTCCTACAAATTTATATATACAAACCTTTTTTTTTGAATAAATTTTCCCCCTATAAGTAGTTACATTACATTAAGTAATGAAAGAAAGTAGTAAGGGTTTTGATTTCTAATAACGGTATATTGCAATCGTTTTTTATATTTTTTTGTAACTGTAGCGGGTTTTTGTTATATAAAAGTAGTTTTTTTCTTATCATTTGCTTTTAAACCCTAAAAAGTTGTGTTTTTTAAAATTAGCTAGTTTTCGGTTTATATATAGCTTTTTTCCTACAAATTGAAGTATAAAATTCTCTTTTTAGAATTATTTGCACCCATAAAATTTGCCTTTCTAAAAAAAAACTATTAAAAAAGAAGAGTAAGGGTTATTTAAATTTTGATTTTAACCCGTATATTTCAAAGGGGGTTTTTCATAATTTCTTTTTTAAACTGTAGGTTTTTGATATATACAAGTTTTTCCCTTACATATTGCCCATTTAAACCCCTAAAATGTAGTGTTTTCAAGGGTATTGGGGAGTTATCGGTGATATATGCTGTTTTCCACAGAAATTTAAATATAAAAACCCCTTTTTTTTGAATAATTTGACCTATAAGTAGCTTACTTTCATTAAGCTATTAAATAAAGAGTAAAGGTTATTTTTGTGATATAACGGTTAAAATTTTCAAGCGTTTTTTTATAGTTTCTTGTAAACTGTAGCGTTTTTTGTATATATACAAGGAGTTTTTTTTATCATATTGGGTTTTAACCCTAAAATGTTTGGTTTTCAAAGATAGTAGCTTAGTTATCGGTGATATATAGGGTGTTTTCCTATAAATTGGGGGTATAAAATCCCTTTTTAGAGTAAATGCACCTATAAATGTTAATTACATTAAAAATTTAAAAAAGAAGGGGTAAGAGGTTATTTTTTGTGATTTTAAAAAGGGATTTTCAAGCGTTTTACATCGTTTTTTTGTAAACTGTAACGTTTTTGTTTTTTAAAAATAGTTTTTTCTTTTTCATATTGCTATTAAAAAAACCCTAAAATGTAGTGTTTTCAAGATTTAGCTAAAATTATCGGGGATATATAGCTGTTTTTCCCACAAAATTTAAGTATAAAATCCTTTTTTTTAGAAAAATTTTTCACCCATAAGTACTTATTGCATAAACTATTAAATGAAGAGTAAGAGGTTTTTTTTTGTGAATATAACTGCATATTGCCCAAAGGGTTTTTTTATAGTTTTTTGTAAAATGAATCGTTATTTTATATATACAAGTAGTTTTTTTATCAATTGCATTAAAAACCCCTAAAATGTGTGTTTTCAATGATTTAGCTATTATCGGGGATAATAGCGTTTTCCCAAAATTTAAGTATAAAAACCTCTTTTTTGAATAATTTGCACCTTTTAAGTAGCTTACATTACATAAAACTATTAAATAAAAGGAAATAAAAGGTTTTTTTATTATGATATAACCCGTTTTATTCCCCCCCCCAAGGGTTTTTCTAGTTTCTTGTAAACCCGTAGCGTTATTGTATATTTACAAGGGGTTTTTAAAATAAAACCTATTTCTAAAAAACCATAAAATGTTTTTTTTTTTCAATGATATTAGCTAGTTATCAGTGATTTTATAAAAGTTTTCCCACAAAATTTAGTATAAAATTCTCTTTTTAGAATAATTTTTCACCTATTTAAATAGCTTAAATTACATTAAGCCTATTAAATAGAAAAAGTAAGAGGTTATTTATTGTGGGTATAACTGTAATTTTCAAGCGTTTTTCATAGTTTTTTGTAAAATTTAGCGTTTTTGGGAAATAAAGTAGTTTTTCTTATTTATTTTTTGCCCATAAAACCCCTAAAATGTAGTGTTTTCAAAGATATTAGCTAAATATCGGTTAATTTTAAATGTTTTCCCACAAAAAGAAGTATAAAATCCTCTTTTTAGGGAAAAAATTTTCACCTAAAAGTATTTTGATTACATTAAGCCATTAAATAAAAAAGAGTAAGAGGGGATTTATTTTGATTAACGTATATTGCAAGTGTTTTTTTTATATTTTTTTTAAAATTGGGAGCCCTTATTGTTATATAAAACCCCAATTTGTTTTAATTTTTTCAATTCCTATAAACCCTTAAAATGTAGTGTTTATAATGATTTTTGCTAGGTTTTCAGGGAAGAGGTTTTTTTTTTACCCAAAAAGGGAAATATATTTCTTTAAATAAAATACTAAATAGCTTTTGATATTTGCTACCAAATATATTTTTCAAAATTAATAGCTAAAAAAAAATGTAAATTTTTTGTGAAATTTAGTATCAATTTTTAAACTTAAAACAATGTTTTTTCAAGTAATTTTTAATGTTTTTTTAAAAACTAAAAAAAGTCCCAAATTTGACATTATTCAGCCCTTTTACAAAATATATTTTTTCAATGTTATGACTAAAAAAATGCATTTTTTATGAAATTTAGGTATCAATTTTTAAACCTAAAACCAAAGTTTTTTTTAAGTATTTTAATGCATTTTTGAAAGCCTTAAAAAAAGGGCAAAATTTTTACATTATTCAGCACTTTTACACAACTATATTTTTTAATATTAAAGCTTAAAAAAAATGTATTTTTTGTGAAATATATGTATCAATTTTTTTCTTTGAAAAAAACGTTTTTTTTAAGTGGTTTAATGTTTTTTTTGAATTGGCCAAAAAAAAGTCGAAAATTGACCTTATTCAGCCCTTTTTTTTTTTTGAGAAAATTTAAAAAGTTTTATTATAGTTTTTTTTCGTTAAAATTTTATTTAAAATAATGTAAGCTTATATAGGGTTTGAGACCTATATTGTGTACAATTGTATATTATACGTTTTTTTTTCATAGTTTCTTTTAAAATTTTTGTGTTTTAAACATTAATTTAAAGGAATTTACCTTATGATAAAGCTTTATTTCCCCCCAAAATGTTTTTCTTTTTTAATGATTTTAGCTAGTTATCGGTGATATATAGCGGGTTTTCCCACCAAAAAAAAGTATAAAATCCTTCTTTTAGAATAAATTTTTCACCCATAAGTAGCCACATTACTTAAAATAATAAATTTAAAAAGTAATAGGTTATTTTAAATTTTTATATAAAGGGGATATTGCCAAACGTTTTTAAAAGTTTCTTGTAAACTGTAGCGTTATTGTTTTCTAACCCCAAATAGTTTTTTCTTTTCATATTGGGTATAAACCCATAAAATGTTGTGTTTTCAAAGATATTACTAGTTATCGGTTTATATATAGCTGTTTTCCTACAAATTGAAAATATTTTAAAAACCTCTTTTTTTGATATTTTTTACCTAAAGTAGCTTAAAATTACATAAAGCTATTTTTAAAAAGAGGAGTAAAGGTTATTTATTGTGATATAACTGTATATTGCAAGCGTTTTTTTTAGTTTTTTTTAAACTGTTTTTCGTTATTTATATATCCAAATAGTTTTACTTATTTTCCCCTATTGCTTTTAAACCCATAAAAAGTAGTGTTTTCAATGATATTAGCTAGTTTCGGTGATTTTAAAGCTGTTTTTCCCACAAATTTAAGTATGAAAAACTTTTTTGAAAAAATTTTTCACCTATAAGTAGCTTACATTTTCATTAAGCTAATAAATAAGAGTAATAGGTTTTTTTTTGTTATTAAAGGGTATTGCAAGCGTTTTTCATAGTTTCTTTTAAAGTAAACGTTTTTTGTATATATAAAGTAGTTTTACTTATTTATTGCATAAACCCCTAAAATTTGTGTTTTCAATGAATTAGCTAGTTTAACCCGGGGATATTACTGTTTTTCCCCACAAATTTAATTTTTAAAAAACCTCTTTTAGAATAAATTTTAAACCCATAAGTTTGCTTACATTTTCAATAAGCTATTAAAAAGAAAAGTAAGAAGGGGTTTTTTAAATTTTGATTAACTGTATATTGCAAGCCCTTTTTTTATAGGTTTTTTGTAAACTGTAGCGGGGATTGTATTATACCGTAGTTTTTACTTATCATATTGTTAAACCATAAAAAAGTAGTTTTTTCCCAAAGATAATTTGCTAGTTTTTCGGTGTAATAAAGGGTTTTTCCTACAAATTGAAGGGATAAAAAACCTTTTTTGGGAAAAATTTTCCACCTAAAGTACTTACATTTCATTAACCCATTTAAAAGGGAAGGGGTAATAGGTTATTTATTGGTTTTATAACGGTATTTGTAAGCGTTTTTTATAGTTTCTTGGGAAAATGTAGCGTTATTGTATATATACAATAGTTTTACTTACATATTGCCCATAAACCCATAAAATTTTAGTTTTTTTCAATGAATTAGCTAATTATCGGTGTTATAGCTGTTTTCCTACAAATTTAAGTATAAAATCCCTTTTTAGAAAAATTTTTCACCTATAAGTAGCTTACATTTCATAAAGCTATTAAATAGAGGGGTAAGAGGTTTTTTTATTGTGATATTTAAAGGTTTTAAATTTCAAGCGTTTTTAAAAGTTTTTTGTAAAATTTAGGGGTTATTGTAAAATTCCAAATAGTTTAAAATTATCATATTGCTATAAACTCATACAATTTTTGTGTTTTCAAGGGAAATTTGCTATTATCCCGGGGATTAAAAAGCTTTTTTTCCTACCCAAAATTTAAGTATAAAATCCCCTTTTTAGAATTTTTGACCTATAAGTACTTATTTTGCATAAAAACTATTAAAAAGAAGATTTAAAACGTTTTTTTTTGTGATATTTTTGTTATTGCATGCGTTTTTAAAGGGTTTTTTGTAAAATGAATCGTTTTTACTATAAAGAGTAGTTTTTCCCTTTTCATATTTCTATAAAAACCCAAAAAAAAGAAATGTTTTCAATGATATTACTAGGGTTTTCGGTGGGAAAATATAGCTGTTTTCCTAAAAATTGTAGGATAAAAAACCTCTTTTTTAAAAAATTTCACCTAAAGTACCTAAAAATTTCATTAAGCTAATAATAAAAAGGGGGTAAGAGGGTTTTTTATTGTGATTAAAAACTTTTATATTGCAAACGTTTTTCATATTTCTTTTTAAAATAGCGTTATTGTATATAAAAGTAGTTTTAAAATTATCCCTATTTCTATAAAACCCTAAAAGGGAGTGGTTTTTAATTATATTAGCTAGTTATCGGTGATATATAAGGGCCCCTTTCCTAAATTGGTATAAAAATCTTTTTTTTAAAATTTTTGCACCTATAAGTACTTCATTACATTAAGCTAATAAATAGAAGAGTAATAGGTTTTTTATTGTTATAAAACGGTATATTTGCAATCGTTTTTCATAGTTTCTTGTAAACTGTAGCTTTATTGTATATATACAAGTAGTTTTACTTATCATATTGCTATAAACCCATAAAATGTTGTTTTTTTTCAATGATATTAGCTAGTTATCGGTTGATATATAGCTGTTTTCCTACAAATTGAAGTATAAAATCCTCTTTTTAGAATAATTTGCACCTATAAGTAGCTTACATTACATAAAACTATTAAATAGAAGAGTAAGAGGTTATTTATTGTGATATAATTGTATATTGCAAGCGTTTTTCATAATTTCTTGTAAACTGTAGCGTTATTGTATATATACAAGTAGTTTTACTTATCATATGCTATAAACCCAAAAAATGTAGTGTTTTCAATGATATTAGCTAGTTATCGGTGATATAAAAGCTGTTTTCCTACAAAAAATGAAGTAAAAAATCCTCTTTTTAGAATAATTTGAAACCTATAAGTAGCTTACATTACATTAAGCTATTAAATATAAGAGTAAGAGGTTATTTATTGTGATTAACGGTTTTATTGCAAGCTTTTTTCATAGTTCTTGTAAACTGTAGCTTTATTGTATATATAAAAGTATTTTTTACTGATCATATTGCTATAAACCCCATAAAATGTAGTGTTTTCAATGATATTAGCTAGTTTATCGGTGATAAAATAGCTGTTTACCTACAAATTGAAGTATAAAATCCTCTTTTTAGAATAATTTGCACCTATAAGTAGCTTACATTACAAAAGCTATTAAATAAAGGAGTAAGAGGTTATTTATTGTGATATAACTGTATATTGCAAGCGTTTTTCAGAGTTTCTTGTAAACTGTAGCGTTATGTATATATACAGTAGTTTTACTTATCATATTGCTAAAAACCCATAAAATGTAGTTTTTTTCAAGGGATTTTAGCTAGTTATCGGTGATTATACTGTTTTTCTACAAATTGAAGTATAAAATCCTCTTTTAGAATAATTTGCACCTATAAGTAGCTTACATTACTTTAAGCTATTAAATATAAGAGTAAAGGTTATTTATTGTGATATAACGGTATATTGAAAGCGTTTTCTAGTTTCTTGTAAACTGTAGCGTTATTGTATAATACAAGTAGTTTTACTTATCATTTTGCTATAAACCCAAAAAATGTGGTGTTTTCAATGATACTAGCTAGTTATCGGTGATATAAAAGCTGTTTTCCTATAAATTGATGTATAAAATCCTCTTTTTAGAGTTAGATGCACCTATAAGTAGCTTACATTACATTAAGCTAATAAATAGAAGAGTAAGGGGTTATTTATTGTGATATAAACTGTATATTGCAAGCGTTTTTTCATATTTTCTTGTAAACTGTAGCGTTATTGTATATATAAAAGTAGTTTTACTTATCATATTGCTATAAACCCATAAAATATAGTGTTTTGATTGATATTAGCTAGTTATCGGTGATATATAGCTGTTTTCCTAAAAATTTGAAGTATGAAACCCACTTTTTAGAATAATTTGCACCTATAAGTAGCTTATATTACATTAAGCTTTTAATAGAAGAGTAAGAGGTTATTTATGTGATATAACAGTATATTCCAAGTGCTTTTCATAGTTTCTTGTAAACGGGCAGCGTTATTGTATATATACAAGTAGTTTTACTTATCATATTGCTATAAACCCTTAAAATGTAGTGTTTTCAATGATTCTAGCTAGTTATCATGAAGAGTTTTTTTTTTCTAAAAATTGAAGTATATTTTTTTATAATCTGTAGCTAAATAGCTTTTTGATATTTGAAACAACTCCATTTTACAAAATTAATAGCTAAAAATTGTATTTTTCATGAAATTTAGATATCAATTTTAATCTGAAAACAATGTTTTTCAAGTATTTTAATGTTTTTTTTTAAGGCTAAAAAATGTCGAAATTTGACATATTCAGGACATTTACACAACTATATTTTACAAAGTTATGAGTAGAATTATGCATTTTCATGAAAATTAGGTAGCAATTTTAATCCTAAAAACAACGTTTTTTCAATTAATTTAATGCATTTGAAAGCCTTAAAAATGTCAAAATTTGACATTATGCAGCACTTTTACACACCCTATTTTATAATATTAAGAGCTTAAAAAATGTATTTTTCATGAAATTTATGTATCAGATTTATTCTTAAAAACAACGTTTTTTCAAGAGTTTTAATGTATTTTTTAAGGGCTAAAAAAAGTCGAAAATTTACATTATTCACCCTTTTTTTTGATAGAGAAATTCAAAAAGTGGTATTAATAGTTGTTTTTCGTTAGAAATTTCTATTTTAAACTACTGTAAGCTTATAATAGAGTTTGAGACTCTATATTTTGATACAATTGTATATTATACGTGTTTTCATAGTTTCTTTTTAATTGTTGTGTTATATCATTAATCAAAGGAATTTACCTTATGATAATCTTTATACCCCAAAGTGTTCTTTTCAAATTTTAGCTAGTTCGGTGAATATAGCTGTTTTCCTAAACCAAATTGAAAGTAAT
>JACEEZ010025025.1:12042-39542 GCA_016584305.1 Chionoecetes opilio
AATTTTGCGTGATATACTACTAATCCCACTATCCAAGTCGTTGATGTAAATCAAAAATATTAATGGACCCAAAACAGACCCTTGTGGAACCCCACTCCTTACCTGCCCCCATTCAGATTTATATCCATTAATTGTAACCCTTTGTTACATATTACTTAGCTAAGATCTAATCCAACAAAGAACCTTCCCATCTATTCCATGAGCCTTAACCTTATTTAAGAGTCTACCATGTGGCACCTTTTCGAATGCCTTACTAAAGTCCAGGTATACTATATCCTAATTATCATCATTATCTGTTGTTACATAAACTTTCCTATAAAAACTCAATAAATTAGTGAGACATGATTTACCTTTGGTGAACCCATGTTGTGAATCATTTACCAAACTATCCCAGTAGACTGCACGCTATAGTAGCACCCACACACGGTAACACACTCACACGCACGCACGTACGCACGCACGCAAGCACGCACGCCCCCTCCCACACACACACACATATTATATATATATATATATATATATATATATATATATATATATATATATATATATATATTATATATACGGTATATATATATAAATATATATATATATATATACGGTATATATATATATATAATATATATAATATATACATATATATATATATATATATATATATATATATTATATATATAATTATATATATATATCTATATATATATTATATATATATATATATATATATATATATATATATATATATATATATATATATATATATATATATATATATATATATATATATATATATTAGGGTGGTCCATCGAAAATATTTTTCTACTTTTACTCATCCACAAGGTTATTTTTTGTTCATTAACCATAGGTTACAAGCTTATGAAATTTCATGGCGATAAAACTTAATTTAGAGGTCGCCCCATCATATCGCTTTCTATCATAGGATTTAACCCGGAAGATATCACATACCCGAATTGGAGCACTTCTCGACATCACAGACCCAAATGGTGCTGATTTCTGAATTCTCCGGGGTTTTCAACCCATAGACACATTTTATGGGGTTATCAATTAAAAACTGATATCCCGCTGTCTGAATGCTGATTTTCATTATTTGGTTTTCATACCGTAAATTCGGGGTAGGCCATACCCTGGTTAGGGTACTTCTAAAAGAGATAGAAGAAAATGGTTTGCTTTTTTGAGCTCAGACGGGTCGATTACACATAGAAATGCTTTCATATTTCATTTATTACTAAAACGTGCAAAATATGACAGAAATTTAAATTTTCTCTATTTTCTTTTTGAAAAATGTTTTTTTTCGGTCATATTTTGTGAATTGTCAATAAATCAGTGTCGTTTGAAACCCCTTTATGTGTAAATGCACCCTTTGAGTTTAAAAAAAATGCGAACCTTTTGCTTTATCTCTACTAGAAGTACCCTAACCAGGGTATGGCCCCCCCAAAATTTCACTGTGAAAAACCAATAATTGAATTAAGCATTCGACAGTGTATATCATTTTCAGTTGATAAAATGTGGTTTATGGGTTGGCAACCCGGAGGAATTCAGAATGAACCCCATTTGGGTCTGTATGTCCGAAAAAGTGCTCCAATTCGGGTATGTGATATTTTCCCGGGTTAAAATCCTATGATAGAAAGCATATGATAGGGCGACCTCTAAATGTTCAAGGAATAGTTCAAATGTCCACGAAATCATTACCTATCATGTGAACGAGAATAAATTTATGTGGAGATTGTTTTGGGGCAATTATTATTTAAACCTCGTACCGTGGACCACCCTAATATATATATAATATATTATATATATATGAGGCGCCCCCGGCAGAAGGGTACTAAGCGCCACAGGGCAAAATGAGATTCTTACATCGACAGAGAGCTCATTTCCGCTTACAGGAGGGTAAAGGTAAAAATCCTTCTTGACATTTCCATAAGGTCGAAGTCTATTTTTTACTGTTACCGTGTCACCCTAAAATCATTTTCTATGGATGTTACCCTAGTCACCCCTAAAGCATTTCGGGAGTGATTGGGGTCCCGTAATTAAGCGAGCATGTTGATGAGGTGGACAGCAGGTGGAGCGGGGCTCTCTTTTTGGGTGGACAGCTTACTGTGAGGAGCTGGCTGTGGAGGCTCCGGGGATAGGCCAGTGTTGTGCTGAGAGTGGTATAAGGGAAGTAATTGTGTGTTGGGTGTGTGCTTGACTTGGTGATTGACTTGGTGGTGATTGACTTGGTGTTGATTGATTTGGTGTATGATTGACTGATGGTGCGGGTGTATGTGTGTCGGAGGTGTGTGGCGTGAGCAGCAGCTGGTTGTGTCGGATGCGTGTAGCCTGGGTGTGGTTTGTGTATGTGCTTGACTGTGCGTGCACCCTGATGGCGTGTGAGGGTGGTGCTTAACTTTGGCGAGTAGCCTGGTATGTGGTGATGATGTTGGATGGTGTTTGGTGGATTGCTGCTTGAGTCATCAAAGGGCTATCAAAAATATATTTCTTTGCTTTCTTGTGTGATTGTATTTTATGATTGGAGTGGTGACGTGAGATGGTGCAAACTGGGGTTGTCGGATGATTTCATAGTTTATTTGATGTTTGAGACATCAAAAGGGGATCATTGATTCATTTATTTGTTTATGTACATGTATGATTGTGAACATTATAATATGTTAAAATTTGGGGAAGTAAGTCAATATTTGCCTGGTGGTTGTGAGAGTGAGGGTGGTTATGAGAGTGAGGTGTGGGAGTGAAAAACTAGTTGCCAACCAGCCAGCCCGGGGTGACTTCTCTAAGGGAGAAGCAGGGTACAGTGTTAGGTATTGCACAATATTTACTGTGCATGTTTTTGCAGCAAGGAGCTGCAGTGTGGTGAAGGTGGCTGGGGACGTAACAGATATTTGGGGGCCTGACCGGGATCAAAATTTTGATCTGTGGTGTGACCAGCGGACCACGTGGAGCCATAGCGTACCCTGCTTTCCCTGCAACCCCGCCCCAAACCCTGCGAACCCTGCAACCTGCCACAGTGTCAACTCTGCCGGGTTACATCTCTGCACTTCAGTACTGTGGTAAGCTCTGTAAAACTCCTATATTTTTGATGGAAGGGAAAAGGGAGCAACTTCATTGTTAATCGTGAGGGGAACTACCTATATCAGTGTACCAGGGGGGAGTTAAAGAAATTTGAGAGAAATTTGAAATAGAGTTGATATCTAGGCTCAAGGAGGATATGCAAAAAGAATTAGTGAAAGAATTAATAGACTTGGGGTGTATTAAAGTGAAGAGCAGGATGAAGATGAAAGAAAAAGGATGGGTTTGGAAGGGAAAAGAGCCTGGAGGAACGGGGGAGTGAAGTGACGGGATAGTGAGCAAGCATTATCACAGGGGCTGAGGTTGATGGAAATGGAGATCAGGTTGCAGAGAGAGAAAAATGTGGCAGTGAGGATGGAGGCAGAAAATTGAAAAAAAAGAGAAAATTAGAACAGAGGCAGAGGTGCAAATAAAGAAAATGGGAAGTAGACAGGGTGGTGACAGGGGAAGATCAAATAATGGAAAAGTTCATTTTGTGCCAGAATTTGGGGAGGGGGAAGCAGAAAATTACTTTCTTCAATTTGAAAAGGTGGCAATATTGAGATATTGGCCTGAGGATGAAGGGGCTTTATTAGTACAGAATTTTTTTAAGGTAAAGCAAGAGGGGTTTATGCGGGTTTTGAATGTAGAGGAATGTAATGAATATCAGGTTGTGAAGGAGGGCTGTGTTACAAACTGTGAGAGTGGACCTGAGATTATAGACAGAGATTCAGACATGTAAAGAAATCACCAAACTGTACATATTTAAAAATGGCCAGAGAGGTACTTTCAAATATGATAAATGTTGAAGGCAGAAAAGTAAATGAAAAGGAGGACTTAAGGCAGTTAATGAGTTGAACATTTTAGAAATAATCTGAAACCAGAGTTGAGGTAGAAAATTATGAAGCTTGATATAAAAGATGTGATGGAGGTGGACGTAAGGCTGACGAATTGAGGTGGCTACGGCTTGTAGTTCAGTGTCAAGGGTTAGACTAGCCACCAGAGCGGGTCTGGTAACTCGGCTGGTTATGGAAGTAGTAAGGGGAACAAAAAATGTTAATTACAAGGTATCGCAAATGAAAAAAAAATGCTAGGTACTCAAGTAACTATGTGAAATCTAGTTTGGAGGTAATTTTCAGAATCAGGCAGTATATTCACCCCCTCCCAAGAATAATAATGTCAGTAATGCTCCAAGGCAGAGTCAAGTCCTTGATTAGATGTTATAAATATGGTGAAGTTGGACACCTAAGTATATATTGTGGCAGCCAACAAAGCTTGCCTCCCAAATGTCAAACTTTGTGGTAAACAGGGACATAGGAAATATCAATGTTATAGGTATATGAATTCAAAGGAGGCAGTGTAGTGCCGGAAAATTCCAGGAGTAATGATGGAAATTTCCATCACACGTTTTTCCGAGTTATGTCTATGAAACGAATGAGAAGTTTTCAATAACCATAGGTTTAGTCTAGACCTAGTGTTGCCTAAATCCAGTATATAGGGGAACAGGCTATTTATTAGAAGAAGGCCATTCAAATTATTTCATTTCTCGTATTATTTATCTTGCATTCATCTGCTTCTCTCTCTCTCTCTCTTGCATTCCTATCTCCCCCCCCCCCTCCATCCTCCTCCCCCCCCCAAACGCCAGAGTCACGAGGTATAATATGTGAGACATTAATTTCGCGATTGCCAATAACTTGTAGAGTCAAAACTTCTTACTCCCCCATTATCCTCCTGGCAGATCGAATAACACTCTTAAATTCTGAGCATCCTTAAAAAAAGACAAATAGAGTTGTGTTACGCATATTAATGCATAGATTAGTAGAGTCATTTGCTGAATTAAGAGTCGGCAAAGTTTCTCTCACGCCTCCAAATAGCCCGTCACTCTTAAAAGCGTGTTCGTATGGCCGTCCTGGATGAAGTAAAACCCTCCCCGGGTATTATAGTTATGAATAAAATTTTCCTTCATCAAATTAAGAGAATGGGTAATAGGTACTCATTTCATACGTATATTTACTTCCTCAGCTAGTAAGAGTCGTTCGACGATTCACATCCCCTTCAGGGGAAGCCTCTCATGAGTATCAACACATTTTTTATTTCCCGCGTTTGTGTTCTCCGAACGCCACGACCCACCAAGAGAAGGCACTCTTTCTTCCTCACCCGCAAGGAAGGGTTGTGTCGCCCATTGGTCCCCCCCCCCCCTTTCCCCCCTTTTTTCCCCTTTTGTTTTAGGAAAGGGAAGGGAAATATCAACTGAAAATTTGTGTTGGTTTTTTCCATTAAATGGGATAGGTAGCTTATACCAGCGATAGTTCCCCCCGGGACAAAAGAGACTTTTCTTCCTCCCCCCAAAAAAGGTTTAAGTTTTGTGGCGTGGAACGCGGAAAAAATAAATGACACGAAGTGCCCATTTATTTGTCCACAAGGGAGGTGGTGGGGAACGTGGTGGAACGGACGCGTTCCCACGACAGGGGAAAAACCGGGGTGGTCCCCCCATGGTGGGTTAAACGAAAACAGTTTCTTTAATCTCATTTTTTCCCCCTTTCCCCCTCGTTCTCCAGTATATCTTATGTTTTCAGGGGTATGTTTTTTGGGGGGGGTAGGTCTAGGAAATATAGTCCATTTGAGGTGGGGGTTTCCCTCCTTAAAAAGTTTTCCTTCCCCTAAATTTTAAAACCATAATGTACTTAATTTTAAACCCAGGAATATTTTCTTGTTAAAAAAAAACCAAATGAGTTTAAAGTAAGATTCTTTTTTCTTGAAAAAAACCAAAGGGGGACTATTCCCCTGTTAGGAAAATTATTTCCCCAGTCCCGAGGAAGGGGGTAAGATTTTAAATGGGGTTTTATATAACAGTTCCCCACGACTCCCGGGTTAATTTTTTATACAAAAAATCTTTGTTCAAGGGGTAGACCATGGGGAAAAAAAAAAAAACCCGCTTGGATGGGTGGCAGTTTTTTCCCTTTCCCTAAATCAATTTCATTCCAATTAAAAAGTGTAACGAGAAGAATTTATTCGTCAATGGAAAATTTTATCTCAAAAATTTCTTTCAAAACACGCAGTTTTTCAAGATTAAAAAAAACCCTGGTTTCCCAGCGGGGACTGACAGGTCCAGGGGGAGGATGGGGGTAGAGCACTTGCCAACAAATGTTAACACTGAGAAGAAATTTTTTACCTGCAGTTGTTTTTAAACCCTTTTTATTAAAAAAGAACAGATGAAGAAAGTTTGATAGTCCCGTGGTAAAAATTTTTAATTTTGAGGGATACAGGTCCCAAATTTTAATTAGTACTTAAGAAATACTGGAAATGGGGTGAGAAGACTTTTACGGGGTGAAGAAGTTTGGGTTAAAGGTTTTTAGGATCTTCAGGAATAGTCATTCCCATTCATCATGGTGGCTTAAAGAGTGGTTTTGTCACGGGAAAAAAAAGTGAAGGTAGGTTTGGGGGGTAAAAATTTCCCAGTAACAGGTTAGCATGCCGGGGAATGTTTTTGGCGGGGTGAACAGGTAGCCCTCCCCCTGAGCTAAGGGGAAAAACCCCTATAATTAGTCGGGTTTGATGACTTTTTTTTAGAGCCTGAAATGAGTAAGGTTGAAGGAAAAGTAGAGGAGAGATACTGTACCCCAGCATGTGTAGTGCAAGACCCTAAGGCCAAGCAAATAGGGGAAAGCGTGAGAGGACCTTAACCTTTTTTTGTTTAGAGTGGAGCCCCACAGGGATTTTTGAACAGGGAAAGGAGATGGGGGAACTAAAGTGGGGCAGGGTTTATGTCAATTTATTGTGAGGAAAAGGGGGTTTTTGGGAACGGGGGCCCACGGGGGGAAAAGAGGGAGAGTCTAAAATCTTTGGGAGTGAGGCATTTTTGGGAAAAAAAAGAGGAGTTCAGATGAGGATGTGGGATATTATGGGGAGAATGAATTTTTAATGGGGAAAAGTGGAGGCCTACTGATAGCCCATTTAAAAAAATAATTGGAGGTAAAGGGCCTAAAAATTGGGGGTTCCTGGGAAAAATATAGAGAAAAAAAAGTTTTGGGAATTGGTCATGAAAATGTTTTTTTTCTGGCATTTAGGTGTAAAAAAAGGAACTTTAAAAAAAAATAACAGTCATTTTTTTTTGGCCGGGAAAATAAAGAAGATTTGAAACCCCGAATAGGGTAAAATTGCCATGTATCCCAAAGGGGTTTGGGAAAAACCCAAAAACCAAACTTATAGGAAAGCACCACTTTTTGCCCTTTATTCCTGTAGTGGGGGGACCCAAATTTAGTGAATTTGCTTTGATATTGTGGGTCCTTTTCCCTGCTTCAAAAAGAGGGGCCCAAACAGTTTTTAATGACCATGGGGGTGTAGGGGCTACTAGTTTCCCCAAACCCAATAGAATTGGCATTCATGCAAAAAGTTATTGTGAGAGATTTGGGGAAATTTTTTTTTTTTGGGGGTTTGGGATTCCCTAAAGAATAAAAATCGGATCAGGGGTAGAAATTTTACTTCAAAATTGTTTGGTCAAGTTTTTAAAGGGGGTTAAAAATTTTAATAAAACAATTATCAAGTCCCTACCCCGCATTTAAAGGGGCTGTTAAAAAAAGGTTTCCCCAAGACACTCAAAAAAGACTTGGGGGAAATATTGTAGGGAAGGGGATAGGGTTTTGGGGAGGGAGGCTGTGCCTTTAAGCACTTTTTGTTTTGAGAGTTTACTATACGGGAATCAAAAGGTTTCACCCCTTTTTTGAATTTGGGAGGGGTATAGGTAAAGAGGACCTTGAGGTTTTTTTAAAGGAAAAGGGTTTGGGAAAAATTTTAAACGTCCCCTAATGTTTGGAATAGGTAGCAAATTTTAAGGAGAAGACGGGTGAGGGCAGAGGAAATTGCGGTGAGAATTTAAAGGGAAATTTCTCAAGGGATATGAAGAAATAGTATGATGAAAAGGCAAGAGAGAGAGATTTTCAACCTTTGGGGGCCAAATTTTTGGGGCTGTTCCCCCTGAAAATAATCCTTTTAAAAGTAAATATTTTGGGGGCCCTTTTTGGGGGGAATGAGAAAGATTTGTGTATAAAAATTTTTTAGTAGAAACCCAGGGAGACAAAAAAAAGGGGAAACGCTATTTGGGGCCCGGGGCAATAGTTGAAGCCCTATTTATGAAAGGAGAAGATACATTTGGGGGTAGAGTAAAAATATAAATTTTTGGGAATGTTTTTTGAAGTCTTTAAAAGGATGAGTGGAGCCCTAATGATTTAGTAAAATTTTTGAGGGGCCCGGGGCTTGGAGAAATAAATTGTATTTTCACAGTTGGAAGAGAAGTTGGAAAAAATTTTTTTTTTTGTGGGATGGGGAGAGGGGTTAAAAAAGAATTTTACATGATTTTAAATCTTGTTTCCTGAGGGCCCAGAAGAAACCCAAAAGAAATTTTAAATGAGTGATATTAAAAAAGTAGCACCCAAATTTAAACAAACCCCCCCCATACGAGGAGTGACCCCACAGAAGAGAGAGATAATGAGAAAAGAAAATTTGAGTTTCATTTTTTTAAAAATTTTTTAAATTTAAAAATAGCAATATCCATGGAGTTTAAACCCCCTGTGTTGGTTTCCTAAACCTGGAGGGGAAGATTTAAGATTTTGATGATTGAAAAATGTTTAAAGTGGGTTTAACCTTAAAAAATGACTCTTAAAAAACCCCCCTTCCCAGAATTGATGGCTAGATAACCAGGGTGGGAAAAGCTAGAATGTAAAAAAAAGGGCCCCTCAAAGGTTTTTTGGGAGGTTTGGGGGGTTTAAAGGGGAAAGCAGGGAGTTGTCAGGGATTTGTTCCATGGATGGACTCCATCAATATTTAAAAATTTGGGCCCCTTTTGGTAGAAGAATAGTTCAGTTGTTTTCAAAGATTGGTGAATGAAGTATTGAAGGGAAATAAAATGTTGTATGTTTATAGATGATATTGTACTGTATTTTGAGAAAATTTGGGGGGAGCATCCAAAAATTTTTTGGTTTAAGTATTTAGGAAATGGATTTTAGCAAATTCCCCAGTTTAACCTGATGAAAAATGATTTTGTGAAGGTTCAGTGGATTATTTTGGATTTAAAGGTTTTGGGCAAAAGGGGGAAAGGGGGAGAAACCCCTTTAAAGCCAAAGTGAAAGGAATTATGGGTTTGCCTTCCCAACAAAACAGGGGAAAGGGGCGGTTTAGAAATTTTTGGGGGTGAGTGGTTATTATAGGAGGGTTTTTTAGAAATTTTTCAGCAGTTGCACTGCCATTAACCCGGTTTTTGTGTTTTTAAAAGAAATTTAAATTTTGTGTTTGGGGCGGGCCCCTGTGAAGAGGCTTTCAAGAAAAATTAAAGGAAAATTTTTTAGTTTAAAAATCCCCCTATTGGTTTTCTCCTTTATTTTGAAAGACATTTAAAAAATGTATGTGGATGCCAGTGGTGAGGGAATTGGAGGATGTTTTGAAGCAGGAGATGGAAGGAGTTGATTTATCCATTTTGGGTATTTTCTAAAAAGTTTTTTGTTTTACCAGAGGAATATAGGGACAATTGGGGAAAAGGGGGCTTTGGCGTTTATTTTGAATTTTTAAAACATTTTTATTTTCTAGGAAAAGGGGCTGCATGCCAGGGGGCAAGTGTTACAGATCAAAACCCCCTTTGTTTTTTTTAAATAGTATGAAAAAAATTTAAACAAAGGTTGATGAAGGGTTTTGGGGTTAAAGTTGCAGGAGTATGATTTTGTTGTTACCCAAGTGGGGAAAAGGGGAAAGGGTAATGGATAGGGGAGACGCTCCTTCACGAGTTCCGGGGAAGCTGTTTAGCCTTTTTTAAAAAGAGAACTCCCCATCTTTATGGGGGAAAGGGGGGTGTCACCCCCTAAAACATTTTTTTAAGGTGTTTAAACCCTTTGCACCCCTTAAAAAATTTTCTGTGAAGTGATTGTGGTCCCCCTTAAATTTAAACGAGCATGTTTGATGAGGGTGGAAGCAGGGGGAGGGGGCTCCTTTTGGGTGGGGCAGCTTCCGGGGGGAGGGCTGTGGAGGCTCCGGGATAGGGCCCCCCCGTGTTGGTGTTTTTAGAGTGGTATAAAAGGGAAAATAATTTTGTGTTTGGGGGGTTTTGTTTTGACTTTGGGATTTTAATTTGGTGGTGATTTTACTTGGTGTTTTGATTTTTAAATTGGTGTTTTGATTGACGATGGGTATGTTTTGTTGTCAGAGGTGTGTGGGTTGGGGCAGCAGCTTTTGGGGGTGTTGGATTGGCGTGTAGCCTGTTTTTTTTTCCGGGGGGTTTGGGGTATGTGCTTGGGTGGGGTCAGCCTTTATGGCGTGTGATGGTGTGGCTTAAAATTTGGCGAGTAGCCTGGTATGTGGTGAGGTGTTGGATGGGGATTGGTGGATTTAGCTTGAGTCATCAAAGGGCCCATCAAAAAATATATTTTTTGGCTTGGTTGTGTGAGTGTATGTATGATTGGAGTGGGGGATGACGTGAGATGGGGCAAAATGTGTTTTCGGAAAGATTTTATTAGTTTTTTTTGATGTTTGAGACATAAAGGGCAATCATTGATTTTATTTAATTTGGTTTTTGTCCATGGGAGGGTTTTTGAACATATAAAAAATTGTTTAAAATTTGGGGAAAAAAAATGAGCAATATTTGGGCCTTTTGGGGGTTGTGAGAGTGAGGTTTTTTTGGTTATGAGAGTGGGGGGTGTGGGGGAAAGGGGAAAATTAGTTGCCAACCAGCCAGCCCGGGAAAGGGCTTTTCTAAGGGAAAAAAGCAAGGTAAAAGTTTAGGTATTGCACAATATTTTCTGTTTCATGTTTTTTGCAGGAAGGAAAACTGCAGTGTGGTGAAAGGGGGGCTGGGGGAGTATCATTACAAAGGATTTTCTGTTCGATTATTGGAACAATTTAGGCAGGGAGGGGCCCTTTGGCAGAAGGGTACTCACCTCACCGCGCTCAGCCAGCCAATGGGAGACGCGACGCACTCCGTGACGTCAGAGCGTTGAGCCAATGAGAGCGTCGGATCGCCACCACTGCCGCCTAAGCCCCGCCTTCCTTCCTTCCCTCTCTTCCCTCCCAACGCAGAGAAAGCAACGAGTGCTTTCTCTGGATTTACGCATTACTTTCGCTATTATCATGGATTATTCCAGCAGTGACAATAGTGCCAGTGAAAATCCTCCTGCGTTTGGCGTTCCGTGAGGGCTACCTACTGAAGTCAGATTACGAGGCTGACAGCGAGAACATCACCGAGGTCAGACTGTAGAAAGGACGGGCAGCCTGGTCCCGTAAGGTGTTTGACATCTCTGTCCCCCGCCTCCCCAAGCACTACAGCTGCCCCTTAGCCTTCAAAAAGGAAAAAGTGCGTGACCTTCAGTACCTTCTCGACCTCATGCCTGTCAACAAACAAACCTTCTACAACAACATAATCGACGCACACACAGTTGGCCTAACCGAAGACGTCTCACCTGACGAGGACCCCGATGACCTGGACGAGCTGTTGGCATGTAGTACGAGTAAAGGCATGGAGGGTGGTGTGGAAGGGTTGAGGGGAAGGGAGAGAGGCGGGGGAAATGAAAGTGGAAGTCAAGACTAGGCTGTCTACGCATGGATGGGTGAATAGAAAGAAAATAAATAAGTACCAATAATAATTTGTGATTATATTTTTTTTTACACCAAATGAAAGCTGAGTTCCTCAGCTTTTATTTGATATACAACACTTCATTCTAACTCAAACAGTTCTTGAGATAGTCATTCCCAAACATTCCCAATCTTTAACTGCGTTTTCTGACGAATATTGATTTTGTCGGATAAGTACCCTTCTGCCGTGGGGCGCCTCATATATATATATATATCCTAGCCGCAAAGCCGCCCTCCGGGCGGACTTTTTGGCTAGCTCCTGCGGAGGGCTATTGGTGGGCCTTCGGCCCACCACCTGTGTTTGGTGGGCCTTCGGCCCACCAAACACAGACTCTCCAAATGGCCCCTTCTAACTTTCCTGAAATCATGGATGTAGAAATGTTTATTAACGCCAACCCATTCACTCACCCCCAACCCATTCACTCACCCATTAACCATCACCCCCCACCCATTCACTCACCCATTACCCATCACCCCCCACCCATTCACTCACGCATTACCCATCACCACTCACCCATTCACTCACCCATTACCCATCACCCCCCACCTATTCCCTCACCCATCACCCATCACCCCCAACCCATCACCCTCCACCCATTCACTCACCCATCACCCGACACCCATTACCCATCACCCCACCCATTGACTCACCCATTACCCGTCACCCTACATCAATGTTTCCTCAATGGGCCCCAGACATAACTACGTCACGGTTTGTTTACATCGGTGCATTGTGGGGATAAGGCGGGGTCGCCGCGGGTGGACCTACGAAGGGAAAACTACGGCGATGGAAGAATTTCGAGTTATTTTGCGCGAAATTGATATTCCAGGTGCTATATTACTGTGCTCTGTTCTCGCTGACAACACTATAGAGAAGACCTGAGGTGATGGCTGATGTGCAGAGGCGTCTAAACCAAGAAAACAGAGTCATAACAGAGCCTCGTCAAAAGGTAAGCAACTGGTAGGTACGTAATGTGTCCCTACCACTTGCTTACTTCTTAATGAGACTCTGCTGTGACTGTTTTCCTGGTTTAGAAGCCTCTGCACATCAACCATCACCTCAGGTCTTCTCTAGTGTTGTCAGCGAGCACGGAAATATAGCACCTGGAATATCAATTTCGCCCAAAACAACTCGAATTTTTTTCATCGTCGTAATCTTCTGTTTGTAGGCTGTACATATTCATGGTTATGATAGTATTAAAATACCTTATTAATTGAGTTCCTTTTGTTGTCTTTGATGTAGTAGTGCTACATCATGGTTTAAGTGTTACTTGACGAGCCAATGAATACTCTTGAGTCTATACCAACATCACCAACCTTTGCTTTGATTTATCTTATTACTCCATCCATAAACAAGTTGCATAACCACGGTGACATTACCCATCCTTGCCTCATGATACCTGCATGGTACTGTCGTCTACCGATATTTTTGTCCCTACACAAATCGGGAAAGCTCGCCGACAGTAATGGTTAGGTTGGTATCCGGTCATTTCGCCATACCATAGTCATTTCGCCATAACATAGTCATTTCGCCATACCATAGTCATTTCGCCCACAGGTCATTTCGCTCACACTATGGAGTCATTTCGCCCACACTATGGAGTCTATAGGAGCTAGGAGGTTAGGTTATATTTGTTTAGTGTGTCGAGAACCCCCAACCCCCCCGCTAGGAGGTTAGGTTAGATTTCTTTAGGTTAGGTTAGGGTAGGTTAGATTTGGGTAGTTTAGGTTAGATTTGGTTAGGTTAGGTTAGGTTAGATTAGATTTGGTTAGGTTAGGATAGCTTAAATTTGGTTAGGTTAGCTTAGGTTAGATTTGGTTAGGTTAGGTTATCGGTAGGTCAAGCCCCCTGCTAGGTTAGGTTAATTTTGGTTAGGTTAGGTTTATTTTGGTTTGGCAATTTCGTCATTTCGCCCACAAGACATTTCGTCCACATGTAAGTCAATTCGCCCACATATAAGTCAATTCGCCCACTCTAAAGTCAATTCGCCCACACGATCCATGTCACGGAGTCATGTAACTATATCTTCCTCTGGCAGAAATGGAATGACCACCAGTAACCTTGGGCGAAATGACGGTAAAATTCTAGTGTTGCCCATACTCTCCCACTTCCCCAAACAAGTTGGGGACCTGTGGGAATGCGGGGTTTTCGGGTGGGGAACAAATTATTCGTCGGAAACACGTAATTAAAGAGTTGTGTAGGGGGGTAAAATTCCTTAGATCTAGGGTAATTTCCTTATATCTAGAGAAAATTGCCTAACCAAAATAAACCTAACCTAACCAAAATTAACCTACACTAGCAGGGGGCTTGACCCACCGATAACCTAACCTAACCAAATCTAACCTATCCTAACCTAACCAAATCTAATCTAACCTAACCTAACCAAATCTAATAGGTTATATTTGGTTAGGTTAGGTTAGCTTAGGTTAGATTTGGTTAGTTAGGTTATCGGTGGGTCAAGCCCCCTGCTAGGGTAGGTTAATTTTGGTTAGGTTAGGTTTATTGTGGTTAGGCAATTTTCTCTAGATATAAGGAAATTACCCTAGATCTAGGAAATTTTACCCCCCCTTACACAACTCTTTAATTACGTGTTTCCGACGCATAATTTGTTCCCCACCCAAAAACCCCGCACTCCCACAGGTCATATATTATGATAATATTATATTGTATAAAATATTACAATACAAACTAAGTCAGTGAAAAATGTATCGACTAATTTTCGTCCCATGGGTGCCCCAAAACTGCCACGGCCAGCATTGTCATGGCAAGACAGCAAGCTCTTGAATACAGTCAACCAATCAGCTGCGACGGAACGGAGACAGTCTCGTCCCGTCGGTCGTTATATAAAGACGTGCGACTGCGTGCTCCTGATACGGGTCAAGTCAGGTCAGGTCAGGGGTGTTTGGGGCTGGGAGGGTGTGCCCGGGGCTTCCTCCCTTTGTTGTGTTTCGTGTATAGTGCTGGAAATTGACTTAACTTAACTGAACTTGCCTATGGCAGCCGTGCTGCGGCCTCCTACCGATGCGTCCTGCGAGGTTGTCTCGGGCACCACGCCCAAGCAGGTCGTCTTACGGGCGCCCTGTGGGGAGGAGCTCATAGCTCGGGCACTCCCAAAGGCCGACGCCCCCGGGGGCCTGTAGGGGGTGATGGGGCTGAGCTGCCCCCAAGGCGGAAGGAGACCCCCCCCAAAACAGTGATTTTGGACCCCCCAGGAAAAAGGGCGAATTTGGGCCCCACCGTGGAAAAAACGGGGGGCCCAAGACGTCACCCCGCACCTGAGTGGGCAGCAAGCGGCCGGGGTTTTCAAACTCGGTTTCCGCGGGCTAGGGCCAAACCCTTACCTGGGCCGTGTCCCCCTTTGCAGGGGGCCCTCCGGGGCCCCTGCAGATAGATCCCGGGGCCCCAAACCCTAAAGGGGGGAAAAATACGTCCTGACCCCCAAGGGGGGGGGGGGGGGCCTCCACCGAAGGATTTTGGGGGCCGGGCTCGGGAAACCCCGGGGCCAGGTTTGTTTTTGCTTGACCCCCGGGCGGGAGAGGGGACCACATCAAGGCTGCCCTTTAAAACGCTACTAAACCCGACATCCCCCTCAAACCCGGTGGGGGAACCATCCCAGCGTGATTCTCGGGGGGCCCCTCCGTTCCCGTCCGGGAAAAGGCCCCGGACCCGTAGGTCCCCGGGGTGGAGCAAATTTGGCCCCCCCCCGGAAACCTAAAAGGGCCCCTTAAGATCGGGGGGCTTGGGGAAAAATTCCATTTGCGCCTTTACGACGGGAGCCCCTCCCTTGTTAAAGTCCCCCAGGGGTATAATGACCGGGCAAGAGCGCTGTAAAACCCCCCGTCAGGGTGGCTTTTGACCCAGGCGACGCTTTCCGAGCAGGCTTTCAGGCGCCAAAAGGGCCCGGCATTTCACCCCGCAGATCCCCCCGAAACCTGCTTCGGGGCGCACCTTTCCGGAAACCCCCCGCGGGCCCGGAAAAGGCCCTGCGGGGCCCTTTCCGGGGGAGGAAAGGGAAAGGCCCCAAGCAGGGCGGGGGTTTGGACCAGGCCGGGGCCCCCCGCAAAATTTCCTTTTTTTCCCTTTGTTTCCGTTCCACGGGGACCAGGGGGGGGGGGGTGCGGGTGCCCCGGGACAACGAGCCTGGAGCGGGGGTTCGGGGGGATTACCCGGGGTCTCCGCCAATCTCGGGAAAACCCGCCCCTTTCCCGGGGGGACTGCGGACCAAAAATTTAGACAGAAAAGCAGAGGCTGGGGCGGGGCCCCCGGACCGGACGAGGGGGGACAGAGGGCGGAGATGGAAGGCGCAGGCAAAGGGCGCAGCTAAGTGTTAGGACAGGAGGCTGCGGGACCCTCCAATCCCTCTCCCCCCCCCCCGGCTACAGTCTCGCCGCCACCCCCCCCTTCTCCCACGCAATCGGGCGGCAGCCCCCCTCGCCCACACCGGGGCCCGGTCACCCACGAGGCGCCCCACTCACCCCCGAGCCCAATCGTTTCCCAAGGCCACCCGCGGATATGCCCACCCCCGTTTCCGGCCCCCCTTGTGCCTTCCAGGGGGGACCCCCAAACGCTACCCGAAACCCGCGCCCAAAATTTCATGTTACTGGGCAACGCCCACGACCCCCCTCCATATTTTCTCACCCCGGAGTCACCCCCCGCCGCCCCCCCCTGGCCCAAGGGACGAGTACCCCCGTTTCCTGTCAAAGGCGTATAGGGGACGGATGTCAGGAAAATTAATCTTGGGGGGGTGGTAAAGGGCCCTTCTCGCCGGGCCCGGGATGATGCCCCCAAGGACGAAGGGGAACTTTAGGGGGCCTTTCCCTTCGGGCTGAGAGGGAAAAGGGAAAATTTGGGGGTCGCGGTTCCCTCGCCACGGACATTTCCCTAAATCACCCCCACCCTCCCCCCCCTCCACCCCCAAACTCCCTGCCCTTCCGGCAACCTGTCCCCAAATGATGAGTATTGGAGCTGACTAAAAAGGGGAAGGGGGTTGGGGGCCCCCCGGGCGCCCCCCCCCCGGCCCCCCCCCCCCCCCCCCCCCCCCCCCCCCCCCGCCCCCCCCCCCGGGCCGCTGCAGGTTAAAGGTGCCCCAAATTTGGGAACATTCAGGGGGGCTGCGGGGAAAAAAGGAGATTGAGGCCCTCCAGGCCAAGGGGGGGGGGCCCTTTGGGACCCTCGTTCCCCTTGCGGGGGGGCGCTAAAGACGGAGCACTTTGAGTGGAGGAAGCGGGGATACAACGGTCCCAACCCCCTTTGTGTGGAGGGGGGAGGGGCCCGGGGGTGGCTGTGTGATGGTGGTTCCCAAAGCACTCCCCCCGAAACCGCGGGGAATAGTGCCCCCTTTACTTTTTTGGGGCGAGGGGGGGGAGGTGAGGCAGTGCCGGGTTGGAGTTTCCCAAGGCCTCCCACGTTTGATAAAACCAGTCAACTTTGTAAAAACAGCTGGGGAGGCAACTGGAGGCCGTTGATTTGGCCTCCCTCCCCAAACCCCAAAAAGCAGCGCCCTTTGGTGGGTGGGGGACCCCTTAACGCCCCCACCCGATATGCAGTCTGTCCCCCCTTTCCCTTTAACCAACGACCCCCTACGCATTTCGCCACTACACTGAGGTCCCCCGGGGCCCGGCCCACGGGGGCCCCCCCCGCAGCGGTTTGGAAAATTTTAATTAACGGGGGCCCGGACTGGTCTTTGTTTCGGGCCCAAAATGGACAAAGGGGGGGGGCCAAACCTGCGGGGCCGGGCCGGAGGTTTGGGGCCCAGCGGGGGGAACGCCCGGGAAGGCGGCCATCTTTGGGGAAACAGCGGAGGCACCCAAATACCAAGGAAGGGCCCCCGGGGCCGCAGGTACAACCAGAACGGGTTTTGGTTTCAAAAACCCAGAGGTGCGAGAACAGAACCAACCCTTTTGGGAAACATTTCCCCCGCCCAAATTTCACCGCAGGGGGGGGCCGACGCCCACCAAATCTGGGGCTTTCTGCGTTTAAGGGGGGGGGCGGCACGGCACGCTCGGGGAGGCACAGGGCGAAGGGGCCCGGAGGCCCCAAAAAGGTTTTGAAAAGGTACGCCGGGTTTTTTTTCCGACACACCAAGCTGGCCCAGTTGTGAGGCAAAGGTTTAAAGGTTTCCTCCAGAAAGAGACCTCAACGCCCTCCCACCCCCCCCCAGCCGTTTTTGGGGAAAAGAGCGCCTGGATTTTTTGCCCCGAGGGGGTAAACAGCGACCCCAACTCAACCCCCCCCGTGTCCCGCGGCGCAGGGGTTTGGCTTTCCCAAACCTGTGCGTGAGGCTGGGCATTTGGGGGCCCCCGCCCCCTCACCCCCGACGCCAAATGAAACAGGGCCCTTTACTCCCCCCGGAGCTAAATAAGGGCAAAGGGAAAGGGACGGGAAAAACCCCTCCGGGCGCTGACGGGGCGCACCTATCCAAAGGGGGGGCCCCCCGCTGGGGCGGGCGGGGGAGGGGGGCACTCCTGGCCCTGATTTAAATCCCCGGTGGCTGGCCGCTTGCCCTTTGGCGGGGGGAAGGAAAGGCAGGGAAATTTCCCGGCCCCTCCCTAAAGCCCAGGGAAACCCCCCAGGCCAAAACCCCCCCAAATTCCCCCGGGTGAGCTGCACCCCAAGACGGCGGAAGGGGATTGGGGCTGGCCCCCCCCTCCTGTGGCGCCCCGGGGGACTCCACCCCAAAAACATCTTCGGCTTCACCCCCCGAGGTTTGGGGGGCCCTCCCAAAAGCGTCAGTTCCCTCCTTGGGGGCAAAACGAAACCGCCCCGCGTTCCCCCGCTTCCTTTTACCCTGGAGAAGGCGTTTGAGCTGGCCAACGGGCCCCCCCATCCTGGCCGCGCTGGGGTGCCCCGGGGGAAGGGGGTGCGGGGGAGACTCCCTTTAGCCGGGGGTTGAGGATTAACTCTGGCACCGGCCCCCCCCCAAAAGGGGAAAAGGGCCAGGGGAGGGAAAAACCAGAGACCGGGAGTAGAGAACGGCACGCCGCAGGGAACCCGGGGTCGTCAGCCCCCCAAACCCTTTTTTTAAAAATCCGATGGGCATCCCGGTCAGGCTGCCGTTCCAGGGGGGGCCCGGCCCTTTTTTCAGCTACCCGGACGACTTGGGCCTGGTCGTCAAGGCCGAAGGGATGACCGGGGGTTTTCAGAAACCCCCGGCCCAAACCCTTTATCTGGGCCCGTTGCAAGTTTTCAGGGGAGCTTTTGGGGCACAAAAATATCGGCCCCATGAGAACGTCCAAAGGCCATGGTTTTTCAATGGCCGCCGCCCCCCCCGGGCTGTTTCCTTTCCCGTACCCGGGCATTTAGGGCTGGCTTGGAACCCCGTCCTTTCCCGTACCTCGGAGGATTTGGCTTGGGCCGGAAACCTCACCCTTCACACTCAGGTCAGTATCTGAGGAAGGGGGGGGGGCTGCGAAAATAATCAAAATCCTGAGGGCCCCTGAAACCGGACACCCCCCCCGGGGCCAACCGGGGTTTTTCAAAGGGTTGGGGCCTCTTTACGTGCACAATGTTTCGCGCCTTGGTAGACTACGCGCGCCCCTGCTTGTCGCGCCCCTCGCTCACTCAGGGAGAAGAGAAAAAGGTTAAGGCCTTTTAGAAACCCCAAACTTTGAGGGCCCTTTTGGGGGGGCACCGCCCATGGGCCAAAAAACCAACCCCGGGATGCAGACGGGAGGAGGTTTGGGGCCCCTTTTGGGCCCCCCCAAGGTTTTTGACAGATGGGCTGCGGGTGGCCCCAAATTTCTCCAGACAAAGGGGGGTCTGTCGGCCGGGGGGCAGGCTGTTCAGGGTCCGCCCACAGGGCAGGGGGACCTATTGCCCGGGGAACCCCCGGCTTCAGAGGGGTAGGCAAGGGCCCCCGCCCTCCAAACCCCTCCCCGGCCCCAACCCCCCTGCCTTTTGGACGGACCTGAGACCCGTGCCCGCCCAAATTTTGTTTCCCCCCCCGGGCAAACTCCCTGCCGCCCAAAGGTTTATTATCGCCCCCCCCCGCCAGTGGCAAGGGGGTTTGTTTGGCCCCGGCCCGGGGGGAGCTTGAAAAAGGCGGCCCCGCCCGGGGAGGGGGGGGCGGCGGGACCCCTTTAAAAGTCCCCCCTAGCACCGTCCCTGGGGGTCTACTACCCCTGGGCGGCCGGGCGACCCCGATAGAGGCCGACAGGAGCGCGGTGGGTTTGGGCGGTGAGGGGGGTGTCCCGGGAAAACGCCCCATCCAAGCTGCCCGGACGGGAAATGTTTGGTGATTTGAGCGCGCCCTACAGCACCGGGCCCCGGGGGCCCAAAGGAGGAGGTCGTGGTGATTCCCCGCGACTCCATGTCTGCCCTGAGGTCCTACGGCCCGCCCCCACAGCATTGGACAATAATGCAGCCCCAATACACCCCGGGATCCTGGGCCCCCATTATAGGGCCTCGCCGCCCCCAAGGGGGGGGGGCCCCTTTTTAGGTTCAAATTTGGGTTTTCCCAAAAGCCCACGGGAGGCCTCCCTTGGCAACGAGGAAGGGCCGCGTTTAGACCCCACCCGGGGAGGCCCCCCAGCATCCAGGGGGTGGCCTTGACTGTCTTTTCCCAGCATTAAACCCGTGGCCAAAAAATACTGGGGGGCCAAAAAACGCGCCTTTCCGCCTGTGCCCGCAGGGCAACAGTTCGCCAGTGAAAAAGCAAACTTCGAGGGGCAGGCAGCCTGGCCACCCCGGCCCACGGGGCAAAAAACGAAATTACGCCCGCCCAGCAAACCCGTTTCCCGGGAAACCGGGGGAGGTCATTTTACACCGACTTCAGCTTTGGTAAAAAGGACCCTGGAGGAACTGAGGGGGCCGGGGTTTGGGGGATAAACCCCGTGTGAAAAACTGTCCTCAACCCGGAACCGCTATCCCCCCAGCGCACCCAACCCCGTTGTCCTGCCCCGCCCCGGCGCGGCCATATAGCGCGGGCGGCCCCGGAGGGGGAACGCGGGCCCTTGTGCTGTGGGGGTTCAGGGAAAACCTGGGCCCCCCCTACTGGAGGGGGCGGTGCCGCCCCACCACCCCCAAAAAGAAAACTAAGGAGGGGGAACCGGACCTCAAAACCCCGGGGCCCCCCTGGGGGGACCCCTGGGTGTGGCTTGCGGCTCCCCGCCCTTGGGTGATGGTTCCGCTTTATCCAATTTTCTTTTTTTTGTTTTGTATAATTTGCCGAAAGCCGCCCTCCGGGGCGGCTTTTTTTGGGTAGCTTGCGGAGGGTAGGGGGGCCTTCGGCCCACCACCTGGGTTTGGGGCCTTTCCCCCCACCAAAATGGACTCTCCAGATAGCCCCTTTAACCTTTTCCCGAAAACAAAGGATGAGAAATGTATGGATTTCCCCCCCCCCATTCCACTCACCCATTTCCCCTACCCCCCACCCCCCTTCACTCCCCCTTAACCATCACCCCCCACCCCATTCACCACGGGAACCCCTTCACCCCCACCCCTTCACTCACCCCTTTCCCATCACCCCCCCCCCCCATTCACTCAACCCCTTTCCCATCCCCCCCCCAAACCATTTCACCAACCCCTTTCCCATCCCACCCCCCCAACCCCGCACCATTTTCCCCAAAAACCCACACCCCCCATTACCCAAACACCCCCCACCCCCTTCACCCCCCCCACCCCTTCACCACCCCTTATCCATTTACACCACCCAACCCCCCATTTTACCCCAAACCAAAACCCACACCCCACCCCAAAACCCCTTCATTTAAACCCAATTTCCCATCCCCCCCCCAACCAATTACTCAACCCCTTACCCATCACCCCCCACCCCAAATTTTAAATCACCCATTAACCCCTCAAACCAAAACAAAACCCCCTTTAATCACCCCTTTTCCCAATTTAACCCCCCCCCACAAATTCCCCCACCCATTCATCCCAATTCACCACAAACCCCTTTTACTAAACCCCTGAACCCCTCCCCCACACCAAAAACCCTTCACCCACCATTACCCAACCCCCCCACCCATTCCCCCCACCCATTTCCCATTCCCCCAAAACCCCCAAACCCCTCCCCCCCCCCCCCATTCACTCACCCCCCCCCCTTTAAAGCCCCCCATTCCCCCTCCCCCCAAACCCATTCACCCCCCATTAAAACCCCCACCCCCCACCCAAACACTCATCATTACCCCATCACCCCCACCCCATTCACTCCCCCATTTTCCCCCTCAACCCCCCCCCCCATTCACCACCCATTACCCATTTACCACACACCCATTTCCCCTCCCCCCATTACCCCTCACCCCCCACCCATTCACTTACCCATTTCCCCTCACCAAAACACCCATTCATCAACCCAATTCCCCCTCCCCCACAACCCCTTCAAATCACCCCATTTCCCAAATTTTAACCCCCCAAAAATATTCCCTCACCCCCACTCATCACCCCCCAAACCCCCCCAACCCCCCCAAACCCCTTCCCCTCACCCCCAACCCCTACCATCACCCCACCCATTCACTCACCATTTCCCATCACCCTACATCCCAAAGGGTTTTCCTCAATTCTCGCAACCCACTTTTGTTTTCACAATTCTCGCTAATAGGCTGCTAAAAAAAAAAAAAAAAAAAGTGATCGGATCATCTCATAAGTGGGCTTATGACCTTCCCCTGGTCAACCTGATTCCAAAAGTGTGCCATATGAGGTGTTTGCGCCACGGGGGGCGGAACCTATACCACACACACACACAGACAGACAGACAGACAGACAGACAGACAGACAGACAGACCACACTTTCGCTTATATTATTATAGATGTATGTGTATGTATGTCTATATGTATATATATATATAATATATATATATATATATATATATATATATATATATATATATAATATATATATATATATATATATATATATATATATATATATATATATATATATATATATATATATATATATATATATATATATATATATATATATATATATAATAGATGTAAATAAATAAAATAAATAAAAAAACGGAACGGAGATGCCCTTCCTCCATCTCCTGTGGGGAGAGCCTTTCTAACATAGTATAGACAATTTTTTTTTTTTAGTTCCTGTTACTTAACAATACCTACATCCACCTTTCATCCCCATCCATAACACTGTCTAGCCTCCTTTTAAAAGCCTACCTAATAAACTGAGTCCATTCCAATAATTTACCACCCTATTTGTGAACCAGTTTTCCCCATTTCTTTTTTAAATCTACGTTTTCCAGTTATAGTGTATTTTTTTTAACGCGACGAAAATTCCATTTTATCTTAAAGTCTCATGCTTAAAATTATGCCTATGTTTACCTGATAATATGGTTAACTATGATAAACAACAGCTGACATTTATAAGAACCGTAGTATTTCCTTCTCCAGGCATCATCTTATCAATCAGTAAGTAGCAAGGGGGCGAGGTGAAATACCGCACGGTATAAGCGCTGAATTCAAACTGAGTGAGAGAGGGTACATATAAGATGGGCGGGCTAAGATGATCGCACGTGACGGCCGGCAGCTGACCCGATTTATAAACCGGATTTTGTTAACCAGGGCAATGCCCAGAGGCGTCTAAGATTTCGGTAACTCAAGTTACCTCTGATTCAACACCCGGCGCGGTCTAATATTGTCCACCGTCCTATGACTTAACAGGAATACACAGCGACATAGCACATAGACACAGCACATAAACCGCGACGTAAGTGGAACGCAAGGAACCTCTGATTCCCCATCCTCTCTCCTTGATCTCTTCCTCTCTTCTCCTTTTTATCCCAAGCCTTTGACCTCCTCCTCTCTCTATCCTCCTTTACTTCAACATACTACTTTAACAACAACAACAAATTTACTTTTTTTTGGGGGGGGGGGGGGGGTTGATGTACTAGAATGGGTGTGATCCTCACCGGAGCAGTAGGCCATCAGTCTATTGGTGGCATCCTTCACTCCTCTCTGCTCCAGGTCTTTCAGGGTCTTGGATCTAGCAGTCAACACGGCCACAAAGGTCGATTCGCATGCAGTACACTGAGGGGGAGAAAGTGATGGAAATTTGTGATATAAAGTGATGGAAATAATAAAGTGATGGGAATAATTGATGGGAAGTAATAGAAAGTGATGGTAATAACTGACGGGAAGTGATGGAAAGTGATGGTAAATAACAAAAAGCGATAGAAAGTGATGGCAAGCGATAGAATGTGATGGGAATAAATGATAAAAGTCTTAATCTATCAATACATTAAACAAACATCCATTTTTCAACTTTCAAATCACATCAGTTTCAATCTCAGTTTGACATGAGTGTAATCCCCTCACATTCCTAATTACAAGTAGACATGCCACTGTATATTATACTAGTACCATCCTCTCACCTGTATCACGCCGCCGCCCGTCCCCCCGAGCAGGCCAGGAAGGCGCGGGGCAGGTTCATCATCTGGCCTAACCAATCCATCATCACAACCTCAAGCTCCGTGCACGCGGGCGATGTGAGCTGAGGGAAAATAGACAGATTTATTATTATTATTATCATTATTATTATTATTATTATTATATTTGTTGCTTATTTATCATCTTTCCTATTTCATTTTTTTTCTTTCTAATATCTGATGGAAAAATAGGCGTATATTATTTTTTTGCATTATCAAGAATAGATAATTGAGAAGAGTAAATAAAAAGAATATATTATTGAGAAGAATAAATAAGAAGGATAAATATTTAATGAAGAAGAAAAGCGCATTTTTTTTCATTAGTATTATCATTTCTTTATATGTTACGTTCCATCATCTTTTCTATTGTAATTTTTTTTTTCTTGGTAATAATTTGATTATAATCACTTTCATATTTTCTTCTTCTACGGTAGGGAATTATATTTTTTGTGGGATTGAGAAAAGTAGTGAATTGGCTGTCTATGTATTGTTTTACCCACGAAAATCAATACATATATATTTTACACACACACACACACACACACACACACACACACACACACACACACACACACACACACACACACACACACACACACACACACACACACACACACACACACACACACACACACACACACACACACACACACACACACACACACACACACACACACACACACACACACACACACACACACACACACACACAAACACACACATATACACACACGCTCTATCATTGACTACAGTGCTCCATGTCTCCCTGGCTTAAAACAGTGCCTTTTGTCATCACTTGAAGTGGCACAAAACGAGAGCCTACGCACGATCCTCAGAGCACCACGCTGGACGCGCCTACACACTCTTCGTGCCGAGTGTGGTCTCCCTTCACTACAACACCGCATCCTAAAGCGAACGTCAACCTCTGTTGCGAGGTTCATAAGAAGACGTCCAACTGAGCAGGTAGCCACCGAAATCCTGCGCACCTACCAACAACCTGCCAACCAAGATCTTGACCGGAACTGGGTTCATTATGCAGCGGATGCCACACGTAAAGTTGGCATCAGCGCTGCTGTTCAAGCCGGCCCAGATCTGCCTCACCCTGAATTTGCTTCACCCCCTCCTTGGCAGCCCAAACCAATTTCCATCGTCCGCCCCGGTACTGCAAAACCCAAGGCTACCCTCCCTACCATACTTAGACAAGAATGCCTTGCGGCCATACATGCCATTTCCACTCCTGGCACAACCCCCTATTTTACTGACGGGTCTGTCAGTGAATATGGTGCAGCTGGGGCCGCCTTTGTGTATGAAGGACACATCCACTCCTGTCGCATCACTGACGGTGTTTTGGCCTTCCAAGCTGAACTCACTGCCATACAATTTGCCCTCGAACATGAAAGGAATCTACGTGCCGGTGCCATCAACATCTTCACCGACTCGCTCTCATCATTGGAAGCACTCGATCACCTCTCCTTAAAGGACAACGTATTACTCTTCTCATCAATCTTCTCTTTTTCAACGCCTTGCAGCTCACAATAACACCATCACCCTTCACTGGATCCCGGGGCATGTAGGGATCGCGGGCAATGAGCGCGCGGACCAAGCTGCTCGACATGCCGCCACCAACAAACCTGTCTCTGTCCGGCTCTCCCCCAGCTTCTCACTCATCAAGTCTCGTGTGTCTGCTGCAGTGAAGAAACTTGACAAGGCAACCTTTGAAGACCTTCTCGCAGAGGGTTCAATCTCCGCTATGTGGTATGCAACAGTCACTCGATTTGAACCATTCTTCCCGCCTTCTACGATGGATCCACGCACCGTCACCAGCCTGCATCGCCTTCGCCTGGGCTACCTCGGAACAACCCAAATGACAAATAAAGCGGCCAACCCATGCGAACACTGCCTAGAGATGGAGGAATCACAACTACTACACTATGTCCTGCATTGCCCTTCCACCGCCAGGCTGCGCCTCTACCATCACGCAACTTACCCAAGAGAAGTCGAAACGGCAGCCTCCGTCCTGAATGCTGTTCCCCTAAATATCCTTGCTGAAGTCGTCGCCTCATACCCTCCACCCCGTTAACTACTGTGACATCTAACTGCTTAACACTGACGGGCTCTTAGAAAGCCCGTGCCTTCCTACAATGGAAGTGCAATACAAAAAAATAATAATAATACACACACACACAAACACACACACACACACGCACACACACACACACACACACACACACACACACACACACACACACACACACACACACACACACACACACACACACACACACACACACACACACACACACACACACACACACATACACACACTTAATAAGGTTTTACTCAAGAGTAATTGATACAACACATGAAAGAGATGGATGGGCAGATCGTGTATATCTAGATCTTAAAAAAGGCATTTGATAAAGTTCACATGAGAGGCTACTTTGGAAATTAGAAATTCTAGGAGGAATCAAAGGGATGATCAAAACCTGGATGGAAATTTATCTGAGAGGAAGATAAATGAGAATAATAGTAAAGGATGAAAAGTCTGAATGGAGAAAGGTATTTAGTGGGGTTCCACAAAGATCAGTGTTGGCACCAAAATGCTCATGATTTACGTCAATGACATGACTGATGAAGTAAAACGTTATATTAGTTTATTTGCGGATGATGCAGAACTATTAAGAAAAATAAAAACTATATAGATTGTAAATCATCACAAAATGACCTGAACAAGATCTACGAATAGATAAGAGCAGAAGATATGAAATCGAATTTAATGTGAATAAGGGTCATGTGATAATAATGATATATATATATATATATATATATATATATATTATATATATATATATATATATATATATATATATATATATTATATATATATATATATATATATATATATATATTCTATCTATAATAATATAAGCGAAAGTGTGTCTGTCTGTCTGTCTGTCTGTCTGTCTGTGTGTGTGTGTGTGTGTGTGTGTGTGTGTGGTATAGGTTCCGCCCCCCGTGGCGCAAACACCTCATATGGCACATTTTTGGAATCAGGTTGACCAGGGGAAGGTCATAACCCCACTTATGAGATGATCCGATCACCTTTTTTTTTTTTCTTTTTTTTTAGCAGCCTATTAGCGAGAATTGTGAAAACAAAAGTGGGTTGCGAGAATTAGAGAGAACTGCAACTCCGAAATGCCAGTGGTCGCTGGCAGTTTTAACTCACAATTTGGTGAAAAGTTGGTCAACTTGAAAGAAAAATATGGGCTTATTCCACTGCACTTAAAACACAAAAGTATAATTTTAAGAACGATTTTCTTCTATATGTATATTGTATAGAAGCCTGATTCTGTAAAGCATGCATTTAACCAAATAACCAAGTAGGTTATAGTTGAGGAGGCGAGGTAAATGTTACTCTATGATATTATATAGTCAATAAC
>JACEEZ010025025.1:44542-72042 GCA_016584305.1 Chionoecetes opilio
GTGAGCAGAGAACAGAATAACATGATGGCTAGGACAGTGAAAAGATTAAAAAGAGCAGCAAAGAACAATTATGAGATTAAGGTCACTGGCCAGGCAAAGACCGACCCTAAGGGATTTTTTCTCGTCTATAGGACAATGACTAGGGATTTAGTGCGACCGTTAAAATTAAAGAGGGGTGAAATTTAAGTTCTCATGATGATATGTGTAAAACTAAATGATTATTTTTTAAGGGTTTTTACTCAGGAGGATATAAAGATGGTACCTGATAGTGAACAAATGTTTAGAGGAAAGGATGATGAGAAACTAAAAGATATTGCGATAACTAGGGAAATGGTAGAAGTGGATATAGATAGAATGAAGAATTTTAAGTCACCAGGACCAGATGAAGTTTATCCTTGCGTATTAAAAAAAATGCTAGGAGGTTGTTAGTGAGTCGTTAGTGCACATTTTTAGGAAATCAGTTGATATAGGGGAGGTGCCGTTAATGTGGAGGAAAGGAAATGTAGTTCCCATATTTAGGTAGGGTGATAGAGGACTAATGTCAGATTATCGACCCGTTAGTCGAACGTCAGTGCTAGGTAAATTATTGGAATCTGTTATTGCAAAATACATTAGAGAGCATTTAGAAAAGCATAGTTTGGTAAATGATTCACAACATGGATTAACCAAGGGTAGGTCATGTCTCACCAATTTATTGAGCTTATATAGGTAGGAAAGTTCACGAGACAGCAGATAATGATGAGGATTATGATATAATAGCCCTAGACTTTAGTAAGGCATTCAACTAGGTACCACACGAGAGACTCTTAAATAAGATTAAGGTTCATGGAATAGATGGGAACTAAGGTTCTTCATTGGATTAGATCTTGGCTAAGTGATAGGCAACAAAGGGTTACAATTAATTGTTCTAAATATGAATGGGGACTGGTAACAAGTGGGGTTCCACGTGGGTCTGTTTTGGGTCCATTACCATTTTTTGTATTTACATCAATGACTTGGATAGTGGGATTAACAGTGATATCAGCAAGTTTGCTTATGATACTATGGTAGGTTGGATTATTAGATCACAGTCTGATGTAAACATATTGTACGGAGACTTAGATAAACTTAATGAGTGGGTAGTCAGGTGGCGGATGGAATTTGATATTGATAAGTGTAGCGTAATGAATGTTGGTAGAAAAAAACCCTGGTAATAGATACATCATACGCAGTGTATCGCTAAAAAGATCCGAAGGTGAGAAAGATCAGTGAGTGAGGGTGAGCTCAGACCTCCGCCTTAGGAAACAATGTATTGCGGCTAAAATATAGAGCTAATAAGGTGTTAGGATTTATTACCAGGGGTGTTAAAAGTAGAAGTGCTGAGGTTATTCTATAGCTGTATTTGGCTCTAGTCAGACCTCACCTAGACTATGCGGTTCAGTTTTGGTCTCCGTATTACATGATGTATAATAGCCTTGCTAGAATCAGTGCAAAGAAGGATGACCAAAATGATTTATGGGATGCTTAACTTTAGTTATGAGAAGAGATTAAAGCTATTAAAGTTACACTCCCTCGAGAGACGTAGAGTAAGGGGCGATCTAATAGAAGTTTTTAAGTGGATAAAGGGATACAATAAAGGAGATATAGGAATAGTTCTTACGGCTAGTAATCAGGGTAGAACAATAAGTAACGGATACAAGCTGGAAAAGCGTAGATTTAAAAAAGAAACAGGGAAAAACTGGTTCCCAAATAGAGTAATAAATGATTGGAATGACTCGTATACAGGTAGTTAGGGCGGAGTCATTAGGGAGCTTTAAAAGGAGGCTAGATCATTTCATGGATGGGGATGAAAAGTGGATGTAGGTAGTGTTAAGTAACAGGGACTACCTCGTTTAGGTCTCGCGACCTCTTGTAGCTTCCTTAGGTTCTTATGTTCTTATGTTCTTTTACGTAGGAGTATATAGCGATTGTAGGCTATTATCTTCCTTAGGGTTTTTTTTTTTTCTATGAGGGCTCAGGTGGTTGGCCTGTTAATTAGAGAGGATAGGTGTGAAGGTGTGTTGTTATTGGTGGGAAAATTATTTTATTAAAGGTAAAATTTGAAAGGATATTATAAAGAAAAAAAAATTGAGGTGGTATGATCTTTTGAAACAATGTTATTGTTATCATTATTATCATTATTATTATTTAATTTTTTTTTATCAGAAAGGGTGTGAAATGACGTTGTAAACTATACATTATCATTATTATTATCATCATTTCTACAATAATATTACTATAAATACTATATAGGCCTACTATTACATCACCCCCACCCACACTAATACTAATAGCACCATCACCACCACCACTACCACCACCACCACCACTACTACTACTACGACTACCACAAATACTACTTCTACTACTACAAATACTTCTTTTACGACTACCCACTTTCTACCACACCACCACCACAACATCAAAAAGCCACCAACCCCCAAACTCACCCCCGGCATAATAATCTTTTCTATATCCGCCATAACATCTTTCCATTCCTCGGGTTCCACAGGGGCGTGGGCGGGAAGCAGTGGGCGTATGTAACCGGCCTCCACCGTGGGCAGGACCCGCCTTAAGAAGGAGAACAGAGGATTACGAAGGAGAGAACAAACAGTGGTCGATTTACTAAAAATATTGGAAGAGGAAGAAATATAGCTTTAATTCTTATGTAATTTTTTCTTTTCTCTTTTTTAATAGTTGGAGGAAAAGGAAGAGGAGGAAGAGAGCACAAAGGAAGGAGTACAGAGAATTACGAGGGAGAGAACACACAGTAGTGGATTTGCTAAAAAATGGATGAGGAGGAATCAATCAATCAATCAATCATTGGGGGCATACGCCGGCGGGCGCGTCGCCTCGCCCACCCTACAACGCCACTCCTGGGGGTCACCCACGTGCGATACCCCATCCAGGCTCCCTTCCCATACCAAGCAGCTCTCGACAGGAAACATCAACTTGCCCCACCCCCCACGACCCTTTTGTGGGCGCCCCCATTGGCCTCCTCCACGCCGGATTGTCTCTTACAGATACAACCTGATGGGAAGGATCGTTTTCAGGATAGCTTGCCACATGTCCATATAGCCGAGGTTGGTGCGGTCGGAATATGCAGGTAATAGACCTCGATTCAGTCTCACGGTGCAATCGCTGATTTGACACGTAATTATCTCAGCGATACCCCATGCTTCTGTGAAGACACTTATTACAAAAGGCATCGATTTGCCTCTTCAAGTCGCTATTTAGTGTCCATATCTCACAACCATTGAGTAAGACAGGTATCACAAGCGACTTGAAGATTCGGATCTTTGTCCTCCTGCACAGGTCCCGACAACGCCAAATATCCCGCTGAGCGAGTCCATAACCCCGGGCCATGCCAATCCGCCGTAAGACTTTTTGACGTGACCCCCCGTCATTATGGACTGCGTCCCCAAGGTATGTAATACTTTCCAAGATCTCAATGTCCTCACCACACGCATGAACAGACTGTACTGTTTCATCTAGTAAGCCTCCAAACACCTGGACCTTTGGGTTTTGAGCCAGGAGACCTCAAGTCCCAAAGGCTTAGCCTTCTCGTGCAGCGCCTCGAAAGCCATCACCTGGACCTCCACCGACTCAGCAAAGATTACTGCACCATCGGCATAAACAAGATCAGTGATCTTGGTTTTGCCGAGGGATGCTCCACAATCACTTTTATCTACAACTTGCCCAAACTGACATACCCAGGCCTTACAAGGGGTTTTAAAATATAAAGGGGCAAGGAAGCATCTTTGACTCCCTCATGTATTACAGGGAAAGAAACTGGATACAGCTCCCCCACAATTCACAGCAAATCCAGTCCCATAGTACAGACCAGTCATCAAACCAATAGTCCTTGCAGGAATCCCGCGAAGTCGCAGAAGAACCCAGAGTGACTCACGATGCACTGAGTCAAACGCCTTCTTGAGCAGGGCTTGAAAACGAAATGATTTTGTAAACGGTTCGTTCCGATCAGAAACAGTATTATTAACGTTTCAAATTTCCGTTCTTCCTCCAAACATAACGTTCCTGTACCGTTTAGAAAGAAATGAATACCGGTTAGAACGTTATTATCAAACCATGTATTAAATATGCTATAAGCCGTTATAAATAATAATGCCTATACATGACTAAATTATTATAGATGTTAATAAAGCCATACATTTCATGGTCCACATTATCCAGCAAAATCAAACCCGTTGATGTCGTGAAAACTATATTATTATACGACTTAAATAAGGCAACACATTTCCATATACAATACAGGAAGCGTAGTATAGGAGTATGCAATCTCAGTTGCCGTAAAGCCATGAATCACTAATTATTTATTAATATTATATATGGCAAAAAATGTATTCATTCGTGATATCACCTTCCCACTAATTAAATAAACCTAATCAATGAAATCAATGACTACATGTGGTACTCCAAGGACTCGAACTGAAGACACATCGAAATATGGCGCACCAAGCATTAGACTATGAACACAGTTAAAAGTTTAAGCACATACCCACGATATATTATCCATTTTTTATTACTAGATATTAATTCAAGAATATTCTTAACCCAAATTTTTTTTTTTTTTTTTTTTTTTTTTTACATCACAAAGGACTGGCCAAGGGCACAGCAAAACTGGGTAACACAAAGCCTGCTTAATTGCCAGTCCCTATAAAGAAGACAGTAAAAGAATAAAATAAATAAGAGGGGTGAGCCAATTTAGTTCGGGAGGTGTCTTGTTACTCTTCTTTTGAAAAGATTTAAGTCATAAGTAGGTGGTAAAATAGAAACAAGAAGAGATTTCCAGAGTTTATCAGTGAAAGGGATGAAAGAGTAAAGATACTAATTAACTCTTGCATTAGAAAGATGGACAGAATGGGGATGAGAATGCGTAGAAAGTCTTGTGCAGTGAGGCCGCGGGAGGGCGGGAGGCATGCAGTTAGCAAGTTCAGAAGAGCAGTGAGCATGGAAATAACGGTAGAAGAGAGCAAGAGAAGCAGCATTGCGGTGGTGATTTAAAGATTGAAGAGGAGAGGAGTTGAGAGGAGTCAGAGGAGAGGAGTTGATGAGACGAAAAGCTTTTGACTCGACCCTGTTTAGGAGAGCTGTATTAGTGGATCCTCCCCAAACATGTGAGACATACTCCATACATGGGGGGATAAGGCCCCTGTAGAGAGCAAGCAATTGGGAGGGAGAAAAAAAAGGACGCAGACGCCACAGGACACTTAACTTCTTAGAAGCTGTTTTAGCAAGTGATGAGATGTAAGATTTCTGTAGGATAGTCATTTATCATATATGGCAATAACTGGAAACGTTGCCACGCGCTGCGCCGGGGGCGAGTCAGTTGACTGCGTGTCTTCCCCTTGTCTAGCTGGCTGTCCGCCTGTCTTCCTTCATCAGTTCTCCCCATTAAAGGATCTACAGTTATTCATCGTCTTTGTGCCCTTCCCACTACTGTAAGGACGCAGAGGATATGACGATGTCCCAGATGGCGCAGTGAGAAGTACAGGGAGAGGAAGGAAACAGGAAATTGTGAGGAAGCTGCCGTCACATCCCCAGCCGCCACCTGTGGGGACGCCAGCAAGGAGAACCAGTAACTCTTACAGACTCTTACATAGTGTTGCGTAGTGCAGTGTTGTGTGTAGTGCAGTGCAGTGTTTGGTGGGGGGTTAGTTTGCAAGTGGGAGCAGGAATCGCGGTGGCATTGGTCTTCGAGGAGCAGAGTGCCCCATACATCTGCTCATCTTGGAGTCGGCGAGGACACTGAGTCACTGACTGTCAGTGACTGAGGTGTTTCTGCCGGCCAGGGCAGGAAGCCAGCAACAAAGGTAGTTGGGCCAGCAACGACGATCTCTCCAAACTTCGTTTCCTAACGACGAAAGCTACAAAGCCTCCCTTTTCGGTCGTTAAATTTGTCGGAAGGCGCTGACTGGCTAAGGCGAGTATGACGTCATCAAGCGCGTCATCAGCCACCAGCCAATGATAAACAGTTTTTAAAACTTCTCGACCAATCACAAGTCGCGAGACATTTTTCCCGGGGGAAGAATGGCATGCCAGACTGCCTCTCCCCGCCTTGCCCCCGTCATCTCAAACTAATTCTCGTTTATTCGGAATGCTTGCGTTTTGGAGTTTTAATGTATCAGAAAGTAAGATGTATAAGTAAGGAGCCTGTGTTGCTAGTGTTTTGGTGGTAGAAGGTGCATGTGTGGTGTGGGTTGAAATAGTAAATATTTGTGATATGGGGAGGCCCGCGGAAAAGGCCTCTCCGTCACTCTGCCTCCCCATCAGTCACTCATCATAACATCTTTAAATCACCCTTATTTAAGGTGACACAGGGTGCTACATTGATTTAGATAATGACAAGTATATATAACATCTCACCATAATCACTAGGTTGTATAATAACGAGTAATAAGACGTTTAATCTTGCCCAAACCTACAGTGGCGGAGGAGCTGGCGGCTCCAGCGGCGCCGCCACTCAAAACTTTGAGTAAAAACCCGCAGTTATCCGCTTCACCTGTGCCTTCCTGAAAAAAGACAGTCAGCTTCCACGCCTGTGATAGCACCAGGGATCATAGGATTCCTCAAGGGGTTCTCGCTCCCCTACTAAAAAATTACCAAAGACATCTATCTCCCTTCGTGAAGTTGGTGTTTGATATCCACCTCACGGGCTTCATGCTGCTGCTGCTGCTGCTGCCGAAGGCCGCGCTGCCAGACTAGATGAGTCCCTTGCTTGTTTTCATCTCTTTACTCATATATATAATAATATCCATCCAAATGCAATCATATGTCTACATTCACCTATAAAAAAAGATATTTCATAGCAACCCAAACAATAAATGAGCATGTCTGTAACTTCCGACCTCTGCTAATACCGGTCTTGAGCAGTCGTTGGCCGGTGTGCACGTTAACGACGAAAATCGACGAATTTTCCCCGCTGTGGGTTCCGTCGTTGGACTAACGACCAAAAAAAGGTCTTTAAGTGTTTTGTGGCTTCTGGCCCAGGGTTGTGAACTTTTGTAGTCCACATTGTCGTACCGAGCCACCAAAATTTTCGTATTTTCAGATAGATTGTCGTACAACCTTAGCTAAAATAATATAGTCAGTAGATAACTATATATAGCGTTGAATTCAGCATTTCACATATAAAAATATTTTCTCTTTTCACCAAAATATATAATATATCCAATCATGACAAAATTCCATGTTAATTTATTTCTTCCAAAATAAATGCAATTTAATTAAACAAAAATATATTTAGTAACACATATAATGAATGAGTCAAAAGAAGCTGAACTCGAGAATTCTACATAGCTATCATCCTTAAAAGAAAAGAGGAATTCCTGTTCCTCAATTCTGTTATGCCCTGTGTCAGCTGGCGCTTATAATTATAGTGTGTCAGTTGTCATCGACAGACGTATCATATCATGTGTAGGGATGAAAGTAACACAATCTCCCTTTTCCCTTACACACTGCGCGCTGCTGGAAGAGAACCAAGTATGGTTCCCGTTAAAAGTCAGTTTCTTACATTTGTCTTGGTAAGTAAGGTTAATCTTGCTAGATACCCTCTCACAATCTGTGTTCTAATGCGGCAAGCAACGGTCCAAATCCATGTCATGCAAAGGACCAAAAGTCAAACTCAAAACTCTCCTCCTCCTCTCTCTCTCTCTCTCTCTCTCTCTCTCTCTCCTCTCTCTCTCTCTCCTCGTCCTCTCTCCTCTCTCTCTCTCTCTCTCTCTCTCTCCTCTTCTCTCTCTCCTCTCTCTCTCTCTCTCCTCTCCTCTCGTCCTCTCTCTCTCTCTCTCTCTCTCTCTCTCTCTCTCTCTCTCTCTCTCTCTCTCTCTCTCTCTCTCCCCACGGAAGTTGACCTTTTTTTTTTTTTTTTGCGAAGGCAATTTTTGTATGACTTAATAATGTAAATATATTTTTGAGTCAACAATCATATTTTCGTGTACGATTTTCAATCATGCATCGTACATCGTACGGATAGTCAAATTATCGTACAAATACGATAATTATCGTACAGTTCACAACCCTGCTGCCGGCCCGCAAGCCCAGCCCGCACCTCCTCCCGCCAGCCCCCCCCCCCCCCCCCACTCCCCACCGCTCCCCGTCAAGGCGAAGTTTTCAAACATTGCACACCCTTGCACGTACACACACTGACGCACCCCTTTCGCAGCACATGTAACATTCTTCAGTGTACATTGCCGAGACCGTGGCGTGACACCCCGCCATGAAACGCGGCAAGAAAGGATCCCCCCCGCGGGAAGAAAGATAACACACCCCCTTCCACTGTTTCCCAATCGCCTCTGAGCCGCCCCGAGGACTCGTCATCCCCACCTCCCTCTACCGACATCCACGCTCTACTGCTATGGATGACTCAACGCAATGAAGTTGCACGCGCTGAGAGAGGTACAGCGGCGGGAGGATGCTCAACGCGATGAAGTTGCGCGCGCTGAGAGAGAGGAGCAGCGGCTGGAGAATGCTCAACGCGACGAAGCGGCACGCACTGAGAGAGAAGAACAGAGGCGGGAGGATGCTCTTCGTTTGGAAGCTCTATTAACGAGACTTACCAGCCCACAAGCCCTCTCTCTCACCACGCCGACAGCATCGTCAAGCGCTGCTACGGGATCTGTGTTGCCAAGCTCCACGGCAGTTCCGTCAGCACCTACTCGGCTGCTCACTCCCCACTTACCCTCTCTCCCACGTTCGTCCAGACCTTCAGAGAGTGGAGACGGCGGTGGGCAGATTCGCAACGATGGTAGATTTAGCGAGTTTGCCTCTGCCCACGCAAGCTGATTCATTTAAGGATGTGTCTGTCACCTGAGCCTCAGATGGTGCTGTAGCAGCACTTTTACAGGTGCCTCCAGACTCTACGTTATCCGTTGAAAATGGAAAGGTGTTAGATACTCTTCAACGGCCAATCACGGATCCACAACGAGGCACTCCTGACTGCGGGCGTTCACCAGTTGCAAACAGGCTCACAGGCGAGTCGTTTTGCTCAGATTTTTTTCGTCAGGGCTGAAGGGCTGTCGAAGGAATGGACGTCTGCAAGGCCCACCACCCCAAAAAAAAAAAAAAAAAAAAAAAAATCACAACGAGTGTGAGGAGCCTGGAGCAAGACGGGCCTCCTTACAGGCTCCGATGCGGAGCTATGCAGAAGATCCGTCGCTCTTGACGCCTCTTCAACACTCGCGGCTGTGGTGAACGTTTGCCGTTCGTATAAGGCTACCATGTCCGCTGCCGCTGTCCTTACGGGCTCCACCAGCAGCACGTGGTAAACAGTCTCTCAGTACAAGAAGACGAAGAAGATGGCCCGCCTACCAATTCATAAGCACGTCACCTGGGCCTCCGCCTACGTCCTTCTTGCAGGAATTTTGGCACACGACAGCACGGCCCCAAGGGATGCCCCTGCTGCGAGGTATTCGTGCCATTGTTCAAAGGGGAGACTGGCCACAAGTTCCCTGAACATTGAGGTGCCCGGCGAGGAACGCCCATCAGCGTGTGCATCCGTTACGGGCAATTTGAGAAAGCTTGCCAAAAGGGTTTTTTTCCCCCCCCCCCCCACCCCCACCCCCTTCAAGCCCAGAACCGGGGCCAGCGCCGTCTAAGAATCAAATGCTAGGTTTTCAGAGTCCCTCGCTCCACTTTCCACGTGGTGCGCACACAGCCACCCCCCGGATGGCACCAGTACTCCAGCAATAACAGCGGCCCTCCGACTGTCGGTGGACATTCTGTTGTTACTTTGCGACCGGGCCCATCCCCTCCCCCCACCATCTCGTTCTCGTCACACAACGGTGGAGTGTCACGCAGCTTTTTGGAAAAAAGGTGATACCTGACACTGGTGCTGCTTCTACTGTGATAGGCCCCAGCAACCTCAAGACTTTGGGCCTCACCAAAACCGTATTGGACCACCCCTTACGTTGGCCTACACAACGCGGATGGGTCCAAGATGCCAGCTGCCTTCGGTTCCTTTCAAGCGGATCTCACCTCGGCAAGCTGTCATGCACCCGGGTGGATTTATGTGAAAAGGCTCCTGTGTACCCTTTACTCTACTGGGAGCTGGGAGGGGAGGGGGGGGGCAGAGCCCTAGGCATCATACCCAGGAACTTCCCTGAGCAGATCCTGGAGCTCGAAGGACAATCCAGGGTCAGGAGCCGAAGCTGGCTACAGTCAGATGGTGTTTCTCCATATCGGCGATCAGACTTCTGTGGTGCACTCCTCCAATCCGGCCCGTCGAAACCACTTCCTCTCCTACGACCACGTTCCTGCAGCAGCCAAGGAGTACTTCCTCAGAGGTACGCAGACGTCATGCTCAGGAAAGCAGACTACAGACGCCCCGCTGAAGCCGTGTCGGGTCCACCTCTGCGCATTGTCACTTGCGGGACAAAAACGCGCAGGCCTTTCCAGTCCTACACCCCAAGATTGATCCCCTTAGCTTATTGGGGGAGCGCGGTGAAGGCTGATTTGGACTCCCTGGGAACAAGGCGTCATCAACCCCTTCTGTGATGACCATCGCCCTGGTGTCATCCTTATGTGGTCGTCGCGAAAGCAGGTGGAGGAGTCCCGTATCACTACGGACTTATCGAAACTGAACCAGCCAGTGTTCCCGCCCTGCCCACCCATCGCCTACGCCCTTCGCAGCTATCCGCACGTCGACTCGAAATCCCAGTAGTTTCTCGACATGGATTGCCTGTGCGGATTCTGGCATTTCTTTAGCTGTGGGGATCAGCCTTTTGACTACGTTTTCATCACCTCCCTAACGGAAGCTTTCGCTACCTCCGTGGCCCCATGGGTTCGCTGGCCACGGGTGATGCCTTCTGTCTGCGGGGCGAACCTCGCCCTTTAGGGGAGTGATGCAGTGTGTGAAGGTAGTGGACGATATCCTCTTGTATATGAGGCTTACCTTACGCACCTCCGTCGTGTCCAACGATGTCCCTGGCCAGTGTAGGGCCCATAGAACATCACGCTCAACGGCGAGAAGTTTGGTTCTGGCTGACCCAGTTATCTCCTTACTGCGGCTACAAGCTCTCTCACGACCGGTTATTGTCGACAGACCTGGAGAAGGTACGCGCTATCACCGACTTTGTTCAAACCTGCCACTTGACAGATTCTGGCGTCATTCATGGATTAGTGAACCAGTTGGCAGACTTCACACCTGACATCTCCGCGCGGCTTGCCTCTCTTCGTCCTTTGAATGGTCCGAGGAGTCCTTCATGTGGACTGCCGACCACGACGCAGGCCTTTTCATCAACGGTCAAGGAGGCTTTGTCCAGCCCGCCTGTTGTGGCCACCTTCGACTTTGCCCTCTCCCTACCGTCCTGCAGACAGATTCCTCGCGTCATGATGGCCTCGGATATGCCCTTCTTCAGGACCACGGTGGAGGACAGTTTCCGCCTCGTCCAGTGGTGGCTCACGTTTCATGACGGCCACCGAGACCCGCTAACGCCACCATTGAGTTTGGAGTTTTTTGGCTGTAGTGTGGGCATGGAAAGTGCGTTCTACCTTACGGGCCTCCAGCACTTCGGCCTCGTCATAGACCCTCGCCTCATAGTCCCATCCTCACAGCTTAACTCGTTGAGAATGCCATAGACAACCTCGTCCTGCAGCCGTTTGAAGAGAATATCTCAACGTTTCTCTTCACTGCAGTGTTGGCGTTTTCAGGCAAGGATTTGTGTATCCCCGATGCCCTCTCCCGTGCCCCCTGTGGCTCAACCCGAACGAGTGAGGACAATGTCTGGGAGCTGAGATCGTCTTCTCCGCAGGACAATCGTCACCCTGCGGGCCGTTGAGCTGTCCCCAGGACAGCGACATGGCCGTTGAGGAACTTCGTCGGGCGGCCCGTGACGAATCCTGTGGGCTACGGTGGAGCTTCTTCAGTGCGTGCGGGAAGGCTTCCCTCGGGACCGTTACGCACTATCCCAATCACCATGCCGCCCGTTTTAAAGCTACGGGAGGACCTCTACGGGGAGGAGGGACGCTCGTTTCCTTTTACGGCGTCGGGTGGTTGTTCCGGCTGCTCTCCGTCGCCGTGTCTTGGCCCGCCTTCATGATAGCCCGTGGAGCGAGCCACGAAGCGCCGAGCATGACAGGCTGTGTATGGCCCGGCATTGACGCAGGCATCGTGAACAAGGTCCGCGAATGCGAGCCATGACAGGTGATGCAGCCAAGCCAGCAGCAAGAGCCCGGCCTCTGTGACGCAAAACCCCACCAGGCCCTTCGAGTCAGTGTCGGCCGACCCTTTCTACTGTGGTAAAGTCCTTCCTAGTGATCGCCGCCCGGCTGTCTGGTTGGCCTGTCGTAGCATCCTGTGTTTCCGACACAACGACTGCCTGCCACCACCCGCCACTTCAAGCAAGTTCTTCCGGTGACTGGGCGTTTCCAGTTTCGCCTGCGCCCGGCGGTGGCCCGCAATTCGCCAGCCGGGAGTTTACTGAGTTCCTGGAGCGTTGGGGCTTCGCCACGACATGTCGACGCCTCACTACCCGCAGTCCAACGGCCACGCGAGTCCTGCAGGAAGTCTGTCAAGTACTTTATTCCGGAACGTGGCCCCCCTCTTGGAAACCTGGACTGCAAGGCGTTTGACAGGGGCCTCCTCGAGCTCGGAACACTCCCAACCCCACCGCCGCTCCCCAGCCCAGTTCTTATATGGTCACCTCTTTCGCTCCTGCGTCCCCGCACATGCCATGTCCTTCCAGAAGCATGAATGCAGGCGAGGGCATAGAGCTGGACCGTCGGCTGCTTCTCTCGTCGTCGAAATGCTACAAGCACGGTACGACGCCATGCACGGACCCCCTCCCACCACTCGCTCTACAGGATGTGAGTCCGCGTCCAGGACAGGGCTAACTCAAGCTCTGACAGGGTAGGCACAGTCCATAGGCATCGGAAGTCCCGGCTACCTCATCAATATGCCCTAGCGGCCGTGTTTGTGGAGGAACCGCCGCTTCCTGCAATCCCAATACCGCCCCTTCCGCGGATACACCACCACGGACGACCCTCCAGTGGGACCAGCGTCGTCCAGGCCTACTACGCCTCGCCGTTTCGGCCGCGTCTCCTGCCCAGTGCGTGACGTTCAAGACACGGTGGGCTGTGAGCGCAAAGGGGGCAGTGAGAATGTAGGATAGTCATTTATCATATCTGGCATATCTTGGAAACGTTGCCTGCCGGCGCTGCGGTCCGGGCGAGTCGTTGATTTTGCGGGGGTCTCCCCCTTGTCTAGCTGGCTGTCCTCCTGTCTCTTCATCATTTTCTCCCCATTAAAGGATCTATAGCTATTCATCGTCTTTGTGCACTTCCCCTACTGTAAGGACGCAAGAGGATACGACGATGTCCCAGAAATTTCAGTTAAGATTTTTAGTAAAGATAGTCCTAGAAGTTCATTTGTAGAAGAAGGAGATAGTTTGAGTGTCATTGAAGATGAGGTTATAGCTATCTGTTAGGTTTTGTCGAGTAGATAAGTAAAGAAATTGGGTTTTTGAGGCATTGACAAAACAGGTTTGCTTTGCCCCATCATAATTATAGAAAAAAAAAAAAAAGAAAGATCAAAAGTTAGGCGCATCGGTGGGCATCTCTTCCGTGATGCACTTAGTTCCTGTTGAGTTGGACGTCTAAATAACGACGTTGAAATGCGGGTAAATCATCGATCGTAGGAGTGGATAGGTTTTGAGTTAGACTTAGAAAGATCATTATGATAATGAAAGAGAGTGGGTGATGGACAAACCCTGAGGAACACCACTATTGATAGATTTAGGAGCAAAAACAATGTTCGTCTACACTAGCTACAATAGAACGGTTTGAAAAGAACCTTAGATGAATGTGCAGGGAGAAAAGGATATTAAACCGAATGAGGGTATTTTGGACATTTAAAGAATCTGTGCCAGACTCCATCAAAGCTTTTTGAATATTCAAGTGCAACAGCAAAAGTTCACACCGAATCCATTAAAGGAGGAGACCAAGATTCAGTTACGAAAGCTAGAAGATCGCCAGTAGATGCGCCCTTTATGGCAACCGTACTGACGATTCGATTAGAAATTTGTGAGCAGATTAGATGCTTAGAATCTTCTTATTAAGTATAGATTCAAAAACTTAGAGGAGGGCAGAAGTCAAGCTATAGGACGGTAGTTTGAAAAGGATTAGAACGGTCCCCCTTCTTAGGAAACAGTTGGATGTTGAGCAACTTCCGCAAGAAGGAAAGGTGAAGTAGATAGACAAAGACTGAAAAGTTTGACCAGGCAGGGTGCAAGCAAGAGCACAGTTTTTGAGAACATAGGAGGGACTCCGTCAGACCGTAAGCCTTCCGAGGATTCTAGGCCAGAAAGGGCCAAGAACCATCAAAAATAACGAAGGAGCTTATGACAGCATAATATAATCAAGAGGATGGAGGAAGGACCACACTTGTCATCACCAGATGGATTTTTAGCAAAGATTTAGCGAAGAGTTCAGCTTTATAAATAGAGAGCACAGCGTGGAGCATCTGGGTGAAGCTAGGGGGAAAGATGAAGAAGAAAATTTTTTAAAAATGTTTTTTGTAGTGCAGAAGTCACAAAGGGAATTTGTCCAAAAGATTTTGACATTTTCTATAATGAAAGATTTTTTTGGTAAGTTGAAGTAAACATTTGGCATGATTACGGGCAGAAATATAAAGGCCATGTGTTTCCCAGGAGATGGATGCTTAGGGTACCGTTTGTGAACCACCTCCCTATCTCGGACAGCTGAGAACAACAAAGTTAAACCAAGGTTGACGGGCCTTTAGGATTAGAGAAAGTGTGTGGAATGTACGCCTCCATGCCAGAGACTATGCCCTTAGTTATGCGCTCTGCACAAAAGGATGGGCCCTTTGACTGGAAGCAGTAATCATTCCATGGAAATCAGAGTAGTACTGCCTTGGGTCTTCCCACTTAGCTGAGTTGAAGTGCCAGAAGCACCTCCGCTTAGGTGGGTCCCGAGGCGGCAACCGGAGCGATAGGACAGGTTACAGAAATAAGATTGTGATCGGAGGAACCCAACGGAGAGAATAGGTTCACAGAGAAAGCAGAAGGGTTAGTAGTTGGGAAAAAGATCAAGAATGTTGGGCGTGTCTCTAAGTGGTCAGGAAATACGGGAAAGGTGCTGCACCAGCTGCTTTAGGTTTTGGGGAAGATAGAAAAGTTGTAGGCTTGTTCACCAGGTTGGTCAGTGAAAGAAATGATAGCCAAAGCTGGTGGTGAACATTGAAGTCCCCAAGAATGGAAATTTCTGCTAAAGGAAAATGAGATGAGATGTGCTCCACTTCTCATGTTAAATAGCTATATAGTCGAAGAATTTTACACAGTCAGAGGAGTTAGGTCAGAGATATACAGCACAGATAAATTTAGTAAGAGAGTGACATTGAAGTCGAAGCCAGATGGTAGAAAATTCGGAAGATTCAAGGCCGTGGGCACGAGAGCAAGTGATGTCATTGCGCACATATACGCAACAGCCAGCTTTGGATTGAAAATGAGAATAGAGACAGTAGGAGGGGACAGAAAAAGGTCTGCTGTCAGTGCTCACAGACAACTGGGTATAACTGCAGTATCATAGCTCAATCAATGATTGCACGAATGGAAAGTGTAATAAAATAAGGGAACATGATGCATATCACGCAGACAAAAAATCTGAATTATATATGGTAAAAAAAAGTTACTCTTCATATGTTAAATGAAAAGTGGTGCATATGATACTATTTGAAACAAAACCACATCGTCAATAATTGCCAAGTGAACAAATACAGTAGACTTCATTTAAGTATGTATGTAATACAGATGTATTTACTTAATTAAATAATTTGGCTACTGGAAGTGCAAATGCATTATTGACCAAATATGGCATGGAACGAAAAAATAACGTTATTAACCGGTTACAGGGATTTAAAAATAGCATTTTGCTCCGAAACAGTAGATATGATAACGTTTTCGTTTCCGTGTTTGTTCCGAACATAATTTCGTTCATAAGAACATAAGAAAATAAGGAAGCTACACGAGGCCGTGAGACCTACACGAGGTAGTTCCTGTTACTTAACTCTACCTATATCCACCTCTCTTCCCCATTCATGAATTTATCCAGACTCCTTTTAAAGACCCCAATAGACTCCGCATTGACCACCTGACGACTTAGTCCATTCCAATTATTCACCACCCTATTTGTGAACCAGTTTCTACCAATTTCCTTTTTAAATTACGCTTTTCCAGCTTGAATCCGTTACTTCTTGCTCTACCCTGCTTACTAGCCGTAAGAACTTTTCCTACATCGCCTATGTATTCGCCTATGTTCGTTTCGGTTTTCGTTTTCGTTCCCTTAAACCGGTTCAAAGCCCTGTTCTAGAGATCAACATACGTAGGCTGTAAGCATCCTCTATCGAAACTCATGTCAGCGTTCCACATGGAACCACATGGAAGGTGGTGGTGAGGAGGAAGGTAGCTTTAATTGTTTTTGTAATTTATTTAACTTTTTCTTATTTTTAATTGTTAGAGGAGAAGGAAGAGGAGGAAGAGGAAGAGGAGGAAGATAATACATAAGAAGAAGGAGTAGAGAGGATTACAAGGGAGAATGCAAATAATAAACAAGACAAATATTAATAATAATAACATAGCCTACAGGTTCTATAGACGAAGTAAAAGAAAAAAAAAAGAAAAAACTATTGTAGATTTTACGTAACTTTATAAGGATGAAACAGGAAGAGGAGGAAGAGGAAGAGGAGGTATTATACGGAGAGGACAAAAGTACTTACATCTATTTACTCCCTCCCCCATATCTCTCCTCTCTCTCTCTCCTTCTCTCCCTCTCTCTCTCTCTCTCTCTCTCCTTCTCTCCTCTCTCTCTCTCTCTCCTCGTCTCTCTCCTCTCTCTCTCTCTCCTTTTCTCCCCTCTCTCCCCTCTCCTCTCTCTCTCCTCTCTCTCTCTCTCTCTCTCTCTCTCCTCTCCCCTCTCTCTCTGTCTCTGTCTCTCTCTCTCTGTCTCTCTCTCTCTGTCTCTCTCTCTCTCTCTCTTCTCTCTCTCTCTCTTTTTCTCTCTCTTCTCTCTCTCTCTCTCTCTCTTTTCTACCCTCTCTCATCTCTTTTTCTCTCGCTCTCCTCTCTCTCTCTCTCTCTCTCTCTCTCTCTCTCTCTCTCTCCCCTCTCTCCTCTCTCCTCTTTTCTCACCCTCTTCTCCTCTCTTCTCTCTCCTCTCTCTCTCTCTCTCTCTCTCTGCAATCGCCCCTCTTCCTCCACATCAAAGAGAGAGCGAGAGAGAGAGAGGAAAAAAAGCTGATAAGATAAAAAAACAATTCCATTCCAAGATACTTATTTTTTTATGACCTACTTATTTTATCTTTCATTATTCTTCATCAAAATTTTATATAATATCACACCTATATATTTTCTTATTACATCGTTCACATTACCAATTCCTTCCTTTAATTCCTTCCTTTGTTAATTATATATATATTATCACTAATGTAGTCAATCTATTATAAAGGTTACTAAAAATTTTTTTTATTTATTTAAAAAAATATGATAAGAAAGTAAATTAAATTCACGTATACACACACACTGCTCACCTGTCTCTGATGTTATCCAGGTAACTAATGATGTAATCTGTCATCTCCTTAGAGGCTTCACGAAACTGTTCCCCGTTCATGGTCCTGAGAAAAGAGAGAGAGAGAGAGAGAGAGAGAGAGAGAGAGAGAGAGAGAGAGAGAAAAGAGAGAGAGAGAGGAGAGAGGAGAGAGGAGAGAGAGAGAGAGAGAGAGAGAGAGAGAGGAGAGAGAGAGAGAGAGAGAAAAATATATATATTACCCATTCCTTACCTTACTTATCTCGTAGGGTGATTAGAGTAAGTGAAATTACGAATAGTGATGAGTGAGCGAGAGAGAATTAGAGAGAGTATCCGCTCGCACACAACCTTTGCCCGAAGTAGACTGACAGAGAGAGAGAGAGAAAGAGAGAGAGTTTATATACTTGCAATGTCGGGGTTGTGGGGGGGCCTGAGGGGACACGTGCCCCCCCATTTTAGGGTGGTGCCCATTCGGGTGCCACCCTTAATTCAGGACGTTGCCCCTCATTTGAATAACTGATACATTGGTAACATATTGAAAAAAATTTAAACCCAAACAGTGTTAATCTAAAATGTATATTTATTATTGGATCTATATTACCATGATGCACAAATGTATCCATATATATTTATAATATATATACACCTCATTATATATTAAATATATATATATATATATATATATATATATATATATATATATATAATATATATATATATATATATATATTATATATATATATAAAAATTCATTCCACATACTTTATTAATCCTAAAGCCCGTCCCCTTGGGTTTAACTCCTGCTTGTTCTCATAGTCTCATTGTCCGAGGGGTGGCTCACAAACGGTACCGTAAGCATCCATCTCCTGAACTCATGCCCTTTATATTTCTGCCCGTAATCATGCCAAATCTTTACTTCAACTTACAAAAAACTCTTTCATTCATAAAAATGTCAAAATCTTTCTGAATCAATTCCTCTCGTGACTTCTGGCATCTAGCTAATAACATCTCTAACAATTTTTCTTCGCATTTTTCCCCTCCTATGCTTCACCCGATGGCTCCACAGCTGTCTCACTACTTCTAAAGCTGAACTCTTCGCTCAAACATTGCTAAAAAATTCCACTCTGGCTGTTTGAAAGGCTTGTTCCTCCTTCTCCTCCACCCTCTATATTATGCCTGTCATTAAGATCCTTGGGAATGATGTTTTCTTTGCCCTTTCTGGCCTAGATCCTCGGAAGGCTTACGGTCCTGACGGAGTCCCTCCTATTGTTCTCAAAAACTGTGCTTCTGTGCTTGCACCTTGCCTGGTCAAACTTTTCCGTCTTTGTTATCTACTTCCACCTTTCCTTCTTGCTTGGAAGTTTGCTCACACCCAAACCCTGTTCCTAAGAAGGGTGACCGTTTCTAATCCTTCAAACTACCGTCCTATAGCTTTGACTTCCTGCCTTTCTAAGTTTTTGAATCTATACTTAATAAGAAGATTCTTAAGCATCTTTCTGCTCACAATCTTCTATTTGATCGTCAGTACGGTTTCCGTAAAGGGCGATCTACTGGCGATCTTCTAGCTTTCGTAACTGAATCTTGGTCATCCTCCTTTAGGGATTTCGGTGAAACTTTTGTGTTGCCCTTGACAAACAAAGCTTTTGATAGAGTCTGGCACAAATTTTTAATTTCCAAACTACCCTCATTCGGTTTCTATCCTTCTCTCTGTACCTTCATTTTAAGTTTCCTTTCAAATCGTTCTATTGCAGCTACTGTAGACAGACATTGTTCTTCTCCTAAATCTATCAATAGTGGTGTTCCCCAGAGTTCTGTCCTATCACCCACTCTCTTTCTATTATTCATTAATGATCTTCTAAGTCTAACTCAAAGCCCTATCCACTCCTACGCTGATGATTCTACGCTGCATTTTTCAACTTCGTTTATTAGACGTCCAACTCAACAGGAACTAAGTGATTCACGGAGAGATGCCACCGAGCGCCTAACTTCTGATCTTTCTATAATTTCTGATTGGGGCAAAACAAACCTTGTTTTGTTCAATGCCTCAAAAACCCAATTTTTTCACCTATCTACTCGTCAAAACCTACCAGATGAAACCTTCAATGACACTCAACTGTCTCCTTCTTCTACAATGAACATTCTAGGACTATCTTTTACTAAAAATCTGAACTGGAAATCTCACATCTCATCTCTTGCTAAAACAGCTTCTAAGAAGTTAGGTGTGCTGTGGCGTCCCGCGTTCTTTTTTTTTTCCCCCCCCAATTGCTTGTTTTCTACAGGGGCCCTTATCCCCCATGTATGGAGTATGTCTCACATGTTTGGGGAGGATCCACTCATACAGCTCTCCTAAACAGGGTTGAGTCAAAAGCTTTTCGTCTCATCAACTCCTCTCCTCTGACTGACTGTCTTCAATCTTTAAATCACCGCCACAATGTTGTTTCTCTTGCTCTCTTCTACCGTTATTTTCATGCTCACTGCTCTTCTGAACTTGCTAACTGCATGCCTTACCCACTCCCGTGGCCTCGCTACACAAGACTTTTTACTCATTCTCATTCCTATTCTGTCCATCTTCCTAATGCAAGAGTTAATCAGTATCTTTACTCTTTCATCCCTTTCACCGGTAAACTCTGGAACTCTTCCTGTTTCAATTTTTCCACTTTTCTATGACTTAAATCTTTTCAAAAGAAGAGTAACAAGACACTTCCCGAACTAGATTGGCCTACCCCTCTGTTTTTTATTTTATTATCTTATTGTTTCTTTATAGGGACTGGCAAATAAGCGGGCATTGTGTTACCCATTTTTGTTGTGCCCTTGGCCACTTTCTTGTGATTTAAAAAAAAAAAAAATATATATATATTTTATATACGTTCTATATTAAAATATATATATATATATATATATATATATATATATATATATATATATATATATTATATATATATATATATATATATAATATATATATATATATAATATATATAAAATTATATATATATATATATATATATATATATATATTATATATATATATATAAATAAATTTATATTTATATATATATTTTATATATTATATATATAAAACTATATATATATATATAATATATTAACATATATATATATAAAATATTTTATATATATATATATAAAATATATATATATATAATATATAATAATAAAATATTATATATTACATAGTTCTAAAGAGTAAAAAAAATGTGCGTGTGAATTATCATAAAAGTTACATATGTAAAGTTGTGCTGCAGACACAGTGTTGTTTAACCCCGGGGACTGCGGGAGCTGTGAATTTTTTAGTGCCCCCAGTGCGGCAAAGTGAGTGAAACAGTGACAATTACAGAATTGGTTGAAAATCACATCAACGTCAAGGTAGTAAAAATCCGCATCCGGCAATATATCTATTTTTAACCCAAAATATAGAGTACTATACTGTATCTCTGGACTGTTTACGCGCCATTGTTTTAAAACGCCAGGCTGCATAGGGGCCCCCCTGGTGGGGGGATAAAAGGGCTGGTGTTAGTAGGAGTGATGTGGGAAGTGGGGGTTTAATGGGTTGTGGTGGAGTGTGTTGTGCATGTGGTAGGGGTGGTAGTTTAAAGGGGGCGGGGTTTGAGTGGGTTTGAGGTGTTAAAAGAGGTTTTTTGGTTGTTATAGGTTTTGTTTTGGAATTGTAAATATTTTAATAATATGAGGGGGTTTTATGGGGGTATATGTGTATTGTGGGTTTTTGTAGTGGGGTTACAAGAAGTTGTTAGAAAGTTTTTTAAGTATTAAAAATTATAGCTGTTGTTAGTGGGTTTTTGATGAGCCCAAATTTTTGTAGAGTTAAGAGTGGGTTTAGATTTTTGAGTGGTCATGATGTGTTGTGAGTGGGTATGGTAGTTTGATTTTTTGTGAGTGGGCTTGATTTTTGTGAGTGGGTTTTGAGTTTAGATTTTTTTTTGAGTGGGTTAAAAGATATTATGATTTTGTTGGATGGGTTTTATGAGGTGTTTTGAGTGGGTTAAGAGGTGAGTGAAAACTGAGACCTTCTAAACTTCACCCCATATGGGTTTTAAACACCTCAACCCCCCCCCCCCCACCCCCCCACAGGGAACAGGGAACCACGGGAACTCCGTAGTGTAAAGGGGTAGCACGTGGGCTCACAACCGAGAAGCCCCGGGGTTTGATCCCCGGGCGGGCGAAGACAGCGGGGGGTCTTCTTAAAAACCCAGCCCCTGTCCACCCGCAGGGGAAAGGGTACCGGGGGGTCACCTGGGGGGTTTGTGACCCCCCCCCCGGGGTGGGGGCTTCGGCCAACACTAAGCACTAGGGATGAATGATAAAATAAATGTTGATATGGAACGGGGCCATACGAGCGTTGCTCAGGCCCTGTAAAATACAACTAGATGAATACACACACACACACACTAGGGTTGTGCGGTATCAACAAAATACCGGTTTTGTCGATACCAGTTTTCGGGAATAATACCGGTACGTCCTCACACCGCTATCAGTTACGGTACCGGTATACCGATACCGGTGTCCAAATACCGGTATTACCGGTATCGGTATTTGATTTTTTCTTGTCTTTTTTTACTTGTCCATTCTCAGACAATTATTAACCCCTACAGCATAGACCCCCCTAAAATAAAGTCTCCTGTGGCGTCAGCCATTCTTTTTTTTTACAATTTTTAACCCCTACCGTACAGCATAAAAGGTAAGGTAAAGATGGGAGCATACGCTAAGCTGCGCGTGGCATACGGTGCTCATCTCCGTGGCATTAGCCCTTAGAGCCTGTGGTGGGTGAGGACCCGTTACCCCGGGACACAGGGCTAGTGTGACTCCCGGGTTACCACAGTTACCTTCCCCAGGCTACCCCAGGTACCCATTTATCAGCCCCGAAAGGTAGGAAGAACAGCTGGGTAGGCTGGTCACCGGCTTGCCCTGACCCGGGATCGAACCAGGGCCCGCAGATTCGTAGTCAGGCACGCTAGCCACTGCACCACGGAGGCGACAGCATAAACCCCCCTAAAATAAAGTTTCTTGTGGCGTTGGCCATTTCTTTTTTTTACAATTCTTAACCCCTACCATACAACATAGACTCCCCTAAAATAAAGTTTTCTGTGGCATCGGCCATTACTTTTTTTGCATCAGTAATTAGTACGTATAATGTAATCTCTAAATAAGGAAAATAACATTAATTTTATTCAAATTTACTTTTAACATTTATTTTTGGACAAAGAGTTCCTGAGATTCCTGGGAAAGACATAGTTTACATAGATAGATAGCCAGAACTGGGCAGTATTTGCATACATTTGTATTTAAATACATTTGTGCATTAAGAAATGTATTTATAAATACATTACTTTTCATGTATTTAAATACAGTAATTAAATATTTTAATGAGTATTTAAATACATTGTATTTAAATACATATCATATAAAAATGTTATTTAGTATTTTTTTATTTATTTATTTAGCCATAAACCCGCCCAACTATCAAGCAACCCTGATGTTACAGTGAACCAGTGTTTTCACTTTCAGGAAATTTCCATATTTAAGGAAATTTAGGTCTGAGAAGGAAATTTCTAAGGTAACGCAAATTCTAAGGAATTTTTTTTTTTTTTTTTTTTTTTTTTTTTTTTTTTTTTACATATGTGCCTATATATAGCGCCTGTAGGCAGTAGTGACCCAGGGCTCGGATGGTAGGCTCTGGAGGTTCACTTGAGGGCTCTGATGGTTGGTCCTCGCCCGTGGTGGCGCAGGCAGTATTCTTATAGTGACGCCTGTAATTAGAGGCTCATGCCGCCCCCCTGTGTCTTCCGATGCACTCGCAGTCGAAGGTAGAGTTGATGGGCAGGGCATGTGGGTGTTCTTAAGCTACGGTCACACTTGCCATTTTTACCCGTGGACTGGGCGGTTTTGCGTGGGCTGGGAGCAGAGCTACTTCTGGGCGCCCAGAGCAAGTGGTCACACTACTGTCTGGCCGCGGCGCCTCCCAGCCCAGTGCTAAGCAGATCTCAAATCAAAACAAACGCGACAACGGCGTCTCTTAATACCAAAATATACCGTAATACACCGAAATACATGACAATACACTAAAATAAGGTATCAAGAGACGTAATACATACATTTTTTAAACGTGTTTAGGGTGTATTTCGGTATATTTCGGTGTATTTTGGTATATTTAGGTGTATTATCGGTATATTTTTTTGTATTTCGGTATATTTCGGAATATTTAGGTGTATTATCGGTATTTTTCGGTGTATTTTGGTATATTTTGGTATGTGTTTAGGTGTATTTCGGTATATTTGGGTATTAAGAGATATCCACGCGACAACTCACGGCACACCTGAGTGTGCCGTGAGTAAACACCACCGGGTTTATGGAACTGTCGCCGATGGGAATTATCACCGAAACACTAATCAAGAACTCTCGCCGACGTGGAAATGTTAACCTGACCTGGGCATTGGCACCTAACTTAACCTAACTGATCAAGCTAACGATAGTATTTCATCCCTGAATGCAGAAACACGGGTAAAACTTGATTAAATGATATTGGGTCCTGTAATATCAAGAATTGGAACTTGACGACGGCGGCGAGAATTCCTATCGGCGGTGGGTACCTGGAACTGTCGCCGATCGGAACTCTCGCCGCCAGCGGCGAGTCTTCCAAGTCTTGATATTACAGGACCCAATTTACACATTTAATCAGGCTTTGGTAATAATGGACGAGGACTTCGCGGTCATTTTCAGAGACACTGACAAATTTTTCCTGCCCCAAAATAGTGCTTGTTCTAATGGAGATAATTTTATTTTCCGGAAAGCAATAGTTTTCATACAATAAAAAAAATTATTCACCGAATTTTATGGTCGCCTTTTCCATTAAAAAACACTGAATTTCTATAAAGAAAACACTAAAACTTTATCAAGAAAAATTTGTCAGGGTCTCAGATAACCGGGAAGTGATTGAATAGAACATACCAAACCTGACCTTAGCCTAACCTTATAGGTTTTAATGAAACTTAGCCTAACCTTAACCACTAAGTATACCTAACCTAACCTTAGGTTAAGGTTAGGTTAGGTTTTATTAAAACCTATAAGGTTAGGTTAGGTATACTTTGTGGTTAAGGTTAGGTTAGGTATACTTTGTGGTTAAGGTTAGGTTAGGTTTCGTTAAAACCTATAAGGTTAGGTTAAGTATACTTTGTGGTTAAGGTTAGGTTAGGTTTCATTAAAACCTATAAGGTTAGGTTAAGGTTAGGTTTGGTATGTTCTATTCAATCACTTCCCTGTTATCTGAGACCCTGACACATTTTTCCCGGTCAAGTTTTAGTGCTTTTTCTGATGGAGATTCAGTGTTATTAATGGAAACGGCGACCATAAAATTCGGTGATTATTTTTTTTTTTGTATGAAAACTATTGGTTTCCGGAAAATAAAACTATCTCCATTCGAAAAATCACCTATTTTGGGGCAGGAAAAATTTGTCGGTGTTACTGAAAATGACCGCGCAGTCCTCGTCCATTATTACCTAGGTTTTACCTGTATTTCTGCATTCAGGGATGAAATGCCAGCAAAAGTTTGCTCATTTAGGTTAAGTAAGATGCCAATGTCCTGGTTAGGTTTAAATTTCCACGTCGGCGAGAATTCTTGGCTGGTTTTTCGGCAAAAACTCCCATCGATGAGTTTCATAAACCTCACCGCCTACGTCTGTCCCCTACCCCTCACTACTGCTGGTGCCACGCCTGTGATAGCATCATAGGACATCACCAGGGGTCATAGAGTTCCTCAGGGAATCATCGCAATCCTTAATAACACAAAGAACGGGTTTTATTCATACGGCATTACGGCTTTGTTTATACTTGAAGCTCCAAGGTCAAGCGAGTGTGTAGCTTTGATTTAGTGATCATTGTATAGTCCCTCATCGTTGATCATCTCAGCAAAATGTAATTATCTAGGATTACTACGATGTATTATCCTTATTCTTGAATAAAGATATATAATTTTCTTCAATTAGCTTGCTTAAATACTATAGACCCTCAAGCCTCTCTGCTGCCCAGACATAGTGAGGCTGGGTCGCCCACGAATAAACGATTCGCTCTGTCCACCGCTGAGCGTCGATGCTGGGCAGTTTTTCAGCCACTGGACGGCCATTGGACGCCCAGTCCACGCTAAACCGCCCAGTCCACGGGTAAAAATGGCTAGTGTGACCGCCCCTTTAGGCCACTCGACGGTGCAGAAAGGTTTTGGTTTTCTTCGGGGATCGAACTCGGGTCACCGAGAACGCCAGTCGGAGACGCTAACCACTCCGCTACCGCCTCCCCTAAATACTAAGGAAATAGTTTTTTCAGACATTTCTAGAGATATGTAGATTAAGTTAAATAGCCAGGTGAGCTGATAATACACATTTTATTTGCCTCTGACAAAATGACCAAAGAACAAATTATCGGTGCTAATTTCTTATCGTATTCATATCTATAGCGTCTACCGCAGCAAGGATATTGGGGAATGGGGAGGAGGGAGGTGGAGCAAAGGTGTTGGGTGGCGATGGGCTGCCGGGAGTCGCGGGACAGGGGGATAGAGCTCTAACGACAAGCTCAGTTCCAGTCCTGCTGTCTGATAAACACTGTTCGCGTGTCTGGGATTCTGTTCTCATCAGTCACTAGTATTTGGTGGCTCCTCCAGCCATTTCTATACTGTATTTAGCTCCGAAAATTTCATATTGTTGAACGTGTGTGCAAACTTTTATGATAATAATGCAACTCGAACATTATGTCAGGGAGTGGATTCATTCCATAGTGTGGTAGATGGTTTATAGAATTCTCAAAGGAATGCATACTTATATTGCAAATAGAAGAAAGAGCTTGGAAATTTAGATTTCATAATTTTGTGCCTCTGGAGATTTTTTAATTAAATAAGTGAATACTTTCGAAACTTGATGTTTCGAATCTTGATGTATTCATGGCATAAAAATTTGTGTGTATTTAAAATGTAGCCTATTTACATATGTATTTGAATACAATTATTAATGTATTTATTATTTAGTACCTATTTAAATACATTCGTAAAATGTATTTAGTATTTGGTATTTAAATACATTTCTCCGGTGTATTTAGTAGTTAAATACATTCAATGTATTTAGTGCCCGGCTCTGTATATAGCATAGCATAGACATAGACAAAGACTACTCTATACTGGACTTGCTACTCATGCCCCGCGCCAACCCGCCCATGACCAGTGGAGGCCAGTTTTGCGATTCCTGCCATTTTAGAACATCACCCCTCTTTCCCTTCCTAAGGTTTATCAGTATATATGATATACCGTTATCTTCGTAACTGTTTGTTCTATAATATTATCAAATAAAAAACAGTAAAATACACTAAAGAAATGCCATTATGAGAGAGTGAAGAAATATGCATGACCTCAATATATACTTAAACTCTTCGCCATTTAATATTTTGCGAGAAAACATTTTAGATGCTAACGATAGAAAGAAGCGGATTTGCATTAGCTTTCCATTGATATATTTTGTTTTCTGATAAATGAATTACCACCATGCCTAAATTAGCGTTAACTAAAAAAATAACATCATCAATAGTATCGGCAAGTAAAAAATGTTCCATGAATACAGTAGACTATGGCATATCAGTATAAATGATACACTGTTATCTTCGTGAATGTTTGTTCTATAATATTATCAAATTAAAAACTGTAAAATACCCTAAAGAAATTCCATTATGAGACACTGAAGAAATATGCATGAACTTATATTCACTTAAACTCATCGCAATTTGATATTTTGCGTGAAGACTTTTTACATGCAACATATCAATAGAAGCGGAATTTAATTAGCTTTCCATTGCTATATTTCATTTTCTGATAAATGAATTAGAGCCATGCATAAATTAGCGTTATCTAAATAAATAAC
>JACEEZ010025025.1:77042-79619 GCA_016584305.1 Chionoecetes opilio
TTCTTCTGCATAATAACACATGCGGTCTAAAACTATATATATACAAAATAAAAATAAACATCGCTTAGGAATTCCAGAGCAATGCATTTTCCTCATGAAACTAAAGTAAAATTGCACATAATATGCGTTATGTTTGGTAGTCCAGAAAACAAAGCCTTTTCCTTCATGAAACAAAAATTCAGTGGCCTGGCTGCTGTTACAATTTGTCTGATATCAGCTTAAATCGAGGCATCAGATGATTTCAAAGTGCAACCCGCATGATAGGATCCAAACTCGGAATGTCATTCCTTTTCTTTGCATTGTTTAAAACTAAGCTTGAGAAACCTTGCTCACGCAGATATAATTGGCATCTGCATAAACATGGCTGTTGCCTGCTAAGCTAACTCTTTGTATTCCTGAGTATCAAGCAGGGGAACCCAGAAATGCATGGGATGGCCAAATGTTTTGAAAGCTGCTTTTTTATAATATTACACTCGAAGCTCCAATAGGGCATCAGAATGATCAGTTCCATCATTTGAAAATGGAGTAAGCATCCACATGTTAGAGGTTCGGTCTCTTGGAAATATAAGTCAAGGTTTTCCTGCATCAAAGTAAGGTAATCAAGTGGGGCATTCGCACCTCCAGTGTCTGTTCTGCTGTCTGCAAACCATCATCATGTTCTCAGCCACATTCTCTCATATAGGTGTCAAAGACTTCAAAATCAGAAAAACACTGATCTATACTGACAAGTGGGCATGATCTCGTCCACCCACCTGGCACCCCAAGACAGCCGTCCACCCCTCACTCAGTCTCGTCCACCTTAAGGTGGACCGTCCACCCAGGTTGAATAGCATTGATGTAGAGGAACCCAATAGACAGTACATAAACTAATTATGTAACTGATTTAGTGAAAAGGGACCTACACGATACAGTTGAAAATAACTATTTAATCAGTCTTTGAGAAAGTGGTGGTCATGGCTTTGAGTACTTAACCGTAGACAAAATGCAGCAATGTTAGAGTAATAAGTTTGAGATGAGCTATAGTAGTGTAAGTAGGGGAAATATTCTTTTGAAAATAATTGCACCACAGAAAAATAGGTAATTATTAAGAACTGGGCTCTTTCTGCCGTCCTTACTACTCGCGTTTTCTGTATAATTTAAACTCCCCCATGTAGTGACGATACTATGAAACTTCTAGAAAACATAAATTAGATTTATATTTTCACTAGTAACCAGTAGAAAAGTTGATTTGCATTAACCGGCTGGGAGTCTTCGCTGCACTGCAGCCAGCCTGGCCGGCCGGCCGGGCGACCGTACACCATTAGATTTGATCAATTAGCCTAAACAACCAAATAAGGGATAACCAAAATCTAGCCTAGACCTAAAATAGCTTAAACATAACCTGAACCAAACCTAAACGTGACCCAATCTAAACCTAACCTAGCCATCATCATATGAACTTGTATATGAAAAAACTAACTGGTAGAATATTTCATATATCAATTCAATACTTGCATTATGTTTATTTGTCTATAAATCAGCAGTATCACAAAAAAGTGGCTAAATATGGTTTTCCATAATTTCTTCCAAGCTCTTCACACACACACACACACACACACACACACACACACACACATACACACACAAACACACACACACACACAATTATTATATTGGTATTTGCTGGAATTTGATTGTTGAAGGGTCTACAGGGCAAGGGCAAGGAGCACACACACACACACACTAGCATAATTTTACTTCCGCATTACCAATACTTCCTTTCTAACCGTTTTTAGACACCTTAAAGGAAAGGTGTCTAAACTGGGGTGTGTCTAAACTGGGGTGTGTCTAAACTGGGGTGTGTCTAAACTGGGGTGTGTCTAAACTGGGGTGTGTCTAAACTGGGGTGTGTCTAAACTGGGGTGTGTCTAAACTGGGGTGTGTCTAAACTGGGGTGTGTCTAAACTGGGGTGCGTCTAAACTGGGGTGTGTCTAAACTGGGGTGTGTCTAAACTAGGGTGTGTCTAAACTGGGGTGTGTCTAAACTGGGCTGTGTCTAAACTGGGGTGTGTCTAAACTGGGGTGTGTCTAAACTGGGGTGTGTCTTAACTGGGCTGTGTCTAAACTGGGGTGTGTCTAAACTGGGGTGTGTCTAAACTGGGGTGTGGGAAAACTGGGGTGTGTCTAAACTGGGGTGTGTCTAAACTGGGGGGTGTTTAAACTGGGGTGTGTCTAAACTGGGGTGTGTCTAAACTGGGGTGTGTCTAAACTGGGGTGTGTCTAAACTGGGGTGTGGGTAAACTGGGGTGTGTCTAAACTGGGGTGTGTCTAAACTGGGGTGTGGGTAAACTGGGGTGTGTCTAAACTGGGGTGTGTCTAAACTGGTGTGTGGCTAAACTGGGCTGTGTATAAACTGGGCTGTCTAAACTGGGCTGTGTCTAAACTGGGGGGTGTCTAAACTGGGGGTGTCTAAACTGGGGTGTGTCTAAACTGGGGTGTGGGTAAACTGGGTGTGTCAACTGGGTGTTCTAAACTGGGTGTGGGTAACTAGGTGTGTCTACTGGGCTGTGTCTAAACTGGGGTGGGGTAACTGGGTGT
>JACEEZ010025027.1:0-22332 GCA_016584305.1 Chionoecetes opilio
ACGGAAATGGAGGACAGTATCCTCACAGGCGCTATGGGTGGGCCCAGTACATTATCCAACTACTACTCGGGAAGGTTCTTGTTGATGACTGCACTGGAAAGCTTTTCCTGCTCCTTGGAGGTGCCGCTCATCATCCACACTTAGCACGGTTTGTCCCTGGTAAGTGAATGAACAAGAGGAGGACGTCTTGTCACGACACTTGAACGATTATGCTTCAAATCCAGCATCAATGGCTTCAAGGGCATGGAGGACGATCCTAGTGCCCCGCCTCCTCGTGGTTTGCCTGTAGTGTAGTGTTGGGATGACTCCCCGTGTTGTCGAATATCTGTCTTGTTTGCTGCCACCAACAACTATCTCCTTCTCTGTCTTGTACTTGGCAAGTTTTGCCACTTTGGAACATGGCAAGGTCTTCCTTGTTTTCATCAAAAGCGATAAAGTTCATCCACGATTGGGGAAGTGGAAGATCTTCCCGGTCGATCACCTTTCGTGTTGGTCTATTCATCTGCCCAGCTCTTTTGGTCCTCGTAGCTGACTTGATAGAAAAAGGGCCTGTACTGGTCAAACACAACATCAATCCTGGAAACCATGCCAACTGACGGGCTTCACCACAGTCCTTCTCGAAGTTTTTACCATAGTCACCGAAGGATGTGCACTTTGGTGGCTTCTGTAAGGACTGAATCAATGAATGGCCATCGCTATAATGCATGTTTTTTCCTGTTGTATCCGGTGTTCCTTTGAATGTCTCTACACCAAGATCAGTCGTTAGCAGGAAGCATGGCAGACTTCGGGTACTGTTCATCTTTTTATCTGTTTTTTACCAAACTAAGTGGTGCAACTGACATTTTCATGTTTCCAGTACGGGAAGGTCCTGAAGATACGAGCAGTTAGGTTCTACCTGGCATACTCGTAAAGCAAATCTCGTATAGCGAAATACATAACTACAGTAAAAGCCTTATAACTCGGCACTGTATAACTCGGAATTTGATATAACTCGGCATGGCAAAGACAAGTTTTTTTTTTTTTTTTTTTTTTTTTTTTTTTTTTTTTTTTTTTTTTTTTTTTTTTTTTTTAAATTTTTATTATTATTTTTTTTTACCCCTATCCAAAACGCGTGTGGGGCATGACTCAGGGGGGGTGGTACCCGGGGGGTCACCGAGGGTGTGAGGGTTGGCCCCTCGCCCGGGGTGGCGCAGGAAGGATTTTTATATGTAGTGACCCCGTGATTAGAGGCTCATGCCCCCCCCTGTGCCCCCCAGCATCACATTTAAAGGGTAGATTTAAGGGACAGGGCAAGTGTTGAGTAACAAATGTAAAGTGAGTAAAATTAAGTTGTAAGGTACATATGTATAAATACAGTACAAGTTGGTTTAAAGTGATCCCATTTTTAAAAAAGCACTGAGCCCCCCTAACATCTTCTACTGTTACAAAAAGGCTCCCCTCTCCGGATTACAGGCCTGTGGTACCTTTTCAGGGAAGGTATTTTTATGTTTTTACTGTACTGTTTTAATTTTATTATTATTTTTTTTTTTTTTTTTTTTTTTTTTTTTTTTATAACCCATATCAGGGAGGACATTGCATAACTGGGACATTGAATAACTCGGCAAGGGACAGACCCCTATCGTGCCGAGTTATAAGGTTTTACGTAATGGTAACATATGGGTTTTGGGTTCCGGGACCCCATCAAAGACATTTTTTTCAAGCTAAAAAAAAACTATCCCCAACACAACAAACACACAGGTCTATTTTACCCACACTGTACTACTATTCTCAAAAAAAAGCATTCTGAAAGAGAAAAAGCACCAAAAAAACAACTGCACATTTAATTAAAACATAAAAAACATAAAATCCCAATGGAAAATGTTGGGGGGAGACGGAAGTGGCGTGCCAGTCGTGGTCATACCACAGACCACCACACCGCCGCACCCCCCACCACCACAAAAAAAACCAGTGAATAAGGTGTGCACACGTGGGACAGAGCCAAAAAAGTCACAATAAGCACATTAAGAAAACCAAAAATCACAAAATCGATCAAAAGGCACAATCAACAAAAAAGACTTTTGCTGTAGGGGACCCGGTGATACAGAGAGGGTAGGGTAGGTGGGGGGACAAGGGAGGGGTGCGCAGACCTCTTCCACGCCAATAATTCGTCCTGCGCATCAAAATCTTTGTACATCATCATACAGCCCAGATGCATACGGGTTTATGGGCGCGCTTTTTTAAAATTTGGAAATTTTTTACTCACCCCTTTTTAAAATGTCGTAGCATTGGATTTTGGGATCATGTATATTGAAAATAGCCCCAAATTTACTCAGTCGTATCTTGATTTCGTTTTCCCGAATGCCGTATAATGGGCCCTCCCTGTACTTTGTAAAGATTGATACTCGCCCGCTTGTGACCTTTGAACAGTCTTGTATCAGTTGCCTGTCCGCTTTATTGTTTGGGGACCTTGCTTTCGATCTTGCCAGGTTTTTTGTACAGCGTTGAAAATTTTTTTGACTTCTGGCATTTCGGGGATCGAAGAAAGGTATATTCTTCCCACTAATCTCCTTTTACATTCAGTAACACGACATTTTCCCCCTTTTCTTTGGCAATGAGGAGGTCTGCATTTCCCTTTCTGTGGCAATGCTTCGTAGCTGATCTCAGCCTTTCACAGCAGCGCATGTATCTTTTGATTGGATTTTTGTAAACCCCTTAAACGACGAAAGGGGCCCTCAGTCCTGTTTCATTTTGATGGAAGCCCATTTTTCCCCGAGTTGAAAATTTTTTTCAGAGTGTCATTGCAAAGGCCAAAGATACAAAGTGTCTTTCGATTTTGGGACCTCTGGGCCCAATTTGGGCAAAACTGAAGAGGATGTGATTTTTAAAGAGGGGAGTTTTTCAGGAGTCACTGCTACTCTATATACGCAATCGCTGTGGTCGCTGTTCAAGGTGGCCACTTTGAACCGACTTAAAGGTCGTCAAAATGACATCCTTAATTAAAGAGGTTTTGGGCTCCCCGGGGTGAGTTCGTCCCGGGCCCTTCGAAAGGGAACGGGGTGAACAATATGGATGTGATCCGCGACACTCGCGTTCATTTTAAAGAAGTAGAGGGAGTCTCTGCAAATTCCATCTCACCTCTGTCGCAGAGCTGGGCCCTATGTAGGCTTTTGGTACCTATAAACAGTGGTGGGGCCTGCGTTTATATGAATGTGGGGTAGCGCAGGTGTACTAATTTAGTACGTATGCTTTTAGTTTTTTTTTTTGTTTTTTTTTTCATTTGGCTAAGGTTTATGCAGGCCTCTAGGGGTGGGATTGTAACCCGGGCTCTTTTGGGGGCTGTGATGGTTGGCCCTCCCCGGGTGGTGCAGGCAGGTTTTTATAGTGACCCCTGGTTTAAAGGGGCTCATGCCCCCCCCCCCTTTTCCTCCGTGCACTCCAACGAAGGTAGAGTTAAGGGGCGGCATTTGGTTTTTCTTGGGCCCACTCACGGAGCAGAAATATTTTATCGGTTTTAGGGGTTTCAGGGGATCGAACTCGGGTCTTCGGAACCCCACCCCGGTGAGGAACCATTTTTCTACCCCTCTCCTCCACTGTACGCGTTTTATTTTGCCCACATGTAAAATTTTAATTTTTTTTCTCTATTAAGTTCACTCCTCGCTGTATGCATTTTGTTGTTGTGTGCTTTTTTTTTCTATATGCTTTCGGATAAAAATCAAATTTATTTTTATTTTTTACCTTTTTATTAGGGAAATTTTTTAAACCCATATATCTCATTATTTCCTCAATTTCCCTGCCAGACCTAAAATTTTTTAAAGTATAAGAAAAAAGAGGAAAAAACAAAACTTGGCCTTATTTGATTTTTTGCCTCCAAATTTGACCAAAAAGTTCAAATGCTATTTTGGCAACTGGTTATTTCAAAAACCTTACCCCATGTGATTTTTCTAGCATGGTTGCCAGCTTTGAACTAAATGCCATAAAAACTTTTTTAGCCCTTTTCCCTGGGTTGGCCTGCCGGACTATAGTGTATAGGCCTCCAAACTTATATAAAGAGGTTCACTCCATATGTCAAAAAATAAAAAGGGCCCGCATATAATTGACAATGCGGGGGAGATTTTAAGGGTCATAGAATATAGAGGGATTTAATTATAGACAACGACGTAGGGGGAATTGTTAGAATAATCCAGGATAACTTCCTGAGCCAGGCAATCAAGGAGCATAGAGGGATAATATTCTAGATTTTTTGCTGACAAACGGGGAAAGGGTTTTAGTTACAGAGGTGGGGGTTGGTGGACGTTGGGAAAAATAGCGATCATGTAAAATCAGGTTTTGCTTAAAAGGGGAATTTGGAAAAATAAGTTTTAATAATGAAAGAGTCCCTGACTTCAAAAAGGGCCCAAATTTATGAGGTTTAAGAAGACACCGGAGGGGATTAACGGGGGGGGGTAGAAAAAGGATGTAAAGGTCATACATCTGGTATGAGGCGGGGCGGATGAAGATTTACATTACACAAAAAAACCCGTTTTCCCCGGGACAAATGGGGGGGGCCCTGGTGGGAACCGAAAAAGTCCGGGAATGCAAGAAAAAAAAAAAAAAAAAAAAAAAAAAAAAAAAAAAAAAAAAAAAAAAAAATGGATCCCTTCCCCACCCCGGACGTTTATCCTCCCTATATTTACTGTCCGGCAACCCGAAAATATAAAAACACCCCGCCGGGGACTTTTACGTCCGCTGAGCTGCAGCCCCCTGGGGGAGCAGCAGAAAGGTTAAATAGTCTCAAGAGAGTTCCTCACCAGGGGCAGTGGGGGTCAGGGGGTACGGAGGGGTGTGAGGGGAACCCTGGGGTGTTTGTGCCCAAATGTAAACAATACGACCGGAGCATGCGCCCCCTGGCGGGAGGCAGAGGGAAATGTTCAATAGTCTCAGAAATGTTCTTGCCCCCAGGCCGTGGGAGTCAGGGGGACTGAGGGGGGCTGGCAGGGAAAAAGTGAAATTTTTGTGCCCAAAGTAAACAATACGACCGCTGAGCTGCTGCCACCTGGGGGGAGGTGCGGGCACGACCGGGTCAGGAGCGCTCGGACCCCCGGGGCAACTTGGGCAATCTACGAACAGGACCCGGCATTTCACTAAAAAAAAAAAAAAAAAAAAAAAAAAAAAAAAAAAAAAAAAAAAAAAAAAAAAAATTGGCCGAGACTGACATATCCCCGGACCTGGATTTTTTCCGGCAAAAACGAATCCCGGGAAATCGAGGTCCGGGAAAACGAGGTTTGTGTGTTTTGTAAAGGGAATTTAACCCGTACGGGGGCGGGCGACTTTTTTTTCCCGTCAACCAGCCCGGGCAATTTTCTCTAAACGCTCTTACAGTGACAAATTTTTAAAAAAACTCTGAAGCTTTTTACAGAAGCAAAAAGAAAAAGTCGTTTAGCTTATCTTTCTATTATTATCCAAATATAAAAAACTTTTTAGGTATCTGGATACCTCACAGTGAGGTGAGAAGTAAAGTATTTTTCGCGTCTCACGGGGGTTTTTGAGCGACCGCCCTTCAAAAGTTTTTGTAGGTCAAAACTTGGCTTCCTTTTTAGCCATAACATTTATTGATTCTAGAACTGTCATGTATTATATTAAACTATCGCTCGGTCAATTTTTTGCTTTGAGTTGCGAGCCAAAAACGAGTTTCGGCGATTTTTTTTTTTTTTTTTTTTTTTTTTCGACGATTTTGAACGCCGCCCCTAGTTGGCCAGTGACGCCCCAAAAATCTGCCCAGCTTCCCCGGGCTCACTCGTCATTCCTGGTTACCTCGCCCTGGAAAAATCTCGTTGTGTTGTGCCACACAGGCGAATGCAAATGGCGGGGGGTGATGCAGTCGTTTGCGGCAGTCACTAACAAAAACTCTACGTTTTGCGATTTTACTTTGCCCTAAATAATAAATTTAAATGGCGCAAGATCCCTCGGTAAACCAGTTTTTGGGTGGGGGGTCCCCTTTTAAAAAAAAGTTCGCCAAATGTATGAGATTTGCAGAAGTGTGGATCCCAGTGAAGTCAAAAGCAATATATTAAAGTCTTAAAAACTTATGAAAACAAGACAACTTGAAAGTTTTGAGTGAGGGGGGTTTTTTTAAACTGTTCATGTAAACCTTCTTAAATATTGAGAGAGGCAGAGACAGAGGGAAAATTTGGGTACTAGAGTAGTACTAAGAAAGGGAGGGAAAACCTTTTGTAAAATGACAATATGTGAGAGACAAGAGCAAGGAGGTGTATGGAAGGTTTTTTGGGGGAAGATTTGCCATAGAAAACCCCTTGAGGGATTCCCCGGGAAAAGTAGTGCAAATGACTAAAAAAAATGCAATGTGCAAGAGAAAAATTATTTTAAATATGCCTCCATTCACCAGATTTTGTTTCAGCGAGGAGTAGGGGGAGGGTCCCCCGTGAAGAGTCCAGTAAGTTGGCCTCGGGGCATTGGCCTCCAAAACACCCCCCCAAAATTGCCCCAGCCCCCTTTAACCAGCAGGTGAGTTGCCCAGCAGGGATGTTTTTTTCCCTGAAAAAAATTATATATATATATATAATATATAATATATATACAGTGGTCCCCTTTCCTTTTGGGGAATTCAGCTTGGGGAAACCAATATGGCATAGGTTGGGTACGTACCCGAATCCCCAATTTTGGGGCTTTAAATAACTTTTGGCGAGACGGTGCTGACGTCACGGAAGACGTGGCCCAGAAACACCACTCGCATGCGACCATGTTTGGGTTTGGGAATCAAAAAAGATTAGTTTAGGGAGAACGCCCGTCAAAAACTTCACCCAAAGCATCTGTGGGTGACTCCCCAATTTAAAATCAAGGGGTTTGTTTTTCCCGGCAGCCATCTTTACGACCCCGCGCTTTTTTTTCCCAAGTGACGGTACCCTTTTGGGGTTTCACACTAAACTATGGATCTACAAGTATGGTGGTGGTGGTTTGAAGAAACCCGTTTACGATAAGAAAAAGGGGAAAAAAACGGAGAAAATGATGGAGGGAAAAGGAAACACACAGCCACAACCACCACCGCTACACAACCCCCCACTCATCGTTTCCCCCCAGGGCCAACTCTAAATAATTCATGGGAAATAAATTTTTATCTATTACTATTTTCTTTTGTATTGCTGTTTAAAGTTTTATGTGTAATGCCTTTGCTTTTAAGCAGTTTAAAGGGACTAAAATGGAGGTCAAAAGGGGAACTCTGGCCTTGTCAAAGACTAAAAGGAAATTTTCCCATTTAAAGTAAAATCGGTTTGTCAAAAATTTCCCTTTGGTGTGGTTTGGCAAGATACCGATTTTACGTTTAAAACGCTGCATCTTGAAGACGCACCCGATTTTTTAAGAAATTTTTTAAGGAAAAAAAAAAAACAGATTTTTTCTACTAATAGAAGTACACTAGGGTTCCCAAAAACGAGAAATTTGGGTTTATAAACAAGGGCGTTTTTTGTAATTTTTTTATGTGAAACACAAACCCTTTGGGGAAATTGATATTGGCGATCGGTCCTCCCCCTGCATACCCGTACATTATATATTTCCCCCCAGCATATCAAAACATAAAGATAAATTTGCATATAAATGATGAAATAGGATATTACATTTTTGCTTACCCTTAAATCTAATAGGGATTATTAAGGGGGCGAGGGGGTTTCCCAGGCCCTTGAGGCACGATGGCATGATGTCCAGCATCGTCACACGGGGCGGGGCTGCATGATTACAGCTGATAACTTGAAAAAAACCCACAAAAAACGAAAATGTAAACCCCGAATGAAAAACCATCAATAAATTACGATAACTGACGATACGTGAAAAGGGTCACAAATATATCCTTCACATGAATGTTTTTTGGTAATAAGGACGTAACTGCGCGTCGCACCGCCGTTACATCGATCGGAGTTCCCCGATCACAGCTGATAAAAATTTTAAACAAAAACCCCCAACAAAAGAAGTTGCCCCTGTGCAGGAATGTCCTGAGACTATTGAACACTTCTGCTTAGTCTCTGCGCTTCCACTCCCCCGTGTAGTGTTACGCTCTAACTCCTCACCTGAATTTCCCATTTTGACCTGCCCCCCCTGTAGCGGGGCTGGGTCCCCCCCCACGGCAACACCTGCAATCCGCCCCACCTGGCCTTCCTGAGGAGGACCTCAGGGGCAGGGCAACTCCGACCTGTGATAGCATCATAGGACTCACCAGGGGTCTAGTGTTCCCCAAGGGGGTCCCTCGCAGCCCTAAAACAAAAACAACAACAACGAAAATTACCCCAATGAAAGCCCTCAATAAAATCGATAACTGATGATTTTGAAGGCACAATTATACCTTTACATGAATTTTTTTTTTGGTAAAAATGGACGAGAACTGCGAGATCGCTACCGTCGTTCCTCACCTCATGCCACCCTCACCCCCACCTCCGTGGCGACACACCGCCGCCGTGCCCCACCTCACCCCATGCCAGGGACACACAACCTTCGTTATGTACGATATTTTCGGCGCTCTATATGAGAACTCCTCGGATTTGCCCTACTTTGATGGCGGAATCGTTCTATATGATTAAATTCGTTCCTAACAAAAATTTTGGAATTTTATTTGTTAAAATTATTATAATTTTTTAAATAAATATTTTAGGTCGTTCGCTTTATAGGGGAAACGCTTTATGCGGGACCCTAGTGTAGTAAAATCTACTGAATTTCTCGGTAGTCGGTAGTCCAAAGTGGATTTCTGCTGCTTCTGTTCCCATATTCTTTGGTGTATCGTACAACTTCTAGCTTGTATGTGATAATTTCCTGGACTTATAAGAGCTTGTGATACGTGTGACAACCTGGTGGTAAATGGTAACAACAACAATCAACACTAGCAGAAGATAGTTGGGCTGTTGGTATGGACTCAGTTGCCAGGTGTCAGTGCGGTGTCGATAGGGATCTTTAAAAAGGAGTCTGGCTAAATTCATGGATCGGGAAGAGAGGTGGATGTAGGTGGTGTTTAAGCAACAGGAACTACCACGTGTAGGTCTCGTAGCCTCTTTTAGCTTCCTTATTTTTCTTATGTTCTTATGTTGGCACCAATCTGCCGAGGCGGAAAGGCTCCCGCCAGTAGGCTACCATAGTAAAACATCACAGGTGAGGACAGATCAGTTGATTTGAATGTCTTATGGTATTTGAAATACTCTTAACAGATAAGTACTGAGGTTACATCATATAAGAGGCTGAATTGAATAGCTACCTAAGCTAACCTCCTATAACATTCGTCTTGGAAGACACATGAGTATTTTTCAGGTGTTTTTTTTTTGGGAAAAAGTGCATCATGATCCGTAAAATACGGTAATTAAATCGTCAAACGTAAGGGACCACTGTATACAGGAGAGTCCCGAGATACGAGCAGTTAGGTTCCACCTGGCATACTCGTAAAGCGAAATCTCGTATAACGAAACACATAACTAATGGTAAAGTATAGGTTTGGTTCCAGGATCCCATCAAAAAAAAAAAAAAAAAAAAAAAAAAAGTTTTTCAAGCTAAAATAAACTATAGCAAACACAACAAACACACAGCGTCTATATTAGCCACACTGTACTACCTATTCTGTAGAAAAGCATTCTGAAAGAGAAAATAGCACACAAAATAACATAACTGCACATTAATTAACAATAAAACATGCATAACAAGCAAAAAAGACGTTGTAATGTAGGGGACGCCGCGTGATACAAGAGAAGGTAGTGTAGCGGTCCCAAGGTTGGGGCCGCACACCTGCTAATTCGAGAGATCGGGAACTCGAAAGGCCAGGGGTCGCTGGCAGTTTTAACTCTTTTTTGATAATAAGTTGGTCTACTGGAAAACAAAATATGGGCGTATTCCACTGCACTTAAAACACAAAAGTATAATATTAAGAACGATTTTCTTCTATATGTATATTGTATAGAAGCCTGATTCTGTAAAACATTGTATATAACCAAATAACCAAGGAGGTTATAGTTGAGGAGGCGAGGTAAATGCTACTCTATGATATTATATAGTCAATAACGAATGTTTAGAAGTTATCTATACCTAGGCAGCCATATTTTCCTGTTATTATTGTGTATCAATCAGATAGAAAGCCTGGAAGTACAATGAGTCGACGCGTGAAGTCGTAATGTTTTTATTCAATCGCCCCGCCACAATCTCCCCCCCACCACTCCCGGCCGCGGCACGTCGCCTCCACAATTATATCCTACATTGTCGCAGCAACAGGCCGATTTCGGCATTCTTTATTCTTCGTTTTTCCAAGGCATTGCTTATTGTATTTTGACAAGCGTTTGCCAGACGCAGCAGTACTGTCTTAGAAAACAGTGTGAACATCGCCCAAATTTTACATGCAACAATATACATGTAAAAAATATATTAAGCTTTGCTACTCGAGGCGAGTAATTTGCATTAAATTGCTATTATAGAACGTTCCATCGTAATGCATGTCATCCATATAATTAATAGAACAACAGAAGAACTATATTTTTTGGTATTCAGATGTGGTGCATCAATGTTTATCGCGAAATTAATTTATGAAAAATATTAGTCGCGGAGCCAAAACACAGTAGACCAACCTTTGAGTTAAAACTGCCAGCGACCACTGGCATTTCTCGAGTTTCAGATCATTGGAATTACCCCTAAAGGTCAGGCCGCGCCATATGCTTAATTACCCTCCAGGTCACGCCTTGCTAGGGGTGACCTGACTGCGGTCCCAAGGTTGGGGCCGCAGTTGGTTGGGGTTGCTAATTACCCCTAAATGTCAGCCGCGCCATATGCTTATTTACCCTTCAGGTCACGGCTTGCTAGGGGTGACCTCACTGGGGTCAACCAAATACCCCTTTGTCCAGCCCAGGAGTGGTAGGGCGCACATTTTGAACTTGATAATTTTACTCACCCCAGTTTGAATGTCGTATCATTGGATTTTCGATCTCGTATATTGAAAATAGACCCTAATTTTCACATCTCGTATCATCGGATTCTCGTATACCGAATGCTCGTATAACGGGACCTCCCTGTCTCCCCGGACCTCGGATTTTGTCCGGCAAAACCGATATCCGGGAAATGGAGGTCCGGGAAAACGAGGGTTGTGTGTAATAGGTGAATAGACATTGAAAGCTGGGGTTGCTACACAACGCCAGTATTTCTATTTTTTCATTGGAAAAAAGTACTATTGCGGGCTTTACTATAAGACCTTTTCTAGGGTGTCCCAAGATCATAGAGGGAAAAAATGAAACATGTTTTTTTCACTTGCACGTGTTTTACTTCTGTTCACACATGCATAAGAAGAGTTCCTGTAAAATTAGATGAAATTCGGAGAATATTTAGGGGTCGCGACAAACTGAACAATTTTCTAATAACCTTAAAAAACAAAGAAAAAACTCAAAACATCCCACATTTTTAGAAAGAAACTTATAAGGAAACCAAAACAGACAGTTTTCATTGTTTCCATTCAGAAAGCCTTCTTATGAAGGTCCTCCTTCTTTTCCCGCCCCACAAGTTTCCGATGGTGGTGGACTAACTGGAGGAGATACTTCTCCTGTGCGGCCGACTTCGTGGACCCCAGGTAGCGCTGGACTAGGGCGATGCCCTGCTCCGCGGCATCGTTGACCACTCGGAGGCCAAGTGCCCGTTTCCGAGCGTCCTTGAATCGGTCGTCCTCCTCCCACAATGCCGGGTCCTTTGCCAGGAAGCCCTCGTCCGCGTCGAGTTTCTGAAAGAAGGACCGTGTCTTCGAAGTGACGAAGGACGAGAGGGAGGAAGACATCGTCATCTTTTCTCCCTCCAATCGCTTGAGTTCCTTCTTCGAGGTGGGCTTGTCCAATGCCTTGACCATCTGCTTCTTCTCCTCCACATCAATCCTTGAGTCGAAGGAGGCCAGTCCCGCGTTTTCCTCGGAAACGTACCACAGGTGGCGTCGCAGGGCTTGTTCTGCTGCCTTGGCAACGGTTTGGTCAGGGTATGTCTTGAGGATCTCGAGGAAGAGCACGTCGTTCAACGGAGCTTTCACAGAGATCGGTGCCTCATGCCATTGCTTGCAGTACACCAGAGCAACGAAGAGGGCCACTCGTTCCACTCCGGCCTTCTCTCGACCAGTCAGCGACAGCTGGGATTTCAGCATCTGAAGCTTGAGGCAGTAGATGGCCTTGGCCATCCACCGGGCTTGATGAAGAGCTCCAGGACGGCGGAATGGTTTGGCTGGACCTTCACCACCGAGTAACAGGTAGGAGAGACGGAGAAGTTCTTCATAGTCCTCCCTGGGATGGTTCTTCGACATCAGAGCCTCCTTCAGGAAGGCCAATGCGTCGTCCTTCAGCTTGCTGGCAGTGTCATTGGTGGCGAAGAACTCTACGAGGTCCTCCGATGTTTCCACCGTCTCTCTCTGCGAGGAATTCACGAAGGACCATCGATCACGGAGTCGTTTGAAGATTCCAATGTCAGAACCAGAGGAAGAGCCGAGGCTGGCTTCGAAGACATCCTTGAGGATCACCTTGTGGACATGATGGCGGCAGGCCAACCAAAGCAAGCTTCGTCCGAGTTCTTGCTCAATCCGAATGCAAGCACCTTGCACCATGCCAGTGTTCGAAGCCGTGGTGTCGAAACAGAAGGCGATGATCTTGTCCCTGACGCCCGCTTCGTCCACCTCCTTCAAGACCGTTGCAGCCACGTTTCTGCCCGTCGAATCTGAGCTTGCCGGGACCCCAAGAAGGAACTCGGTGTCATCTTCCCCTGTGAAGAGGACGGCGATGCGGTCCTCCGTATCACCAGAGAGGGACGGGAGGAGTTTTCCGTCCCAATGCAGGACCAACCTCTCAGGTATCTCCTGGTTCCGCAGTTCCACGATCTTCTCGGCGGCTTGCTCTCTCCCCGCAATTCGTGCTCGATGGACCGTGCTCTTCGAGACCGCGCCATACTCCCAATGTCCATTCCAAGAACTTGAGCGGTAGCTGCGAACGTTGACGTTGCTTGCCGCACCGACAACTTCTCTCGATCCCAAGTTGAAATGAGGTTAAGATCCTTCACGGAGATCGATGGCGACTGTTTGAGTTTTTTCCTCTGGCTTTGGGATCCACGAGCCGGTGATGACGTCGTCGACACAGGACTGCTGCTGCTGCTACTGCTTTGGCTTGGGATTTCCGCCCTTTCAGTCAGCCTGGCAATGTCGCTGTCTTCACGTTCCCGGAGCCGCTTGAGTCGAGTTCCGCGCTCGACCTGCTTCTCCACCTTCTTCGCTGTCACGAGGTCAATTCCAGCCATGGATGATTCCCCTCTGTCTTCTCTCTGACTCCGTAGGAACTCCTTGTCCTCGTCCTTCACGTCTGCCCATTGGAGAGAGGAGGAGTGTGCGAGGTCGAAGATTTCTTGGAGGTCTCCTTTGAAAATCTCCTCATCCATACGATGTTTCGGCCTGTCTTTGTTCTTGTTCTTCTTGAGGTCATTGTACGCCTTTACCAGCTTTGACAGCTTCGTGCCGGCGTGTATTACTGTAGTTGTCGGAATCCCGGCGCGCGACCAGAAGGGGAGAACCTCCTCCACCACCGCCTTCCTGCTCCCGCTCGCCGTCTTCCCCATCTCCCGGTGGTGGTGGTAGTAGCGGAGGAGGACCTGCTCCTTTGATGGTAGCCGGGCTCCGGTGATTTCATCGATTGGAGCCTTGTCGATCAGCCGAAGATTACTAGCGGCTCTTGTTGCCATGTTGATAACCTGAGGGAGAAAAAAAAGTGGAAATTTAGAAAAATCCTGAAATTCGAGTCACGTCACCTAAATGTTCACTTTGTCGGGACCCCTAAATATTACTCAATTCGCCCAAAATTTCAACGCAATACTGTTTTACTATGAGAGAACCGGAATAACACACGAGCGTGCAACATTTCAAAACTTTTGCATTTTGGGACACCCTAACCTTTCCTGTTCCTGTTTCGTTACATTAATATATGTAGATAATTTTCTCGCATGTTTTTAATGAAAATGGGATATATTAATCGTCGAATAAGCATTTGTCAAATGATTCACTGCGCGCCCACTATTCCTATTATTATAGTATGAAGGGCCAGAAATATACAACTTTTCCTACACAGAGAGAACTTTCTTGATGTATACATATATATAAATGCAACTGACGAATACCAGCAAAGTATATAAGAAACATTCATGTGTACAGCAGTGTGTTGATGCCTGAGGTACGACACTTTCTATAGACTACCACACGTGGGTTTAATCCCAAGCACCCCCTCCTCCCTTGTCAGCCGCCTGTGCGTTTGTACGTCTGGCAGCGTATCTTCCTGAAACAGTTTTAGAAGATTTCTATATACATATGCTATGCCACTTGGATCCGTAACTTTCTTACAGTCATACTTCACTTGAACAACAATACTGATGTACCTCATATTTATCACGTTCATATTAATCATGTATAAGACATATACAAGTACTACAGATATTCATTCATATATACAAAGATTGTGATTAACATGGAGATTGAAGTGTATGTGATATGTATGTGAGTAATTCATGATACTATGAAAGTAACTTCATTACTGAGAGGGGCTCTTATGTGGAGTAAACGAAAAAAACTATTTACGAAAAATGAATAGTCACCCATGTTGCCCGCACGGGAAAACGGAAAAAATGTAAACATATCAGTACATGGGACCTCTGGCCTCTGCGTCTAAAGGCCTATTAGGCCAAACAAATTTTTTCTGTTGGTTGAAAAATTACGGAGTTGGTAAACAAATTTCATAACTAATCCCCCCTTCCCCCATTACATACTCCTCAAGCCATCCTTTAGTGTCACTCTCGCCTTCTGGCTCTGCAGGGAAGTTCAACGTTGAAGCATAAGTTAGAAGGTGATATATGGTATCCAGCATTTTTTACATTTCAATTTAACAATCTAGTATTGCTGCTAGAATTTACATCAAACATTGTCTTTCCAGATTTTAACCCAAGTGAGCAGTGGCGGGGCTGTGAGAAACCTTTTGTCAAGCCCACAGAAGATTGTTGTAAAGAGCAACGTTCGTCAGCCTGGGCAGGTGAGAATACGTTTGTCCCTGAAAGGTACTAAAGGGACTGCAGACCAAAAACAATGCTATAACACTGGGGACCCAAATATTGCGGGGACTTCCTTTTGACCCCACTCCCCCCCGCCCCTCCCATAAATAATGCATACTCACTGCCCTCAAACCCAAAATTCCCCCCCCAATTTTTTTTTTTGTGTTCGCATGTATGATCGTGGGAAGCCCTATGGTTTGGATGGGAAGCCCTATGGTAAACAAATGGTTTGGATGGATACAGAAAGGGTGAATGGGGGGATGCATGCCCACCGGCCATATATAGTATAGTACAGGACTGAGTATCAATACATCATTGGTGACTGATAATGCACTTGAAGAATTGCAGCACATGGTGTCTAGTAAATTAATTGTCTGTCCAGGACCCACCCAAAAAAAAATTGGATCCTCCCCTGTCAGCCACCAAATGTTTATTATCATCAATTTCTGTTTAACGACAGATTTTCCCATAATGTCATGGAGGTAAATTTTAATTTTTTAACACCATTATGCATTTGGAGGTCAGAACTAATATTTTCTGCAGTTTTTTGTTTTGAATGATAGTGACCATAAAAACTGAAGAAATACATGTAATGCATAAATATCACCGGAACCGTAAAACCAATGGGTTACCCTTTGGCCAGGCCGGTTAACGTGCCAAGTGGGTGCAAATCTGGTGATAGCGACGGTTCAAATCCTCGCCGGGCAAGGAAAAAGGAAATTATTTATATCCGAATTATGATAACCATATTTTACGGCTTATAAGACGCTGCATCTTGGAAGACGCTGCATCTTGGAAGACGCTGCATCTTGGAAGACGCTGCATCTTGGAAGACGCTGCATCTTGGAAGACGCTGCATCTTGGAAGACGCTGCATCTTGGAAGACGCTGCATCTTGGAAGACGCTGCATCTTGGAAGACGCTGCATCTTGGAAGACGCTGCATCTTGGAAGACGCTGCATCTTGGAAGACGCTGCATCTTGGAAGACGCTGCATCTTGGAAGACGCTGCATCTTGGAAGACGCTGCATCTTGGAAGACGCTGCATCTTGGAAGACGCTGCATCTTGGAAGACGCTGCATCTGGGAAGACGCTGCATCTGGGAAGACGCTGCATCTTGGAAGACGCTGCATCTTGGAAGACGCTGCATCTGGAAGACGCTGCATCTTGGAAGACGCTGCATCTTGGAAGACGCTGCATCTTGGAAGACGCTGCATCTTGGAAGACGCTGCATCTTGGAAGACGCTGCATCTTATAAGACGCTGCATCTTGGAAGACGCTGCATCTTGGAAGACGCTGCATCTTGGAAGACGCTGCATCTTGGAAGACGCTGCATCTTGGAAGACGCTGCATCTTGGAAGACGCTGCATCTTGGAAGACGCTGCATCTTGGAAGACGCTGCATCTTGGAAGACGCTGCATCTTGGAAGACGCTGCATCTTGGAAGACGCTGCATCTTGGAAGACGCTGCATCTGGAAGACGCTGCATTTGGAAGACGCTGCATCTGGAAGACGCTGCATCTTGGGAAGACGCTGCATCTGGGAAGACGCTGCATCTTGGAAGACGCTGCATCTGGAAGACGCTGCATCTGGGAAGACGCTGCATCTTGGAAGACGCTGCATCTTGGAAGACGCTGCATCTTGGAAGACGCTGCATCTTGGAAGACGCTGCATCTTGGAAGACGCTGCATCTGGAAGACGCTGCATCTGGAAGACGCTGCATCTTGGAAGACGCTGCATCTGGGAAGACGCTGCATCTTGGAAGACGCTGCATCTGGGAAGACGCTGCATCTGGAAGACGCTGCATCTGGGAAGACGCTGCATCTGGGAAGACGCTGCATCTGGGAAGACGCTGCATCTGGGAAGACGCTGCATCTGGGAAGACGCTGCATCTTGGAAGACGCTGCATTTTGGAAGACGCTGCATTTTGGAAGACGCTGCATCTGGAAGACGCTGCATCTGGGAAGACGCTGCATCTTGGAAGACGCTGCATCTGGGAAGACGCTGCATCTTGGAAGACGCTGCATCTGGGAAGACGCTGCATCTTGGAAGACGCTGCATCTGGAAGACGCTGCATCTTGGGAAGACGCTGCATCTGGGAAGACGCTGCATCTGGAAGACGCTGCATCTGGGAAGACGCTGCATCTGGGAAGACGCTGCATCTGGGAAGACGCTGCATCTGGGAAGACGCTGCATCTGGAAGACGCTGCATCTGGGAAGACGCTGCATCTGGGAAGACGCTGCATCTGGGAAGACGCACCGTGATTTTTGAAGAAATTTCTAAGAAAAAAAAGAAAAACATATTCTAGTAAAATCTACAGATTTTTGACCTACAGATCGTTTGATGAATTTGCTATGGGTGATAACTTCCAGGATTGAAAAGAAAAGAGCTTGTGATACGTGTGACAGCCTGGTGGTAAATGCTGATCAACACTATCAGACATTGCAGAAACAATTTCAATGAAAAGAAATATTAAAATGTTTTTTTACCGGTAGATGGTGGTAAAATCTACCGATTTTCTCAGTAGGCGCTAGCGGTGGTCCGAAGTGTCTTTCTGCTGCCCTGTTCCCATGTTATTTGGCATACCGTACAACTTTTAGCTTGTATGCGATAGTACACGTAAATTTTTGAGGAATTCGCCATGGGTGATAATTTTCAGGACTGAAAAAAGCTTGGATACGTGTGATAGCCTGGTGGTAAATGATACGTCAACACTAGCAGACGATAGATGGCGTTGTTGACGCCAATCTGCCGAGGTGGAAATTGTTGCGGAATGGCTCCTGCCAGCCCTGGTGGCAGACTCATATAGAGTCTTACCTTGTGACACATGGACAACCTGGTGGTAAATGATACATCAACACTAGCAGACGATAGGTGGTGGTGTTGGTGCCAATCTGCCGACGTGGAAGTTGCCGCGGCATGGCTCCCGCCAGTCTTGGTGGCAGTCTCATTCCAACATTCGTCTTGGAATATCGTCTCGGTATTTTTTAGGAAAAAAAGTGCATCTTATAAGCCGTAAAATACGGTACCAGCCTGAGTCATATGTCTGTTTGAAGGACATACTGATTGGATTTCAAAAGGTAACTGTGGCCCAGGGCAATGTGAAGCCTCTGTCGAGCGCGGGCATTACACCCTCATAGAAGCATAACCTGACTCCATAATACGGCCACATGCAAGTCTCTCTCAAACAGAGTACTGGGACTCCCCTTGACCAAGACTGCCCCTTCAAGAAAACCCCCTCAGAATATCACCACAGCAAGAAAGAGTAAAGAGAATAGAAGAGAAAGCAAGTAAGAAGAAAGAAGACCCCCTCCTCCGGGGCCCCGCATCACATACAGTCGACCCTAGACATACGCGTTTTTAACTCTTGGTTTTGATCATGCGCGAGGAAGGCCATGAGTTTCTTAAGTAATCATCCAGACAAATTTTTCTTTGCAGAGGTATGTTGAATGTTCATTCAAAACACCTACCGTATTTTACGGCTTATAAGACGCTGCATCTTGGAAGATGCACCCTAATTTTGGAAAGAAATTTCTAAGAAAAAAATAAAAAAACAGATTTTCTACCGGTAGGCGGTAGTAAAATCTACTGATTTCTCGGTAGGCGGTGGTCCGAAGTGTCTTTCTGCTGCTCTGCTCCATGTTCTTTGGCGTATCGTACAACTTTTAGCCTGTATGTGATAGTATAAGTAAATAATTTTGATAACTTCGCCATGTGTGATAATTTCCAGGACTGAAAAGAGCTTGTGATACGTGTGACAGCCTGGTGGTAAATGATAGATCAACACTAGCAGACGATAATTGACGCTGTTGGCACCAATCTGCCGAGCCTTCAAGGCGGAACGGCTTCCGCCAGTACCCTAGTAAACATCAGAGCGTGAGGACAGATTAGTTGATTTGAGAGTCTTATGGTATTCAAAATACTTGTAACAGTAAGTACTGAGTACTGAGGAAGTACTACAACATTCGTCTTGTAAGATGCATGGTATTTTTTTGAGGAAAAAGTGCGTCTTATAAGTCGTAAAATATGGTAATCTGCTAAAAAATAATTAAATACCATGCCTTATTATTGTTAAAACACTACTTTTGTAGAAAGCGCGGAAACAAAATCAGTCCCGTTCCAGCTGCCACGCTAATATTGCTGATGACGTCACGGAGGGGCGACAATCTGCATCACACAACCTTCCCTTGTCCGACGCACAAACCTTTTCCACACATTTCTTGTCGCAGTATCGATCGGAAACATGTGCTAAGCTCTCTGGAAAGGCACAGCTTTCTTGCTGCACCAGTAAAGGATGCAAGTATATACCATTTCAGTAAATAAATTATCAGAAGCACCCAAATTCTTTAAGTACGTACTTTGTTTCTTGTCTGTGTTCACATGCTTTTGTCTTGCTGCGGGAGCGAGACGTCCCTTCCGTGACATCAAGTCATTGTGCATCATCTGCTAGTTCTCAGTAGCGTTTTGGAGAATTTACAGATTTTGATTGCTGATTATTTGAAAAACGGCTGATTGGATGCAAAAAGTGAAATCATATTGTTGATATACTCGATAATGGCTACATTTTGACTATATTAAATCAGAAATTATGAAATGGTCTGGAATATTACTTTAACCCCGTGTGTTTTCTTAGAAGTCCACCTATACCCGTAGACGTGGAGGGCGGGTGTACTTCAAGAATGCATATGTTTGTAACTATGCTTTGTAATACGTGCAGTGAAAAGTTTGTTTATATGGTAGTACACAGCGCCACCACACACACTACACTCCTGCTCAGTCTTCCTTTGTCTGCCATAGTGGAGAAGAAGCAGGATAATTATTTACAGTGTCCGAAACTGTGCGCCAAAGTGGCTCTTCTTCTTCTTGTGACCTCTGACGCTTAGTATCGCTTCACAGGTCATTAAACGCTCCTTCCTTATATATCTTAATATCTGATACATCAAAACTCCTTAAAACCCGAGTATTCCAAATAAAATTAGAAAATAATAAATTATGTTGAATTTAAAATTCGAGCGGTGATAAGCAGTCTGGCATGCCATTCTTGCCCGCAAATTTGTCACGCAAATGGAGTCCGTTAAATCCGAAGTCCGTTAAATCGAGGGTCGACTATATATACACTAAAACCCTTATAACTTGTCACGATAGGGGCTCTGGCCTTGCTGAGTTATTCAATATGCCGAGTTATGCAAATGCCCTCCTGATATGGGTAAAATTCAAAATGTTGTAGATACAGCATCCAGGAAGACGTTCTTAACTGGCTTAATCCTGTTCTTGGTAGTCTTGGAGGTGCTTGGATCCTCCAAAGTAAGGGCATGGGCACAAATCTTCTCTTTTTTTTTCTTGATATCATAGAATGTGCTGGATTTGATATCAAACTCAGCACAAATAGCACGCATGGACGCACCTGCATCCATCCTTGCCAGCACTTTCACCTTTTCCTGCAGGCTCAGGCTCTTCAATTTCATTCCCTTCCTGCTGGAGAACCCTTGCGTGATGGAGCTGACATCTTGAAATACAGTACTGTATGATGTAATCTCAAAACAAGTAAAATAGGTGGCAAGTAAATCAAAGGTCGGTACCAGCGCGTAGGCTGACACTTATGCGACTTATGATCTTGATCTTGATCTTGATGTTACAGGTGGCCTTTTCTTCATAGGCCAGGCCTTTAAACCGGCTGCTCCTGTAGTCTTGTTCTTGTTCTTGTTTTAGGGCTGTAGAGTCTATTGACTATTTCTCATATACCACATTCTTTCCAAAAACTCTTTCACTGTCTCAATCATCCGTCCACTTGTCTCACCACACAGTCCCAGCAGTAATAACATCCATTCTCTTCCTGTCCTTTCAACCACCTCGTTCATGTCACCTCCCATTTCAGTCAAAACCACACGCATCATTTCCATTCTCTCCCCGCTATACTTCTCACATTCTAGTATCACATGTTCCACTGTTTCATCCTCACCCATGTCACACATCAGGCACACTTTGCTGCCTGACTCGGACCATCTGTAGTTCCTTGCATTTACATCTAAGCACTGTGTTCTGGCTTGGAAGAGAAGGTCGCCACCCCGGCCGGGTTCCATCATACACACTTTCATACGCTGGTGCCTCTTTCTATTTATACCATTCTAGTGTTTTCTTTGCTCCATCTCATTTTTCCACTTACTCAGCCCCACATACTTCACTACTCTATCGATCTCAGTTTTCCACTTTCTCACATCCCACTCAATTGGCCTTCTTCATCACCATTCAACATCTTCCATTCAATACATTCGGTCTTCCATCTATCAGTTGATACATCCACCAAAATCGCAATCCACTTCTTTCTACCATTTTTTGGCATCGCTTCCCCCATTTACTACTACATTCACTCCACAAATAAACTTTTTGTGCCAATCTTGTGTCCTCCATTCGTTCCAGTCTGATCTTATACCTGAGTGTTGCTTTCGAATGTCTCTCCCTAAATGTACTCCATCCCATGTCACCTCTCAAACCTTCAGTCGCTGCATACCTGGGTGCATTCAGTGCCATTCTTTCTCATTCCATGCAATCACCTCCATACCATACATAATGCTTGGGACAGCCACACTCTTCCACACTTCCTCAACACATCATACTGCTGCCTCATCCTGCCACACTCCAAGTCGACCAACTCACTGATTGGCCTGGCTGATCTTTTCAGCCTTTGCTTTTCCACATCCATTGAAACTCATGCACATCCCTAGGTACTTGTTGTTATTCACTAGTTTTGTTCTAATTCATTTTCTCCCAGTCTCCATGTAGCGTTTCTGTCATCCTCTGTTATATTTACTATCATCACCTTACTTTTCTCACGGCTAAATTATACTCCAAAGTCTCTCCCATACTCATTCACCACATCTAACAGGCTCTGGAGTTCCTCGGCCAACTCACTCATAACTACCATATCATCTGCATACATTAACAAGCTTATTTTGTCATTTCCTACTCTCACTCCTGCATCCATTCTTCTCATCCTTACTGCCAGTTCCTCAGTATACAGACTAAACAAGGTTGGGGACAGAGTGCATCCTTGCCTAACACCTCTCTCATATGTCAAGCTCGAGCTCGAGCTTGAGCTTGAAAGACGACCTACAAAGCGATACTAAGCGAAGAGGTCCACAAGAAGCAGAAGAAGACTGAGGATATGCCGAGTGTAAGCAAAGAGATGCAGTTATAACTCGGCAATATGCCGAGATACATTATTTTTTGCCGACTTCTGTATACATGTTCACACAAGAGGTTGTGAGGGCATGATATGCCGAGTGTAAACCAAGAGATGCAGTAATGAA
>JACEEZ010025027.1:24889-72389 GCA_016584305.1 Chionoecetes opilio
GGGTGGTATTGGTTTGAGGAATCCAGGTGACGATTAGAAAGGCAAAAAAGCGGAGAAACGAGAGTGGAGGAAAGGTAAACACAGCCACAACCACCACCGCCTACACAACCACCACACTCACTCGTCTCACCAGGCCTAACTCTAAATAATTCATGGTAAATAACATCTGTTATCTATTATCTATTGTCTTTTGTATTGCTGTTAATGTTTCATGTAATGTCTTTGCTTTTAAGCAGCTAAAGTACGAAAATGGAGGTCAAAAGGGTGAACTCGGGCCTCATCAAAGACTAATGGATAATTTTCCCATTGAAAGTACTATTCACGTTTGGCGATGGTTTGGCAAGATTAATTAAATCGCCAAATGTGAGGAACCACTATACTTTCCATAATCCAAACTGAAGTTCAAATTGTCTGCACATTGTTCAAATTGTCGGAGTTTTCTGCAGCATCTTCCATCTCCTCTGTGCCATCCACTTCGTCAGCAAGCCTCCACATCTTCTTCACATCACCTCTGACACATAAAGTGCCTCAAGCACTGAAGACCTTACCTTAGAAATCCCCAGAGTGACACCACTGTTGCGTTCAGTAGTGGTCCTTCCTGTTGCTTGTTCCCCAAGGGATCCTTGTAGGCCTAAAAACAACAACAAAGTGACGTAAAAGTCCGCGGCGGGGTAGTTGATATTGGTGGTTGCCGGACAGTAAATACTAAAGTAGGATAAACGTCCGGGGGTGGGTAATGGCCTTAGACTGTTGCGATTCCCGGACGTTTGCGGTTCCCGGACCAGTGCTCCCCGCTAATAGTCCGGGAAAACGAGGGTTGTGTGTACAGGAAAATACCTTTTATCCGGATATATCCGGACTTCCGGGTAGCCGGTTAATGGAAAAGTCCGGTTAATGGGTAAGTATACTTACGAAAGATGCATTTACTAAAAATAAGCATAATATTGTATGATTGTTTGTATTGTATGACACACACCCACACATACCACCCAACACACACACACACACACACATACCACCCAACACACACACCCACACATACCACCCAACACACACACACACATACCACCCAACACACACACCCACACATACCACCCAACACACACACACACATACCACCCAACACACACACCCACACATACCACCCAACACACACACACACACATACCACCCAACACACACACCCACACATACCACCTAACACACACACACACATACCACCCAACACACACACCCACACATACCACCTAACACACACACACACATACCACCCAACACACACACCCACACATACCACCCAACACACACACACACACATACCACCCAACACACACACCCACACATACCACCCAACACACACACACACACACACACACCCACATACACGGGTGGTATGTGTGGGTGGGTGTGTTGGGTGGGATGTGTGGGTGTGTGTGTGTGTGTTGGGTGGTATGTGGGATGACTCAAAATACCACTCCGGTCGTCGGGTAGCACTGACCTTGCCCACGGACTGATAAACACTGAATTATCATAGCGCATGGCGCATTATGGCGGGAATAAACAGGTGGCGATAGGTGGCGCTCACGTCTACGGCGGCAAAATTAAAAGTTAAATATTTCGTTAATTTTTTATTTTTTAATACTATTTACTTACCTGCCACAAATTCCGGTTATTGGGTTATTCCGGTTGTTGGGTATCCGGTTAAAAGGTATTTTCCTGTATTTTCATTTTGCATAAACCTATGTTGATCATGACAACACTTAATTGTAGCTGGTTTGGTAGGGAATAATGGAAAATAAGTCAAGCCTGACACCCCGAGACCCGACGTCCTGAGCTGACGGGAGGTTCCCAGACAGCCACCAGATGGCAAATCAAGCTCACTGTTATAGTCTATTAGTTCGAATTGGAGAGGGTTTACTGTATATATACAATACACACAAACCTCGTTTTCCCGGACTAATAGGGGGGAGCACTGGTCCGGGAACCGCAAAAGTCCGGGAATCGCAACAGTCCAGGAATTATCCTCTAAACAGAAGAAGAAGAGAAAAAAAAAACGAAAAAAAACGATGCTATTACCCACCCCCGGACGCTTATCCTACTCTAGTATTTACTGTCCGGCAACCACCAATATCAACTACCCCGCCGCGGACTTTTACGTCCGCTGAGCATGCTGCCACCTGACGGGAGGCAGCAGAAAGTATTCAATAGTCTCAAGAGACGTTCCTGCACCAGGGGCAGTGGGGGTCAGGGGACTAATGGAGGCTGTGCAGGTGAACCGTGAGTGTCGTGTGCCCAAATGTAAACAATACGACCGCTGAGCATGCTGCCACCTGGCGGGAGGCAGCAGAAAGTGTTCAATAGTCTCAAGAAACATTCCTGTACCAGGGGCAGTGGGGGTCAGGGGACTGACGGAGGCTGTGCAGGTGAACTGTGAGTGTCGTGTGTCCAAATGTAAACAATACGACTGCTGAGGATGCTGCCACCTGGCGGGAGGCAGCAGAAAGTGTTGAATAGTCTCAGAGATGTTCCTGTACCAGGGGCAGTGGGAGTCAGGGAACTGACGGAGGCCGTGCAGGTGAACAGTGAGTGTCGTGTGCCCAAATGTAAACAATACGACCGCTGAGCATGCTGCCACCTGGCGGGAGGCACGGACACTGACCAGGGATGACAGGAGACGCTCGGACCGCCGGACAACTTTGTTAATTTACGAACAGGACCAGGCATTTCAATGGGGGGGAAAAAAAAAAAAAAAAAAAAAAAAATGTCTGGGATTCTGACATATCCCCGGACCTCGGATTTTGTCCGGCAAATTCGATATCCGGGAAATGGAGGTCCGGGAAATCAAGGTTTGTGTGTGTATATATATATATATATATATATATATATATATATATATATATATATATATATATATATATATATATATATATATATATATATATATATATATATATATATATATATATATATATATATATATATATATATACATACATACATACAATACCGTCCCGAATTTTGCGCTTGCTTTCTTCCGAAGGCATAGCGCTAAACACGAGGATCGTGAAACTCGGGGTATTGAAAACACTGAGAAAATGCTTTTTCATTCCATTGTGAGGTGTACCGTATTTAACGGCTTATAAGACTCACTTTTTCCCCAAAAAATACCCTGAAAAATACTCATCCATCTTCCCAGACGGATGTTGTAGTACTTCCTCAGTACTCAGTAACTCAGTACTTACCGTATTTTACGGCTTATAAGACGCTGCATCTTGAAAGATGCACCCTGATGTTGGAAAGAAATTTCTAAGAAAGAAAAATAAAACAGACCACCAAAACTGTTGTCCGATAGACAGTCATTTTCACACAAGAATACACTCACTATTCATTATCTTCATTCAGCACTGCTCATCAGCCATTTTTATTTTCTAGCTTGTATGCGATAGTATAAGTAAATCGTCATGTTGGCTGGCTGAACATGTACACGCAGGTCGGACGGCAGGTGTGAAAACAAACCCGACGGCGGTGGTGTGCAGCTGCGTGCCTGCCTGGCATGCCGATCAGCTGAGTCTGGCTCTGTCGTCCGGAGTGTAAACACCTCTCACGTCCTCCCATGCCTATCTACGTTGCCTGCCTCCTGTGCCTCACCACGCATTGTTTGAATTTTCCTGTATGCGTGTAGTATTTGTGATGGCTGCATGTACATAAGTATACAGACTTTCATCTAATGTAACAAACAAAGTTCCTTATATACGGCATGGCTGTTGGCGCCAATCTGCCGAGGCGGAATGGCTCCTGCCAATACCGCAGTAAACATCACAGCGTGAAGACAGATTAGTTGATTTGAATGTCTTATGGTATTTGAAATACTTGTAACAGATAATTACTGAGGTTATATCATATAAGAGGCTGAATTGAATAGCTACCCAAGCTAACCTCGTACAACATTAGTCTTGGAAGACGCATGAGTGTTTTTCAGGGTATTTTTTAGGAGAAAAAGTGCGTCTTATAAGCTATAAAATACGGTACCTATTACAAGTACAGTATTTTAAATACCATAAGACGTTCAAATAAACTAATTTGTCCTCACGCTGTGATATTTATGTTCTGCGTCTGAGGCTCGACAGATGGCCACTAACAGCGCCATCTATCGTCTGCTACCAGTATTAATGATGTATCATTTACCACCAGCTGTCACACGTATCACAAGCTCTTTTCAATCCTAGAAATTATCACCCATGGGGAATTCATCAAAACTATTTACTAATACTATCGCATACAAGGTAAAAGTTGTACGATACGCCAAAGAACATGGGAACAGAGCAACAGAAAGACACTTCGGCTCCCAGCGGTGGTCGAGACGTTAGCGTCTTGGAGTGGTGAACTCTTTGGGTACTCCGTAGTGTAGGGGTAGCACGCTCGGCTCACAACCGAGAAGTCCCGGATTCGATCCCCGGGCGGAGCAGAAATAGATGGGCTGTATCTTTAAAAAAAATTGAGCCCCTGTCCACCGAGCAGTGAATGGGTACCGGGTGTAAGCCGGGGGTTTGTGACCCGCCTCCCGTGGTGGTGGCTTTGGCCAACACTAGAGGAGAGGAGAGGAGGAAGAGGAAGAGGAAGAGGAGGAGAGGAGAGGACGTACGAAGCGATACTAAGCGGTAGAGGTCACAAGAAGAAGAAGAAGTCTACCGAGAAAATTGGTAGATTTTACTAGAATTTTTTTTTTTTTTTTTTTTTTTTCTTTTTTTTCTTAGAAATTCCTTTCCAAAATCAGGGTGCGTCTTCCAAGATGCAGCGTCTTTTAAGCCGTAAAAAACACTTATTTGAGGTATTCAAGAGGCAGGTCTGGCAACCTGGTCTGGCCAACTGGTCTGGCCAACGGTAGGAAGACGTGTCCCGTACGTCTCTTAGGGGAGGCGGTAGCAGAGTGGTTAGCATCTCAGAGTGGAGTTCTCGGTGACCCGAGTTCGATCCTTGATGAGGGCTGTAAAATCCACTTAAAATCTTTATCTGCACCGTTGAGTAGCCTAAGAACACCCACACGCTGCCCATTAACTCTACCTGCGATTGCGAGTGCATCGTAGGATATAGGGGGGCGGCATAAGCCTCTAAACACAAGTGTCACTATAAAAATCCTGCCTGCGCCACCACGGGCGAGGGCCAATCATCACAGCCCTCAAGTGAACCTCCAGGGCCTGCCATCCCACCCCTGGAGGTCACTGTTTAACGGCGCTATAGGCACAAATGTTAAAAAAAAAAAAAAAAAAAGAGAGAAAAAAAAAATGTGTACGAAGCAGCGCGAAAGTCGGGATGATAAGAATTTAGGACTCAGCGTGAAACTCGAGGATCGCGAAACTCGAATAGTGTGAAACTCGGGAGGGGACTGTATATATATATACATATATATATATATATATATATATATATATATATATATATATATATATATTATATATATATATATATACAGGAGAACCTCATTTAACCGGCATTTAAAACAACGGCAGCCTCAAAACAACGGCACTAATCGACCCAGGCATTTTTTTTTTTTTTTTTTTTTTTTTTTTTTTTTTTTCTATTTTTTTTTTCTTTCTTTTCTCCGGGCCTCCAGCAGGGAGGACCACGGGCTAGCTTGAGCTCGTCAGAGAGATCCTGTGAAAAAAGAGAGGAGAGTGTTCGTGCTGCTAGCGTGCGACACGAGGACTGGCTTGTCCATCCTGACGAGGAGTGCGGGGTAGAAAGGGGCACTCAGCAGGATAACCCAGGCATTAATTAGGTATATAATTATTTCAAAAACTGAGAAAATCGGCAGAAATTTAGTTCAAATTTGGCGGGTACGCAGGGTTGGCAACCCTTTCAATCCCTGTCACTGGTAAACTATGGAACTCTCTTCCTGTTTCTATTTTTCCAATTTCCTATGACTTACATCTTTTCAAGAGAGGAGTAACAAGACACCTCCCGAACAAAATTGGCTCACCCCTCTTTTTTATTTTATTCTCTTACTGTCTTCTTTATAGGGACTGGCAACTAAGCGGGCTTTGTGTTACCCATTTTTGTTGTGCCCTTGGCCAGTATAAAAAAAAAAAAAAAAAAAAAAGGATTTTGGGCGATTCCATAAGAAGTAACTCTCAAAACAACGGCAAAATGAGTTATCCGGCATGCGCTCCCCCCCGAGGGTGCCGGAATAAACGAGGTTCTCCTGTATATATATATATATATATATATATTATATATATATATATATATACAGGGAGGTCCCGAAGATACGAGCAGTTAGGTTCCACCTGGCATACTCGTAAAGCGAAATCTCGTATAACGAAACACATAACTAATGGTAAAATATAGGTTTGGTTCCAGGACCCCATCAAAAAAAAAAAAAAAAGAGAAAAAAAACCCAGGTTTTTTCAAGCTAAAATAAACTGTAGCAAACACAACAAACACACAACGTCTATATTACCCACACTGTACTACCTATTCTGTAGAAAAAGCATTCTGAAAGAGAAAATAGCACACCAAAATATCATAACTGCACATTAATTAAACATAAAAACATGCATAACAAGCAAAAAAGACGTTGTAATGTAGGGGTCGCCGCGTGTGATACAAGAGAAGGTAGTGTAGCGGTCCCAAGGTTGGGGCCGCACACCTGCTAATTACCCCTAAAGGTTAGGCCGCGCCATATGCTTAATTTACCCTTCAGGTCACAGCTTGCTAGGGGTGACCTGACTGCGGTCCCAAGGTTGGGGCCGCACACACTGCTAATTACCCCTAAATGTCTGGCCCCGCCATATGCTTAATTACCCTTCAGGTCACGGCTTGCTAGGGGTGACCTCACTGGGGTCAACCAAATCCCCTGTTGTCCAGCCCGGGGGAGTGGTAGGGCGCACATTTTGAACTTGATAATTTTACTCACCCCAGTTTGAATGTCGTATCATTGGATTTTGATCTCGTATATTGAAAATAGACCCTAATTTACACATCTCGTATCATCGGATTCTCGTATACCGAATGCTCGTATAACGGGACCTCCCTGATTATATATATATATATATATATATATATATATACTATAATATATCATATATATATATATATATATATAATACACACAGTAAAAGCCTTATAACTCGGCACGATAGGGGCTCTGGCCCTTGCCGAGTTATTCAATGTGCCGAGTTATGCAATGTCCTCCTCTGATATGGGGGGGGGGAAAAAAAAAAAAAAAAAAAAAAAAAAATACAGTACTGTAAAAGCATAAAAACAACACTTACCAATGAACGGGTAGCAGCAGGGATGTAATCCAAGGAGAGGGGAGCCTTGTTGTAACATGTAGAAGATGTTAGGGGGACTCAGTCGCATTTTAACACTGGTATCACTTTAATAACTTTATAATCACAACTCTGTACTATATTGTATCGAGTGTACTGTACCTGTACAACCTAATTTTACATCACTTGAGCACTTAATACTGCAACACTATGCCCTGTCCATTAACTCTACCTTCGACTGCGAGTGTATGGGAGGACACAGGGGGGCTGCATGAGCCTCTAATCACAGGCGTCACTCTAAGAATCCTGCCTGCGCCACCACAGGCGAGGGCCAACCATCACAGCCCTCGAGTGAGCCTCCAGGGCCTACCATCCCACCCATGGAGCTCACTGGATACACTGCTATAGGCGAAAAATAGGTGATAAAAAAAGTAAAAATTTTTTTTAAAAAAACCTTGTCTTTGCCATGCCGAGTTATATCAAATTCCGAGTTATACAGTGCCGAGTTATAAGGCTTTTACTGTATATATATATACAGTACTTGTCAAAAGTATGCGGCGCCCTGCTCCCGCCCCCGCACAACAAACAATATATAAGGAAATTTATAGAAAATAATGTATTACAATTACCTTTTAATACTTGCTTGGGTGGTCTTTTCTCTTCTTAAACGGCTTGGAGACGTCGGGGTAGTGAAAGACCTAGGTTTCTTAGGTGTTCAGGTGAGATGTTTGCCCAGGACCTCACGGATGGCCTTCACGAGCTTGGGTATGGAGCTGACGTCTTTCCCTGCAGATCCTTCTTGCCAATGTGCCAGAGGTTCTCAATTGGGTTGAGGTCCAGGCTGTTACCTGGCCAATCCTTTATGAAGGGTACCATGCAGTCATCAAGCCACTGAGTGACAGATTTGGCAGTGTGAGCAGGAGCACCGTCCTGTTGAAACACACTGGCACGTGTGAGCTCGAAAGAATCTGACAAATGTTCACAAAGCAGCTCCAGGTAAACAGCTTGATTCACTTTAAGGTTTTTAGGAAGCCACAACAAGCTTGCCTAAACTCTGCCAGAGAAACAACCCCACACCATAAATGAATCTGGGGGTTTTGCGGTGCTCTCCACATACCGTGAGTCGTGACCCCTGCCTTGTGTTTTGCACTTATCAGTGGTGATTGCGGTATTATATTTTTATTATGGCACCTACCAAGGAACTAAGCAAAGAAACCATTGCTCAGATCATTGGTTTAAAGAATGCAGGCCACCAAACGAAAGAAATAAGTTAGTTGTTGTTGTGTGGCTAAGTCAACAGTGAGGAAGTACTTGGCGCGTTTCAGAGAGGAAAACAGCGGTGAAACGCCATCACAGAAACTTCGGCCTGGTCGTCCCAGGAGATTTCTCAAAGGTTTGCGAACGTTCTAAAACGTTTGTTCGAGAGTACCCCTTCGCGTTTACAGTAAGGGTATTGAAGGAAAACAACCCTGAAGTGTTTAGTGCAGTGTCTGTGCGTTACCGTATCTCGTCGAGTGCACGAGTTGGATTATACTAGCCACAAGCCACTGAAGAAAGCCATTTCTTACACACGTGCGAGAGCTCACAGGGTCACCTTCATCAAGAAAATTCATGCTTGGATTTGATGATGACTGGTTGTCAGTGTTGTGGTCTGATGAGGCAACATTTACTGTGACATATAACCGAGGAGCTCGAGTGTGTACCGTCGCCCAGGCAGTGACCCCCTCGACTCATGGTATGGAAGAGCACCGTTAAAAACGCCCAGATTCACTTATGGTTTTGGGGTTGTTTCTTGGCAGAGGTTTAGGCAAGCTTGTTTGTGCTTCTTAAAAACCTTAAAGTGAATCAAGGTTTACCTGGAGCTGCTTTTGTGAAAAATTTGCCAGATTCTTTCGAGCTCACACGTGCCAGTGTTTCAACAGGACGGTGCTCCTGCTCACACTGCCAAATCTGTCACTCAGTGGCTTGATGACTGCATGGTACCCTTCATAAAGGATTGGCCAGGTAACAGCCCGGACCTCAACCCAATTGAGAACCTCTGGCACATTGGCAAGAAGGACCTGCAGGGGAAGACGTCGGCTCCATACCCAAGCTCGTGAAGGCCATCCGTGAGTCCCGGGCAAACATCTCACCTGAACACCTAAGAAACCTAGCTCTTTCACTACCCCGACGTCTCCAAGCCGTGAAGAAGAGAAAAGACCACCCAGGCAAGTATTAAAAGGTAATTATAATACATTATTTTCTATAAATTTCCTTATGTATTGTTTGTTGTGCAGGGGCGGGAGCAGGGCGCCGCATACTTTTGACGAGTACTGTATATATATACCGTATTTGCCGGCGCATAAGATGCATTTTTTTTCCAAGAAAGGGAATGCAGAATTCACCCTGCATCTAATTAGGCCATATTACTAATGAGAGGTCGGGCAGAGAAGGCAGAATGGCCGCTGGTGTATTAAAAGGGGGTCTGGAGTGATCTGTGTTGAGCAGTAGACCACTGAACACAAATTTGTAACTGTGTTACTAATAATATCAACAGTAATGCATAATACCAAGAAAAAGTAGAGTTTAAGAGAAACTAGAGGTGGGGCAACAATGTCGTTGTTTCTGCTGCCAAGATGGCCATCAGATGTAAACATCACCCCCCTCCCGCAGTACCACTGCCGCTCTCCACTGCAAATGGATGGTAGACAGGGTAGGCCGTTATACAACCTTGATCCCTCAATCCTCACCCCTGTATCTCTATGGATAAGGAAATTGTAAACTGTAACTGGAAAGAGTGCTAGTAAAAAGGCTGCAACGGTACCTGTAGATGGGACGGAAGCCTTCCACACATCACACCAAGACCCATCAAAACGGTGCCACAACTTCATCTGCCTCAAGGCCGAATCACACCATACCATCATGCCTTGACCTGTACCTTCCTGAGGAAGACTAATCAACCCTCGCGACTGTGATAGATTCACAGATGTAAACCATGGCGAATATCTTCAATCCTGACATCGGTGCACTTCAACAATGACAAAAAGGTAGAGATGGTTACCTGACAGTGTTATATCTTGGTAATTTGTTGTTATTGTTTATCCACCGATTTTGAGGCCGAAATTTATTTTTCCTGAATTATTTTGGGGTGTTTTGAATTAATCTGGCTCGTTTTTGTCGGAAATCAATGTTTGTTTACATATGTGGGGGTGGGGGGGATGCCAGCCCTGCCCCTCCAGGCCCGCCCCGCAAACATTGCTATGTTTCACACTGCCAATGCCATTTATATTCGATTGCGCCATGGGAAATGGGGCTCAAAATACACAGAATGAAATAAGATACACGATAATGGAGGTAAGAATCCTAGGACTTTTGAAAGCCCACTACCAAAATAATACTGTTACGCTCTCCACTCCTCTCCTGGACCTTACCACACCTACCCAGGTGTTACAGGCTGAAAGGCTGTACAGGAAAAGGTGTTTTACGTAACAATGACCACTGTAGGCAACTTTCTTCTGCAGCGACTTCTACAGGATCGTTCGGTGTGTCAGGGTGAGGCGAGTTAAAGTATCCCACGAGGTCAACACACAGGCGAATAAGGACAATGAGGCATTTCTTAGTTTAATGAACAATCCACACACAGTACAAGTCACAGTCAGTACACAGTTACAGAGTCGCTTTCCCATCTCTTGACGATGGTCGCAAAAGCTACACTGCGCCCCTACAATCAACAGTTCTTCTTCCTCAGTACAATACACACAGTACAACTCCACACAAACCCCCGCAACCACACCGCAAACACATCGCAGCCACCCCCCACGCTACATCCGCACGCCACCAGGCCTTAACCCTCACTCTCCGCTGGTCTGAGAGCCACTGCCCGCCCGCCAGCCAAGGTTGCCTCACCACCACCACTCCCTGGTCTTTGTGTGCCAGCCAGCCCCTCACGTGCTACCATTGCCCCCAACCCATACACACACACACATGCGACGCGCGACACCCACTCTCCAGGGTGCCACCGCGCGCCACCCAGACATACACATAGACATGCCTTCCCCCAACACATCATGCAATTACGCTATACGTAACAATACCATTATCTTTACTGCAAATTTTCCACAAAGTCTAAACACATAGCAGAAAATCAACAAAGGCATACTTACAACATTAAATCTAAGCTAAATGTCATAGGTAGATAATATTAGAATATCAATTCGTGGAGCATCTTGCAATAAATGATGACCGGTTTTGGTTACCCTACACATTCTCTTTACATTTTAACAATATATTTTTTCATTCACATTCACTGCACTGTGAATATTGTATTTGAGTAAATGCTCAAAATAATTTGTTTTCCCTTACAACATTTTTTTTTTTTAATAACTTTTAATAAATTTACAAAAAGTAAATGTGTCCTCAAAACTGTAATATTTTTTTCTTTCTCAAAATATTTATGTAAAATACGGGTGCGTCTTATGCAGAGGTATTTGTTATGCGCCGGCAAATACGGTATATATATATATATATATATATATATATATATATATATATATATATATATATATATATATATACAGGGAGGTCCCGTTATATGAGCATTCGGTATAGGAGAAATCAATGATACGTTCTGAGTAAATAAGGGTCTATTTTCAATATACGAGATCGAAAATCCAATGAATCGACATTCAAACTGGGGTGAGTAAAATTATCAAGTTCAAAATGCGTGCCCTACCACTCCCTGGCTGGACAAAGGGGGATTTGGTTGACCCCAGTCAGGTCACCCCTAGCAAGCCATGACCTGAAGGGTAATTAAGCATATGGCGCGGCCTGACATTTAGGGGTAATTAGCAGGTGTGCGGCCCCAACCTTGGGACCGCAGTCAGGTCACCCCTAGCAAGGCGTGACCTGTAGGGTAATTAAGCATATGGGGCTGCCTGACCTTTAGGGGTAATTAGCAGGTGTGCAGTCCCAACCTTGGGACCTCTACACTACCTTCTCTTGTATCACGCGGCGTCCCATACAGTACAACGTCTTTTTTGCTTGTTATACATGTTTTATGTTTAATTAATGTGCAGTTATGTTATTTTGTGTGCTATTTTCTCTTTCAGAATGCTTTTTCTACAGAATAGGTAGTACAGTGTGGGTAATATAGACGCTGTGTTTTTGTTGTGTTTGGTATAGTTTATTTTAGCTTGAAAAATATGTCTTTGATGGGGTCCTGGAACCAAACCTATATTTTACCATTAGTTATGTATTTCGCTATAGTACGAGATTTCTCTTTACGAGTATGCCAGGTGGAACCTAACTGCTCGTATCTTCGGGACCTCCTTGTATGTACAGGAGAACCTCGTTTATCCGGCACCCTCGGGGGGGAGCGCATGCCGGATAACTCATTTTGCCGTTGTTTTGAGAGTTACTCTTATGGAATCGCCCAAAATCCCTTTTTTTTTTTTTACAACAAAAATGGGTAATACAAAGCCCGCCTAGTTGCCAGTCCCTATAAAGAAGACAGTAAGAGAATACAATAAAAAAGAGTTGTGAGCCAATTTAGTTCGGGAGGTGTCTTGTTACTCTTCTTTTGAAAAGATGTAAGTCATAGGAAAGTGGAAAAATAGAAACAGGAAGAGAGTTCCAGAGTTTATCAGTGAAAAAAAAAAAAAAAAAAAAAAAAAAAGGCCTGGGTCGATAAGTGCCGTTGTTTTGAGGCTGCCGTTGTTTTAAATGCCGGTTAAACGAGGTTCTCCTGTATATACACTGGTACCTTGACTTACGAGTGCCCCAACTTACGAGTTTTCCGAGTTACGAGCAGTCGCTCGGTCAATTTTTTGCTTTGAGTTGCGAGCCAAAATCCAAGTTACGAGCAAGCTTCAGATATGCCGCCGCTAATTGGCGCAGCGAACGCCACAACATCCGCCCAGCATCCCGCGTCTCACTCGTTCACTTCATGTGGTTACCTCGCCGTGGAAGCATCTCTGTTGTGTTGTGCTCACACAGGCGAATGCTAATGGCGGAGGGTGAGTGCAGTACGTTTAGCGGCAGTTCCACCCACAGCTGTTTCCAACAGCTGATACACAGAGTATAAACACTGGCGAATGCAAATGGCGGAGGATGAGTGCAGTAAGTTTAGCGGCAGTTCCACCCACAGCTGTTTCCAACAGCTGATACAGAGAGTATAAACACTGGCGAATGCAAATGGCGGAGGGTGAGTGCAGTACGTTTAGTGGCAGTTCCACCCACAGCTGTTACCAACAGCTGATACACAGAGTATAAACACTGGCGAATGGAAATGGCAGAGGGTGAGTGCAGTACGTTTAGCGGCAGTTCCACCCACAGCTGTTTCCAATAGCTGATACACAGAGTGAAAACACTGGCGAATGCAAATGGCAGAAGGTGAGTGCAGTCCAGTCATATAGGTACAGTAAAAAAATTGGGGTGGTTTTTGGGGGCTGGAATGGATTAATGGTATTTCAATTAATTTCAATGGGGAAAATTGATTTGATATACGAGCAAATTGAGTTACGAGTCGATCAATGAACGAATTAAACTCGTAAGCCAAGGTACCACTGTATATATATATATATATATATATATATATTATATATATATATATATATATAGATATATATATATATATATATATATATATATATATATATATATATATATATATATATATATATATATATTTTTTTTTTTACTATAGGGGGGTGAAGAGAAGATAGCTAGCTAAAGAGAAAAGTAGGGGGAAGAGAATTGTGAAAGACAGTCAGAGGTTAGAAATATGTGGGCTTTACCACACTGGTTTTTTTTTTTTTTTTTTTTTTTCTTCTCTAACATAGTAAATACGGTTTTACATTATATTTGTTAGTATTTTGTTTTTGTCATCTTCATAGCCGCAGCAAATCCTAATAACGCGACTGTTGTTTTGGGGCATGGCCTTCATCCCGGGGGAAGCCGTCGGTGGCGCTCAGATAGCTTCCTGCACCCGAGCTGGGTACCGTGTTGGGCAGGTCAAGCCTCACTTCTCATCAGGCCTTTCGGCAAGTCCAGGATACGTGCATCTTTGCACCCGACTCGGTGGGCGTGTGGGGAGGGTGGGGTCCACAGCCTACACAAGGGTTGAGCTGCAGCCGGCGGCGCGTGCGTCATCACCGATATATATATATACAGTTCAACTCTCTTCGAGATTACGGACTCTCCGTTCGTTAACGACCTCTTCTCGGATGTAACGGACTCCCATTTGCGTCGACTTTTTTTTTTTTTTTTTTTTTATTATTTTTTTTTTTTATGGACTTTTTCGGTTTTAGGAGTTTTGTCATGTCACTCACATATTAAGATATATAAGGAAAGGAGCCTGTGGTTCTAGTGATTTCCTGGTAGACAGGTGTGTAATTGTCTTAAACTAGTGGCTTTAGTGTTATGGCGTGCCGCTGCTACGGTCTCCGTTCAACCTCAACACCCTCAATCACCCTTATCTACGTGACACCGCAGCTGCTACACTGACCTAAATAGTTGACACGGGTAATAGAACTGTCCACTTCACCAACCAGTAATACTATATATACATAATGGCATTAGTCATGATAATTAAACAATCACCTTTAGAATTCACGCTGGAATCTGGCTCGGAATTTCTCGTTTACCTTTTCCTAGAGCTTGAGCTTGACTACCAGTACGGGTGTGCAGGGGAGTCAAGCTTCAACATTTTAAGGCACCCATCACTTTACGGGAGACATACTTTTTCTTCCCTTTTTATCTATTTTTCGGTATTATACATGCCTCATGATGCTTTCCCTCCCCAACCGAGCTTCTCTCCCTCTCATCCTCTCCCTCCTCGGACTCCGACGCCCACCATCCATCTCCTCGTCCTCTCGCCTCCTCCCCGTCAATCCCTTCCTACTCACTCGACACTCTCACTACCCTCGAAATCTCTATCCCGGTCGCCGCGAGCTCAGACCCCGGCTGCTGCTGCCGCAGCCGGCGCTGCCAGGCGTGGATGAAGCGCATTATAGTATTTTCATATCTTTACTCATGATGTTGAATATTAGCAATTCAAATGTGATTATATGCTACATATCAACTAGAATAATGATTTCATCGCATACCAAGCGTAATGAGCGGAGCCTGGATACCTACTACTTCTCCTAATACCAGTCCCTGAACACTCTAGGGCGAGTGTGCCAAATCCCTGATTAGTGCTAGTCACTGGTTTACCTCCCACATAGCTACATGTCTGGTTGTGGTTGTGAGATTATTTCTCATTCTCATTTTCACGTGTATGAAGTGAGTCCCGAAATTCAGCATGTAAGGGCCAAGTCAGCTGTTTACCTCCCAACATAGCACACAGTCTGGTTCTGTGTGTGATGACTTTATTTCTTAATTTGTTTCACAGCTCTTTATTTATTTTTTCATATATTCTTCCCCCTTGGGAAAAATACCCTCCTATACCACGAGCAATCGGCTTTTAACGGATCACTCCTCCCCCCCTTTAGTCCGGTATATCGAGGTCTTGAACTGTCAACCTCGCGATTAAGGACACTAAAGGTGGGAGCGAGTGTCCCGTTAAAGCCGATTGTCCGTTATAGCGAGGGTATTTTCCCAAGTGCTGGTAAAATATGGTTAACACAGGAAATTTGTGAAATAAATTTAGAAATAATCACAAACACAACCATACTGTGTAGCTATGTTGGGAGGTACCAACAGTGACTGGTGCTAATATGCAAGCTCCCCCAACGACTGCCGGTGACTCGGTATTAGGATGAAGGTACTAAGTCTTGGCAGTGCTCGCTCTATTACTGCTTGGTATGTTATGAAATCCATTATTCTAATAGGTGTATGTAGACATACTATCGCATTTTTAATGGCTATTATTCATAACATATGAGTACATAGATAAAAATACAACATAGGCGGCTCATCCCACTGGCCTGGCCATCGCAGTCGCAGACTTGGCAGCTCACGTGTTGTCCTAAGACATAATTATAAGCCACTAAGTTACCCATCGTACACATGATATCGACATCGATCCTTTCCTATCCTTACTTGCTCTAACCATTCTCGAATTTCACAGCTTTTCTCTGAGCTTGTTCCTTAGCCTTGCGAATATCACTTCACTGTTTGTTTCTTTACCCTAACTCGACACACAACCCGTCGGACAAGAAACACCAGACTCCACCTTCTTAATGAGTTCTAATTCTCTGCGAATACTTTAGATTCACCACCTTCATTTTTGTCACTTCCCTTCTGTTTCGATGCCATAATTTTTTGAAAACCCCCCCCCTTTTTTTTTTTTTTATTCACTGCATGAACAGTCTAAATATAGCCCAGTTTATAAACAAAGGAAAACAAGGGCGAAAACCGCTTAAAAACTGAGCGTGTAAACAGTGCTCTGACTGTCATACTTGTACCCCCGCGCGCTCTGATCTCAGGCGGACAATTGTGTAAAGTCGCGCCGTCACTTACTTCCTTTCCTCCGTCGATCTCAGCACGACGAGTCTTCCGAGTTCCGACGAGGCCAACCATGAAAGCACCCATGCACATTTTTTTTGCCCAGTTATGCCTTGTCAACGATTGACAATACACTCTAAGCCTTTATAACTCGGCCACTGTAATAACTCGGAATTTGGATATAACTCGGCATGCAAGACGTTCTTTTTTTTTATTTTTTTTATTTTTTTTTTTAATTACAAACCCTATGCCTATAGCGCGTGTAGCAGTGAGCTCCATTGTGTGGGTCTGGGTAGGCCACCCTAGTAGGCTCACCGAGGGCTGGATTGTTTGGCCCTCATCGCTCCCGCTTGGTGGCGCAGGTAGAACATTCTTATAGTGACGCCTGTGATTAGAGCGCTCATGCCGCCCCCTGTGTCCTCACATGCACTCCGCAGTCAGAAGGTAGAGTAATGGACAGGGTATGAGTGTTCAGTAATTAAGGCCTCAAGTGATGTAAAATTAAGTTGTACGGTACCAGTACTGTATCAATTTCCAGTAAAGAGTTGATATTCTCACAGTTGATTAAAGTGATACCTAGTGTTTAACTGCGACTGAGTCCTCCCTACAATCTCTACACTGTTGCAACAAGGCGCATAACTCGGCACATTCGAATAACTCGGAAAGAGGGCCACAGCCCCTAAAATAAAAAAAAAACTTTTCTGGCCCGAGTTATAAGAGCTTTTAATCTGCTATACATAAGTAAGTGTTATGCAGCGATAGCCTGCTGGGTGTCGGAGCCCGTGTTTGTTTACATTCGCCGTGCAATAGTGCAGACGAACACTGATGTGTGGTGTACGCAGTGCATCTCTCCCGGGGTAGAGGGCTTCTAGCTAAACACTCAGAGGAGAGGAGGAGGTAGCGAGAGGAGAGTGAGTCAGGAGAGGAAGGGGCAGGAGGATGAGGCAGGAGGAGGAGGAGGGAGTGAGGAAGGAGGAAGAGGAGAGGAGCTAGGAAGGAGAGGAGAGCAGAGTGAGATGAGAAGGAGGAGGAGAGGGAGGAGAGGATGGCGAGGAGAGGAGAGGCAGGACCAGAGAGTGAGAGGAGAGGAGTACGTCGCATAGGATGACGGAGAGGAGAGGTAGATGGCAGAGGAGAGGAGAGGAGAGGAGAGGAGTCAGAGATGAGCAGGACAGGAGAGACATACAAGTCCGCAACTTAAGAGAAAGAGATCTACAAGAAGCATCCAGAATTGTAAATACGTCTAATATTCAATATTTTTAACCACATAACACCTTCTACAACTATAATCACTAGCAACACAGTCCCTACCTTATATATCTTCAATATTCCTGATACATTACAACTGCTCCTTAAAACCCAAGCATTCGAAATAAAACTAAAAAATTTTGTCGAGTGACGTACTTGGGTTGCCAGCGGCGATAAAAGAAGCTTCTGAGAAGCCGATTCCTGCCCGCCAAATTTTCTCAGGAATGGAGTCCCGTTAAATCTGACGTCCGTTAAATCGAGGTCTGTTATATCGAGGTTTGACTGTATGTATACTATATAACTATATAATATATATATATATTATATCAGTAAAGCCTTATATACTCGCCCTGTATAACGCGGAATTTGATCATAAATCCGGCATGGCAAAGACAGGTTGTTCGTTTTTTTTTTTTTTTCTCTTTTTTAAACTTTTTTTTTTCATTTTTTTTTTCATTTTTTTTTTTTTTTTTTTTCTTTTTATCACCTATGCCTATACGCAGTGGATGCATGAGCTCCATGGGTGGGACTGGCAGGCCTTGAAGCTCACTCGAAACGGGCTGTGATGTTTTTCCCTCTCGCCCGTGGTGGCGCAGGCAGGATTCTTAAGTGCCGCCCTGGTGATTTAGACGCTCATGCACCAACCTCCCCTGTTCCTCACCATGCACTCATCCAGTCGAAGGTAGAGTTTAATGGAATAGGCGGCATAGTGTTTGCAGCTAAATTTAAGTGCTCAAGTGATGTAAATTAGGTTGTACAGATACAGTACTGTATACATTACATGTACAGAGTTGTGATTATAAAAGTGATTAAAGTGATACAGTGTTAAAATGCGACCTGAGGTCCCCCTAACATCTTCTATACATGTTACAACAAGGCTGCCCTCTCCTTGGATTACAGGCCTGCTGCTACGTTCATTGTCATACGGCTAACTGTTTTTTTTTTTTTCTTTTTGTTTTTTTTTTACACACCCATTATCAAGGAGGGACATTGCAAACTCACGGCCCATTGATAACTCGGCAAGGGCCAGAGCCCCTTATCGTTGCCGAGTTATAAGGCTTTTTACTCGTATATATAGTATATCATATATAGATATATATATATATAATACTATATATATATATGTCTATATATAGATACATAATATAGATATATTTATTATACCATTCAACCTTGTATAAACGGACCTCACGATGTAAACGGCTGTCCGGATATAACGGACTCCATTTGTGATTCTCTTTTTTTTTTTTTTCGAATTGTCCAACCTCACATAATTGTATTATTGTTTCTAATTACTTTGAATGCTTGGGTTTTAAGGGGAGGTTTTGATGTACCATATTAGATATAATATTTATATAGGAATGAGCCTCGTGTTGCCCGTGATATTAGTGGTAGTACGTAAAAGGTGTGTATTGTTTAAAATAGTGACAATTAGTGTTATGGCGTCGGCCGCTGCTCTACGTTCTCCCTGTCCCCTCTCAAAACACCCTAAGCTCACCCTTCATCTAAGATGACACGCAGTGCTACATTGCCTAACTAGTGACCGTGTATATAACGGGGCCTTCAAAATCCATCTCATATATTAGATTAATGATATGCATTTAGTCCATGAATATACGCAATAACCTTTAGGAAGCCACGGCTGAATTCTGCTCGTAGTAATTTTTTACCTTTCCTAGGCTTGAGCTTGACTATCTATAGCGCGTCTGGTTTGTTTGTATTATTTCCTTCTCATCTTATTTCCACGTGTAGGATGGACCAATTCGCATGTAGCTCGCCAGTCACTGTTGACCTCCTAACATAGCTTACACAGTCTGTTGGTTTTGTGATTATTTCTCATTTATTTCACAAATTTTTTCCATTTTTTTTCATATATTTTTCCACCCTTGTGGAAAAGAACCCTCGCTATACCTGGACTACTCAGCTTTTAAACGGACCGCTCCTCCCCCCTTTAGTCCGGAATATACATCGAGGTTTGACCTGTATATATATATAATATACTGATATATATATATATATATATATATGATTTATCATATATATATATATATTTACCCGCACGTATTTCAGGCGCATAAGACGCACCTGGCCTCCCGCATAAGACGCACCCCTATTTTATCAACGGAGGTCTTTGAGAGAAAAATATATTGAGGGTTTATTGAAGGATTCTTTTTTTCTTTTTTTTGTAAATCTTAGCAGATGTTATTAAAAAAAAAAAAGGATTATACGTGCGGGGAAAGCCAAATGATTAGAGCAAAAAAAAAAAAAAAAACTAAACCTAAATACAATATTCACTGTGCAGTGATGGTGAATCGAAAATCATACTAGTCAATGTAAAGGGAATGACAGGGTAACCCAATCGCCATAAATATAATATATTGCAGGATGCCCCCGAATTGTTACTTCTAATATATTCCTAACCTATGCATATAGCTTAGCATTTAATGTTGTAGGGATGCCTTTGTTGCTTTTCTGCTATGTGTTTAGACTTTTGTCTGGAAAATTTGCAGTATAGATATTAGTTTAATTTTAGGTAGTGGGCTTTCAAACGTCTAGGACTTTAACTACAATCATGTTAGCTTTCCTTTCCTCTTGAGTAGTTTGAGCCCCATTTCCTATGGGCGCATTTGAATAATATGCGTTACACATAGTACCGACAAATTCACCGTGTAATCTTCAGCCAGTAAAGTTAAGTTAGGTTAAATCAGATTATGTTAGATTAGGTTTCGGTTAGAGGTGGGTTTGGTTTAGTAACAGGATGATATAGAAACAAAAACGAAATTCCATAATATGGCAGTGTGAAGCGGAGCAATGTTTGCGGTCGCGGCCCTGGAGGGGGCAGGTCCCTCCCCCCTCCCCCCCAACACATGTAATCCAACCTGGATTTCGAACAAAAACGAGAGCCAGAATTAATTCAAACACATCAAACACGTATTCAGGAGGACTCAGTTTCCGGCCTCGAACATTGGTGGTTGTCCCATACAAAAAATGCACGAAAGATATTTAGGTACACTGTAAGGTAACGCATCTCTACTTGTTAGTTGTTTATAACTTGTTGAAGCTGCACCGTTGTCCGGGAATCGACACATATTTGCCTGGTTACACTAAATCTCAGCGTCGCGAGGGTTTGATTAGTCTTCTTCAGGAAGGTACAGTGAAGGCTGGTTCACACTCTGAAATCACGGCAGCGTTCCGTCTAGCCGTGCCTTGTATTCACCACTCATTCGTCACGGTTCTGTCATTCTCTGGCAGTCTCCGCTGACCCTCTCCAACATACATGGTGCCTCAAAGGCTTATGCTTGAAGAATTTGCATTAATAGCACTTCTGTTGGACTGATAGAAGTCAGGATTTCGAACTCTAAAAGCACACTGCTTTGGGTACATAAGCCTTAAGAAAACTACAAATATCAGCACGGCAAAAACAGTTCTCACGTAAATATTCACATTCCCCAGAAACCGTTCACGTTGACAGGACGTGATGTTTATTGGAGCCGTGCCGGCGGCGCATCCGTTTAGTTGTAACAACGTCTATTTTCGTTGGAATGTAAGAATTACTAACGGATGTGGATGAGACGTGCCGTGTTCACCATGATGGTATGGTGGTGATTTCGGCCATGAGCGGACTTTGTGGTGCTGTGATGTCTTGGTCTTGGTGTACCGTGTGGAAGACTTGTCCTACAGGTACAAGTTGTTTTTTTTTTGGCAGCCTTTTTTACTAGCACTCTTTCATACAGGTTCTCCTTAGCCGTCAGAGGTACAGGGGTGAGGATTGAGGGTCAGGTGTGGTACACAGCCTATGATGTTCTCCTATCACACTTGCTTACCACTGTAGCTACGCTAACACACACATGCACTTAACACACTCTGCATCGTCCTTAGGCCACCCCCCTCCCACCCCCCCCCCGTCTGGACCAGGCATTAAGAGGCCCGGGGTGAACCTGACGCTGACTCTGACTTGTCCTCGCCCGCATTCAGAACTGCCACCATCAGCCGGTAATTACTCCAGTCAGCATCAGGGAACACACACGCCGCGCAAACTCTTGTACCCACGTTTTTTTTTGTTGGGCGTTTTAAAACAATGACTCGCTTCAAATAAACTACAACAGCCCGACGCCCTTTCCTCTCCTCCTTGTGTGTATGACAGACCCCCAAGATACTACCACCTTCCTCTCACCCCCTCTAGCTCACACTCCTTCAAATAACTTTATACCACGCTCTTTGTTTTCACTCATCACTTATTCTATTTATCACAATACTCATTCCCAGCGAAAATAACATCATCACTCTTTTGCTTCCTCTTAGCATCTCCTTTCAATCTGTTGTGTCAACCTTGTGTGGCCCGAGTCCGAATGCGGGTTAACTCTCTGGCGACCGCCTCCACACTCCCTTCAACATAAAACTCTAACCGCTCTTTGTTTCATCTATTCTATTTATCATACAATACTCATTCCCTGCGAAAATAACATCACCAGTTTTTTTTGGCCCCCTCCATTCTATCATTCTTCCCAACTGTTTGTGTCAACTTGTGTGGCCCGAGTTGAATGCGGTTAATTAAGGCGACCATCTAATATGCGGATGTTTGGCTTCTCTGCCTGGGTTCGGGGAGGAGTCTGAGCGGTACATGACCCATGGTGGGTGCGCGGAGGGCGTCGCCGAGTGAAGTATCCCAGGTGAAGCGGCAGACCTGAGATATCAGACGTTTTACAATGGAGAGCAGCAGCGCGGGGCTTGGATGATATTTACACTCGACACGGCCATCTTGGCAGACACAACTCGCTATCTTGTTGCCCCAGCTCTTATTTTCTCTTAAACTCCAACCTTTTCTTAGTATTATGCATTACTGTTGATAACACAGTTACAAATTTGTGCTCAGTGGACTACTGCTCAACACAGATAACTCCAGACCCCTTTAGTAATACACCACCGGCTGTTCTGCATTCTCTGCCGACCTCTCATGCGCTAATATGGCCGCATTAGACGCAGGCTGAACTTTGCATTCCTTTTTTAAGGGAAAAAACTGCGTCTTATGCGCCGGCAAATACGGTATATATATATATACACTGTATATATATATATATATATATATACTATATATATATACTATATATATATATATATACTATATATATATATATATATTATATATCTACAGTGGTACCTTGGCTTACGAGTTTAATTCGTTCATTGATCGAGCTCGTAACTCAATTTCCTCGTATATCAATCAATTTTCCCAATTGAAATTAACTGAAATACCATTAATCCGTTCTAGCCCCCAAAAAAACCACCCCAATTTTTTTTCTGTACCTATATGACTGGACTGCACTCACCCTCCCCATTTGCATTCGCCAGTGTCTACACTCTGTGTATCAGCTGTTGGAAACAGCTGTGGGTGGAACTGCCGCTAAACGTACTGCACTCACCCTCCGCCATTTGCATTCGCCTGTGTGAGCACAACACAACAGAGATGCTTCCACGGCGAGGTAACCACGTGAAGTGAACGAGTGAGACGCGGGATGCTGGCGGATGTTTGTGGCGTTCGCTGCGCCAATTAGCGTGGCGGCATATCTGAAGCTCGCTCGTAACTCGGATTTTGGCTCGCAACTCAAAGCAAAAAATCAACCGAGCAACTGCTCGTACCTCGGAAAACTCGTAAGTTGGGGCACTCGTAAGTCAAGGTACCAGTGTACAGACATGCCCTCGGTTTTCGAATTTAATTCGTTCCCAAAAGTTGTTCTAAAACCGAAACACAATTTTCCATAAGAAACAATATAAAATGGATTAATCCATTCCTGACCCCCAAAATAAAGCCCTTTTTTACAAAAATGAAATTTAAACTACCCCCCCCCCCCCCCATTTGACTCACTCACTAACCTAACCTAACCTAACCTAATCCCATGCTTTAACCTCCTAACTAAAGCCAAATCTGCATTAAATAAGTGTCCACGGCAAGGGAAGAACAGAGGCGATGCAGGTCACATGAGGAAGAAGAGTGAGGTGCTCGTAAACACTTGTCTCGCCTCCCTATGAACAACATGTCATTATCTCCAAAAGTAATGATAATCTAACCCCCCCCCCCCCTCATGACTCGCTCGCTAACCTAACTCAACCTAACCTAACCTAATTCCACGTTTTAACCTCCTAACAAAAGCCAAATCTGCATTAAATAAGTGTCCGCGGTAAGGGAAGACAGAGGCGATGAAGGTCACAAGAGGAAGAAGAGTGAGGTGCTCGGAAACACTTGTCTCTCTCCTCCATACGAGCAACATGTCATTATCTCCAAAAGTAAGGATTTGCAACGGAAGCTCATAGAGAGAATGTTTCCTAGAATCCAATAAGGTAAACAGAAACCAGACTCCCAATTGTGTACCGTAGATAACACTTTATGATATAGTATTTCACCATTACATGTGTGTTCCTGAGTAGTCATGTTGTTAACAGACGAGGCACTGCCACCAATAGGCTCTTCAAGATACTCATTGTATATTCTTACAATTTTTAGTTTTAATTTACTTTCTGCATTTTTTTTCAATTTTCATTGTGTATTCTACATTTCAAAGTCTACCGTAGATAACAGTATAGTCGCCAGCTCCAATAATGTCGCCAGCTGCCAAATATTACGAATTATAGCATCACTACTGATTTGTATGCGCCACTGAAGATGATACACAGTAGTTTATATCATGACTGTATAATCTACTCTGTTTTAACGTTGTTTTATGCTTTGTATCTGCAAGTACGTATATACGGTTTCAAATTTCGCTACTCGTTTTTTTTCGGGCGACGACGACGGCGGAAGGACACTCAGAACATACCTTAGTGTTGGTCGCCACTCTGGTGATGTTTTTGGAATTTGTTCATTTATAGCCATAATATGACACAGATGAAGACACAAAATGACACAGACTCTCCAGATATCCTCTTCTAACCTTCCTGAAATCATGGATGTAGAAATGTAAGTATTAACGCCACCACACGTCTGTAAATCGAAAAAAAGTTGTCCCAGTGACTTTAGTGTTATCTTCGGTAGGGAGTTTCGACCCCAAGTGTAAAATAATACCAAAATAATGCACAACACAAGAAAAATCGTTAAAATCAAAGACCAGTTCGTAGCGGATGTTTACTAAGTGAGGGCCGCGGCGTAACTGACGCCAGTGAACCGCAGTTGCCAAGTAGCTTGTTCGGCAACCGAGTTATCGTACGGCAACCGGTGCAAATATGAGTTTGAAATTCTGTTCGTGAACCGATTTGTTCGAAAAAGGGAGACATTCGAAATCCGAGGTTTGAGTGTATATAAAATATATATATAATATATATTATATATATATATATATATATATTATATATATATATATATATATAATATATATATATATATATATACAGGAGAACCTCATTTAACCGGGATTTAAAACAACGGCAGCCTCAAAACAACGGCACTAATCGACCAGGCATTTTTTTTTTTTTTTTTTTTTTTTTTTTTTTCCCCCCGGGCCTCCAGCAGGGGGGACCACGGGCTAGCTTGAGCTCGTCAGAGAGATCCTGTGAAAAAAGAGAGGAGAGTGTTCGTGCTGCTGGCGTGCCACACGAGGACTAGCTTGTCCATCCTGACGAGGGGTGTGGGGTAGAAAGGGGCACTCAGCAGGATAACCCAGGCATTAATTAGGTATAATTTTTTCAAAAACTGAGAAAATCGGCAGAAATTTAGTTAAAATTTGCGGGGTACGCAGGGTTGCAACCCTTTCATCCCTTTCACTGGTAAAACTCTGGAACTCTCTTCCTGTTTCTATTTGTCCACTTTCCTATGACTTACATCTTTTCAAGAGAAGAGTAACAAGACATCTCCCGAACAAAATTGGCTCACAACTCTTTTTTATTGTATTCTCTTACTGTCCTCTTTATAGGGACTGGCAACTAAGCGGGCTTTGGTGTACCCATTTTTGTTGTGCCCTTGGCCAGTTCCTTTGATGTATAAAAAAAAAAAAAAAAAAAAAATAGGGATTTTGGGCGATTCCATAAGAGTAACTCTCAAAACAACGGCAAAATGAGTTATCCGGCATGCGCCCCCCCGAGGGTGCCGGATAAACGAGGTTCTCCTGTATATATATATATATATATATATATATATATATATATATATATATATATATATATATATGATATATATATATATATATATATATATATAGTATATATATATATATATATACGTATTTGCCGGCGCCTAAGACGCACCTCCGCATAAGACGCACTCCTATTTTACAAGGAGGTTTTGAGAAAAAAAATATATAAGTGTTTTTGAGGGAAAATATATCGTAAATTTATCAAGTTATTAAAAAAAAAGATTTTGTAGGGGAGAACAAATGATTATGAGCATGTACCTAAATACAATATTCACAGTGCAGTGAATGTGACTTAAAAATTATACTAGTTAAAATGTAAAGGGAATGACACTGTTAGGGTAACCAAAATCGGTCATAATATATTGCAGGATGCCCCCACGAATTGATATTCTAATATTTTGCTACCTATGACATATAGCTTAGATTTAATGTTGTAGGTATGCCTTTGTTGCTTTTCTGCTATGTGTCTAGGCTTTGTGGAAAATTTGCAGTATAGATATTGGTATTATTTCAGTAGTGGGCTTTCAAAAGTCCTAGGACTCTTACCTACATCATCGTGTAGCTTTCTTCATTCTGAGTATTTTGAGCCCCATTTCCCATGGCGCAATTGAATAATAATGGCATTACACGTAGTACCGAAAATCTACCGTTATTTTAGGCAGAAAGTTAAGTTAGGTTAAATCATATTAGGTTAGGTTAGGGTGGGGTTGGTTTAGTAACAGAAGATATAGAGAAAAAACGAAAAATTTCCAATAATATGGCAGTGTGAAGCGTAGCAATGTTTGCGGGGCGGACCTGGAAGGGCAGGTTGCCCCCCACCCCGACACACACATCTAAACAAACATTGATTTCCGACAAAAACGAGAGCCAGATTAATTCAAAACACATGAAAACTATTCAGGAGGACTAAGTTTCGGCCTCGAAATCGGTGGTTGTCCAATAACAAAAAAATTACGAAGATATTCAGGTAACACTGTAAGGTAACCATCTCTACCTTGTTGTTATTGTTGAAGGGCACCGTTGTCGGGATCGACAATATTTTATCGATCGACGACTGGTTTACACCTATGAATCTTATCACAGTCGCGAGGGTTGATTAGTCTTCTTCAGGCAGGTACAGGTGAAGGCTGGTTCACACTCTGAAATCACGGCAGCGTCAGCCGTGCCTTGTATTCACACTAGTCGTGACGTTCCGTCATTTCGGCAGTTCCTGCTCACCCTCTAAGCAGACACGGTGCCTCAGAGGCTATGGTGAAGAAATTTGCATTAATAGCACTTCTGTTGGATGAAGAAGAGGAGTTGAACTCTAAAAGACACTGTTTTGGGTACATACAGCCTTGAGAGAACGACAATTATCAGCACGGCACAGTCTCATTACGTTAAAATTTCTTCCCAAGAAACCGTTACGCGACAGGACGGTGATGTATTGGAGCCGTGACGGCGGCGCACCGTTTAGTGTACCACGTCTATTTGTTTGAATGTAAGAAATTCTAACGGATGTGATGAGACGGTGCCATGTCACCATGATGGTATGGTGTGATTCGGCCTTGAGGCGGACGGTGTGGCGCCGTGATGGGTCTTGTGTACCATTGTGGAAGACTTGTCCCGTCTACAGGTACCGTTGCGGCCTTTTTACAAGCACTCTTTCATACAGTTTTCTTATCCGTAGAGGTACAGGGGTGAGGATTGAGAGGTCGAGGTGGTACAAAGGCCTATGCTGTCTCCTATCCCACCTTGCTTACCACGTAGCGGCGCTAACACACACACACACACACACCTGCATTGGCTTAGGCCACACCCCTGTCTGGACCAGGATTAGAGGGTGACCTGACACTGACCTGACTTGTCCTCGCCAACACAACTGCAGCACCAGCCAGGTAATTCAGTCAGCCACAGGACACACAGACACACACGCCACGCACCTCTTGTCCCCCACGTTGTACAATGACTCGCTGTCAAATAAACTACAAAGCCACGACGCCCTTTCAGGCTTTCTCCATCCTTGTGTGTATAGACAGACTCCCCAAGATACTACACCTCCCTCTCACCACACACACCTTCAAATACAACTTTAACACACTCTTTGTTTCACTATTCCATATCAACAATACTCAGTCCCAGCGAAAATTATATCACCTTTTTCTGCCTCCCTTTATCATATCCTTCCAACTGTTGTGTCAACTTGTGTGGCCCGAGTTGAATGTGGTTAAGGCGACATCTAATATGCGGGGATGTTTTGTCTTTTCCATGGGTACGGTGAGGAGTCTGAGTGGTAATGACCCCTGGTGGGTGCACGGAGGGGGTCGCCAAGTGAAGTATCCCAGGTGAAGCGGCAGACCTGAGATATCAGACGTTTTACAATGGAGAGCAGCAGCGGGGGGTGGATGATGTTTAAAATCTGATACAGCCATCTTGCAGCAACAATCGCTATCATGTTGCCCCAGCTAATGTTTCTCTTAATTAAACTCGAACCTTTTAGTATTATACATTACTGCTGATAAACACACTTACAAATTGTGCTCAGTGGACTACTTCTCAACACAGATCCCTCCAGATCCCCTTAGTATACACCACCGGCTGTTCTGCATTCTCTGCCACGACCTCTCATTCGCTAATATGGCCGCATTAGACGCAGGGTGAACTTTGCATTCCTTTTTAAGGGAAAAAACTGCATCTTATGCGCCGGCAAATACGGTACATACATACATACAGGGTAGTCCCGAAGATACGAGCAGTTAGGTTCCACCTGGCATACTCATAAAGCGAAAATCTCTTATAGCGAAATACATAACTAATGGTAAAATAAGGTTTGGTTCCAGGACCCCATCAAAGACATGATTTCAAGCTAAAAATAAACTATACCAAACACAACAAACACACAGCGTAGCGTCTATATTACCCACACTGTACTACCTATTCTGTAGAAAAAGCATTCTGAAAGAGAAAATAGCACACAAAATAACATACCTGCACATTAATTAAACATAAAACATGCATACATGCAACAAGCAAAAAGATGTTGTACTGTAGTTCCGTAGGGGACACCACGTGATACAAGAAGAGGTGAGTGTAGTGGTCCAAGGTTGGGGCCACACACCTGGCTAATTTCCCTAAAGGTCAGGCCGAGCCATATGCTTAATTACCCTTCAGGTCACGCCTTGCTAGAGGTGACCTGACTGGGGTCAACCAAATCCCCCTTTGTCCAGCCTGGGGGCCGGGAGTCCTGTATTCAGGCAGTTACCTACCTACCACGACAGAGGCAACACACATCCACTCCTCTCCCTGTGTTCCTCATGGCATCACTCCGCTGTACTTACCTACATTCCCGCCGTAATAACTTGTGTGTGAACGCTGTGTTAGGTAGGTAAGGGACAAGGGAGGGTGCGCAGACCTCTTCCACTGCCCACAAACTCGTTCTCTGCACATCTGAATCATTTACATGTTGTGTACACTTTAGCTAGACACGGGTTACACCAAACACAGAGTTCACACAGATTTATTTCGGCGGGAATATGTAGGTACAGCGGAGGAATGCCACGAGGAACAGAGAGAGGAGGAGTGGTGTCCTCTCACTGTGGTGGTAGGTAGGTAACTGCCAGAAGCTGGTCTAGGAAGCCAGGGCGGGAACCCAGCAACGGAGGTGCGGGAGGAATTTGGGTCACGAACGAGTCAGGTCCACGTCAGGTGTTGGCTTGACCTTTAGGCAGGTGTGCGGCCCCACGCTTGGGGCCACCACAACATCATCATACAGCCCAGATGCATATGTGGTAGGGCGCGCATTTTGAACTTCTAAATTTTACTCACCCCAGTTTGAATGTCGTAACATTGGATTTTCAATCTCGTATATTGAAAATAGACCCTAATTTACTCAGCTCGTATCATTGATTTCTCGTGTACCGAATGTTCGTATAACGTGACTTCCCTGTATATATATATATTCCCTGTATATATACAGGAAAATACCTTTTATCCGGATACCCAACAACCGGAATAACCCAATAACCGGAATTTGTGGCAGGTAAGTAAATAGTATTAAAAAATAAAAAATTAACGAAATATTTAACTTTTAATTTTGCCGCCGTAGACGTGAGCGCCACCTATCGCCACCTGTTTATTCCCGCCATAATGCGCCATGCGCTATGATAATTCAGTGTTTATCAGTCCGTGGGCAAGGTCAGTGCTACCCGACGACCGGAGTGGTATTTTGAGTCATCCCACATACCACCCAACACACACACACACCCACACATCCCACCCAACACACCCACCCACACATACCACCCGTGTATGTGTGTGTATGTGGGTGTATGTGTGTAAAATAAAAAAGTAACGAAATATTTAACTTTTAATTTTGCGCCGTAGACGTGAGCGCCACCTATCGACACTGTTTATTCCCGCCATAATGGCATGCGCTATGATAATTCAGTGTTTATCAGTCCGTGGGCAAGGTCAGTGCTACCCGACGACCGGAGTGGTATTTTGTGAGTCATCCCACATACCACCAAACACAACACACCCACACATACCACCAACAGCACCCACCAACATACCACCCCTGTATGTGGGTGTGTGTGTGTGTGTGTTGGGTGATGTGTGGGTGTGTGTGTTGGGTGGTATGTGGTGTGTGTGTGTTGGGTGGTATGTGTGGGTGTTGTGTTGGGTGGTATGTGGTGTGTGTTGGTGGGGGTGTGTGTGTTGGGTGGTATGTGTGTGTGTGTGTGTGGGTGGTATGTGTGGGTGTGTGTGTTGGGTGGTATGTGTGTGTGTGTGTGTGTTGGGTGGTATGTGTGGGTGTGTGTGTTGGGGGTATGTGTGGGTGTGTGTTGGGTGTATGTGTGGGTGTGTTTGTGGTATGCTGTGTGTGTGTTGTTGGGTGTGTGTGGGTGTGTGTATACAATACAAACAATCATACAATATTTGTTATTTTAGTAAATGCATCTTTCGTAAGTATTACTTACCCATTAACCGGACTTTTCCATTAACCGGCTACCCGGAAGTCCGGATATATCCGGATAAAAGGTATTTTCCTGTATATATATATATATATATATATATATATATATATATATATATATATATATATATATATTAAAATATATATATATATATATATAATATATATAATATATATATAGATAATATATATACAGGTTAAGTCCCATCCCGAAGAGTAGGTCCCCTCATAGCACCATCATAGAACCTTTCATCCGTGGCTGGTCCTTTTTCCTGTACCATTCCAGTGTTGATTTCTCACTTATTCCCCTCAGCCATTTTCTTTCCCTTTCTCTTCCACTCTCCATTTATTCCTTTTGCATACAGCCATACCCCCATGTCTCATCACCCCTGTCACAAACATTCCCAGTTCCCCTGTCCATCTTTCCACTTTTACTGAGTCTTTCATCCACTTCCCATACATATTCCAGTCCCAACCTTGCTTGCCCATTTGCTGTCATCCATTCGTTGCAGTCTAGCTCTGTACCTCAGTCCTGCCTTTGCTATCCTCTCTCTGAATGTGCTCCACCCCATGTCCCCTCTAATCGCTTCCACTGCCACATACCTATTGGCTCCTAATGCTATTCTGCCTGCTTTGTTCTGTGTTACTTCCAATCTGTCCAACTCCTTCTAGACCACACCTTTGTTTCCAGGCCAACATAATGCTAGGGACTGCCACACCCTTCCATAGTCCTCTCACCACTTCATACTTTTTGGGCCCGACATCTTGCCACACTGCCTAGCCTTCCAACCCAACGGTTGGCTGTAGCTATCCTCCATGTTAGTTTTTCTCACAGCCTTTATCATCCAACCAAATACCCAGATACTTGTACTTTTTCGTTTTTCTTTTTTTCGTTCCCACCCACCATCCAAATCCTGTCATCATCAGAGTCATCCCCATTCAACCCAACACTTGACTCTTTCCTTACTGGGGCCTAACTTTGAAGTCCCTTCCATACTCAGTCACAGCATTCAGCATCTCTTGTGGGCTCTTTGTGGTTTTCACTAAGGATCACCACATCATCTGCATACATCAGTACACTCAACACTTCATCTCCAATTTTCACACCCAGACCTGTACGTTTCACTCTCACTGCCATTTCCTCAACTAAAACCCAAAAAAAGTAGAGGAGAAAGGGCACAGCCCTGTCTTACTCCTCTCTTACTATCACCCACCCAGTCTCAAGGTCACCCATACTGAACTTGGCCTGTGTGTTCTCATACATACTGCTTTTAATGTAACAACCTCTCATCATGCCAATCGTCTCCAATACCTTACATAGCATTCTCCTATCCACTCTGTCTTTACGCTTTCTCAATATCTAGAAAAGCTAGATATTTCTTTCTTCCCTCCTTCCTTGTTCTTCCTTGTTCTCAATCATTTTCATTCATTACAAACATATGTCCTCACCTCTTCTGTCTTTTCTGAATCCATTCTGCTCTTCACCCATCACCTTATTTCTTTCCACAACTTCCCCTAGTCTTTCATTCATTTACACACAGAAAATCTTACATACTGTGTCACATACCGCTATTGGCCTGAAATTTTTAATCTCCTTCCTATCTTGTGTCCTCCCTTATGTATGAGGGTCACTCTACTGTCATTCCAGGCACCAGGCCCCCTTTCCTCTCCATATATGTCCAAACAACTCATGCATTCCCTCAATTACTCCCTCACCTCCCTCTCTATATAATTCATTCGGGATACCGTCCTTTTCCAGGGGCCTTTCCATTTTTCAGTTTCTTACATACCCTTCAATCTCATCCATTCTAATTTCTTCATCCATCATTTCCTCTATTTTCCTCCCTAAGGTGACTTTCCCCTAAGCCCACTATCAGGCTCATTCCCCCTCCAATATTTTTCCAGAAGTCTTCTACAGCTCTGACCATTCTTTTTCTCCCTTAGTGACCTGCCATTCACACTAGTTCTTCTACATTTCCTGTATGCTTACTCTCTTCTCCTCTCAAAAACTTATACCATTCCCTACCTCCTTCCTCCCCTTTTTTCCCCTAAGTTCTCTGATCACTTTTCTCTCTTCATTCACTCTTGCCTTCCTCACCAAGCATTTCACCTCCTTTTGCTTACTCTTATACTCCCCCATGCCCTTTCATACTCTATTCTTCAGCTTCACTGTTTGACCTATTCTTTCTCAGACTCCTACACTTCCTATTTGACTTTTTCCTTTCTTTCCTGGCCTTGTCGATCTCATTTTTCCACCAACTCTTTCTGTTCCTGCCATTTTGCTCTCTTTCTTGTTCTGCCTATGCTCTTTCTCCCACTTTGTTAAGCTTCCTTAACAATCTCTCATTCATCTCACCCCACCCCTCTCTCAGCCCTCAAACCATTCTCTCCCAGCTTCCAGTCCTCTTTACTCCCCACTTCTCTGAAATAATCCCAGTCTGCATCTCTAAGTTTCCAACGTCCACTTCTCTTCTTTCACGTTCACTCTTTTTCCTTCAAAACACTCATACTCCATTACCATGACGTTATGGTCACTCGCTACGTCGATTGTTTTTTCCCTCATCCACCCACATACTTCTCACCCTTTTCCTCTAGCCTTCCGGTTCACTAACATAAAGTCAATGGCAGTTTCATTCTCCCTTCCACTCCAGGTCACTCTTCCTTCAGCCAGGGGTCACATTAAAAATTTTTCTAATTCATTCTCTGCAAAGCAAGCAGAAATTTGGCCATTTCCATTACTTCCTCTCCTAACACACCAATGTGACCATTCATGTCTCCCATCACAATCACATTTCACTTCTATCGGTTCTACAACCTTTGAAACAATTCTAAACTTCCTTTCATTCTCGGCTCCGCTCCTGTTCCTTCACTGTCATGTAACCACACTATCACCAAGATCCTTTTCTTTCCCTTTTGCACCTTATATTCCAGACGTACTGCCATAATATCCTCACCCATTCACACCCTCCTACATCTAGCTCCTCTACATCTATACCTGCTTCCTGCCTCACAAGTACTCCCACTCCGCCACCCTTTTCTGCTGCTTACTTCTGCCCTTGCCGATCATACTGTAAGGGTTCAGATCTAAGTAAATTCTCTCTCTCATTTGTTTTTTCTGTCACACAAAATACGGGCAATGTTCCATTCATTAATTCCCTGCTGGGGGTCTTCCATTTTTTCAACATTCCATCCCCCAACATTCACACAGCCCAACCTCACATTCCCTTTTTGTAAACAGTCACTCATTCACATTTGTCACCCCCTTTTCCCTCAACTTGCAGAGTCTCTCAGTCGCGCGTATCCACTAAGCATTCTCCCGCACATCCGCCTCTCCCTTCCCAGTTTAGTCTACTTTGTCTCCCTCAAAAACCTCCTGTGGGAGGGGCACCGTTTCCCGGTCTATGAAGCTTACTCCATGTCCCTGGATCCTTACTGCATCCGCTTTCATCTTACAAACCTCCTCTTGGAGTCGCTTGTTTGTGCGCGTCTTATTTCCTCATACCCTGCATTTTCCGAGGTCGCCTCATGATTCCCACCACAGCCACTCGTACTTTCTTCCTGTCCTTCTTTATATCCTTAAGCACTCCATCACCTTGCCCACCGTCTGTCGGGGCCTAATCTCCTAAGGCTGTTCCCCCCCCTCCCTGCATTATCACCATTCCTTCCTGTACACCATTCACCTGCTCCCTCACCTCCTTCACAACATTCCTCCATACCCTTGCCACTCAGGCTAAAACCAGCCCCCATCTTTGGGCTCTCATAGCCACGTGTCGCCCTAACATTCTTCACCATACTATTCCTATACACAGTATGGGCCACTTCTTGCCCTGCGGTTGTCCCCCGTTGCTCTATCAGTCCTGACCCTCCCTGGGTTGGTAATCTCCACTACCTCATCTCCCCACTCGGGCCTGTAGCGGCCACAGCCCCACCGGGAGCCCGGGGGATCAGGTCCCCTAGCCTCATCCACGCCCTCAGCAGCCTTAGCTGCCTACAGGCAAAGGCGATGGGGGGGCGGATCGACCAGCCTCACCCACGGCTTCAGTGTCCTCAACTGCCTCTACTGGCGAGGATGAGGAGGGGGCAGGTCCCCAGTCTCACCCACACCCTCAAACAGCCCCCCTAGGCCACCCTACTCGACAGGCTTCCACCGCTGCAGCTCCCTTAGCCTCACCCACACCCTCAAACATCCCCAGACCGCCCTGCTACATCTTTCCCCCGCTGCAGCTCCCCCAGTCTCACCCACACCTCAACATCCCTAGACCACCCTGCTCGACATCTTCCACCGCTGCAGCTCCCCACTCTCCTCTCCTTCGGGCATGCCTGCTTGGTGACGTCTAACGTCAAGCAGCCCTCATCCCCAGGGCTCGTGGTGGGTCTGGCCCCCAAGCCCCGCTCATTACCCCTTACCTGCCCTTTCTGCCTCCATGTTTCTTACTTTACTTTCAAGGCTTTTATAATCCCCCCCCCAGGATTTGTATCCCCTCCTTGCCTCCTTCAGTTCATCCTTGCACTGTTCTAGTTCCCTAGTCCTCGCCCATTCTCCACCTTAGCTTTGGATCTCTTTCATATCCTTAATTACCCGCTTTCTACACTTCCCACAGAACCACAGTCCTTAGTGCCCTGGAGCTCTTTATAAAGCTCTGGCCGCATCCCCTCACAGGTACTGTGCGACCACCATTGCAGCTATGCACTGCAAGCCACTGTCCTTGTCCGTGACTTTTTCACAACATAGCGGGCACTGTGCCTGCTTTTTCCTCACCACCTCATCACACGATCCGCATCTCCCTGTCTCGCCTACTTTCCCTCCCCAGTTGCAGACAATGCATTTCCCACTTCTGACCCCCTTTGACCTGGTCCCATGCCCACCATCTTCCTGCTCCCCCACGGATCTCACATGGCTCACCATCAAGACGACCTAACACCTTCTCACGACACACTTATCCTCTCTAACTACTTCAAGCTATTCGCCTGTGCACCTGTTGCTCCTACCCGACAATGCCTATCTAGCTACGATACCCTTATCCCCTCTAACTTCCTGAAAACTAACTCAAACTACCTCACCTTTGCACGTTGATGTTGACGTGACGACGACCAGCCGGATATCTCCATTTATATCACCATTATTTACTTTTCACTAGAGCTTGAGCTTGACTAGCTACACAGTCTGGTCGTGTTTGTGATTATTTCTCATTTATTTCACGTGTAGGAGCGGACCAAATTCAACATGTAGTGCCAGTCACTGTTTACCTCCCAACATAGCTACACAGTCTGGTTGTGTTTGTGATTATTTCTCATTTATTTCACAATTTTTCCGTTTTTTCATATATTTTTCCACCTTTGGGAAAATACCCTCGCTATAACGGACAATCGGCTTTAACGGACCACTCCTACCCCCCTTTAGTCCGTTATATCGAGGTTTGACTGTATATATATATATATATACAGGGAGGTCCCGTTATACGAGCATTCGGTATACGAGAAATCAATGTTACGAGCTGAGTAAATTAGGGTCTATTTTCAATATACGAGATCAAAAATCCAATGCTACGACATTCAAATTGGGGTGAGTAAAATTACCAAATTCAAAATGCGCGCCCTACCACGTATGCATCTGGGCTGTATGATGATGTTGTGGTGGCCCCAAGCTTGGGGCCGCACACCTGGCTAATTACCCCTAAAGGTCAAGCCAACACCTGTTGTGGACCTGACTCGCAGGTGAAAAGGGGAGTATTGTGGTGGCCCCAAGCTTGGGGCCGTACACCTGGCTAATTACCCCTAAAGGGTAAGCCAACACCTGGCGTGGACCTGACTCGCTCGTGACCCAAATTCCTCCCGCATCTCCGTTGCTGGGTTCCCGCCCTGGCTTCCTAGACCAGCTTCTGGCAGTTACCTACCTACCACCACAGTGAGAGGACACCACTACTCCTCTCTCTGTTCCTTGTGGCATTCCTCCGCTGTACCTACATATTCCCGCCAAAATAAACCTGTGTGTGAACTCTGTGTTTGGTGTAACCCGTGTCTAGCTAAAGTGCACACAACAATGTATAATGATTCAGATGCACAGAGACGAGCTTGTGGGCAGTGGAAGAGGTCTGCGCACCCCTCCCTTGTCCCTTACCTACCCTACCCTCTCTTGTATCACGCGGCGTCCCCTACAGTACAACGTCTTGTACAACCCCGTCCCTCTACAGTACAACCTTTTGTGTGCTATTTTCTCTTTCAGAATGCTTTTTCTACAGAATAGGTAGTACAGTGTGGGTAATATGGACGCTGTGTGTTTGTTGTGTTTGGTATAGTTTATTTTAGCTTGAAAAACATGTCTTTGATGGGGTCCTGGAACCAAACCTATATTTTACCATTAGTTATGTATTTTGCTATACGAGATTTCGCTTTACGAGTATGCCAGATGGAACCTAACTGCTCGTATCTTCGGGACCTCCCTGTATATATATTATATAATATATATATATATATATATATATATATATATATATATACACAGGGAGGTCCCGAAGATACGAGCAGTTAGGTTCCACCTGGCATACTCGTAAAGCGAAATCTCGTATAACGAAACACATAACTAATGGTAAAATATAGGTTTGGTTCCAGGACCCCATCAATTAAAAAAAGAAAAAAAAAAAGACATGTTTTTCAAGCTAAAATAAACTATAGCAAACACAACAAACACACAGCGTCTATATTACCCACACTGTACTACCTATTCTGTAGAAAAAGCATTCTGAAAGAGAAAATAGCACACAAAATAACATAACTGCACATTAATTAAACATAAAACATGCATAACACTCACAAGTGGTAATGTTGTGTGGGGAGACAGGAAGCTGGCACGTAGCCAGCTGAGAGTCCCTGTTTTCTCTCTTCGAGGCTCGAGAGAAAACAGTGGTGACTGCGTTTGCAGGGATGACTGGGTTAGAGTTCTTCCTCCTCCCCTTGATCACTTGGGGAAGAGGAAAGATCCTCTGTGCTGCCGCGTGAAGCCCCCTTCACACATTCCATTATCAAACACAAAAAGCACCAACAATGCAATGTGCAGCGCTGTCATGGTCCTGGTTATGGGTCCATTGTGACGCTCGTGAGGCGCTCGGTCGAGGCCACGAAAAGTTAGTGCGTGCATTAAAAAATCGGAAACTCCCCGATTGTGGTACCCAACGCAGCGGTATCATAAGTCTATCGTGACGCTATCGTTATCTATGTAGCAGCTTCGTTATACTATCATGATCGTCGTATGTTTATCGTGACGATAAGAAACTGTTACGCACTCCTTCATCCCTGCCTTCCCCCCTTTTTTGCACCCCCTTCTGCCTTCCCCCCCTTTCTCATTCACCTCCATCCACCCCCGACTCCACTCCCCCTACTCCCACCACCACGTGATAACACTCCCCCCTCGACTACCTTCCCCCTACTCCCACCACCACATGGTGACACTCCCCCTCGACTACCTTCCCCCTACTCCCACCACCACGTGATGACACTTTCCCCGTGACTCCCTACCCACTACTCCCATCAGCACGTGGTAACACCCCCACCCCCAACAACACCACGCCTTCTCCACCCCCCCCCCCCCGTTGCCCCACCAACACCAACACCCCCTTCTTTATTACAACCCCCCTCCCCGTTTCCCCCCATTCCCCATCACCAACACAACCCTGTTTCTCCCACTTTCATCTCTATAGTCCCCCTTCCTTCTCCATCACCATGGCAACCCCCACCCACGTGTGGGGCTAGCTCTTGACGCTATCGTGGTACGTTCATGGCACCGTCATGGCACTGTCGTGGATATCGTAGCTCTATCGTGACGACAAAATGACAGTTGATTTTCCATTCGTGACGTAGTCTTACAGCTGTCATGACTCCATCGTGACCATCTTACGACCGTCATGACACATACGTACAGGCAGCGTGACATTGTTGTGAGGCTATCGTGGTCTGCGTTTTTCGTGGTTAAATTTCACAATAGCGTCAATAATCAAATTGGTGGCGCTATCGTGGTTCGATTATGTAATGTGTGAAGGGAGCTTGATACAATAGACTCGAGAGGGTAGGGTAGGTAAGGGACAAGGGAGGGTGCGCAGACCTCTTCCACTGCCCACAAACTCATCTCTGCACATCTGAATCATTGTACATCGTCCAGAGATGTGAATTTTTGTAGGCCACACTGTCGTACCGAGCCACCAGAATTATCATATTTTCAGATTGATTATCGTACAACCTTAGGTAAAATCATATAGTCAGTAAATGACTTTATAATTTTAGTAAATAACTTGTAATTTACTTTAGTAAATAACTTTTAATTTACTTCAGTAAATAACTTGGTAATCTTACTCACCCCAGTTTGAATGTCGTAACATTGGATTTTTGATCTTGTATATTGAAAATAGACCCTAATTTACACATCTCGTATCATCGGATTCTCGTATATCGAATGCTCATATAACGGGACCTCCCTGTATACAGGGAGGTCCCGAAGATACGAGCAGTTAGGTTCCATCTGACATACTCGTTAAACGAAATCTCGTATAACGAAACACATAACCAATGGTAAAATATAGGTTCGGTTCCAGGACCCCATCAAAAAAAAAAAAAAAAAAAAAGGACATGTTTTTCAAGTCGTGCCACCAGAATTATCATATTTTCAGATTGATTATCGTACAACCTTAGGTAAAATCATATATCATATACAATAAACCCTTCATGCTCGCGGGGGTTAGGGAACAGAGACACCCGCGAGTATCGTAAATCCGCGATCATGACATTAGTTACCCCTCCCGCCCCGAAAATAGGCTTACGGTATAAAGAAAATGGATTTTGTTGCTTGAATGATAATGATAATGAAACAGTTGGGCTGTTTCCTTAAAACCCGAGCCCCTGTCCACCCAGCAGTGAATGGGTACCGGGTGTTAGCCGGGGGTTTGTAACCCGCCTCCCGGGGTGCTGGCTTCGGCCAACACTATAAGCACTGATAGCAGACAGCTCTCTAGGGGTAGTATGAGAGAGAGCTGTCTGGTTACAGTGGAGATCCATCTCAGCTGCGTCGATAACTGACAAAATTCTTCAAACATCAAACATCAAAGTTCACATCAGGGAGTGCCGATAAAAAAGGCCAGACTACCAACAACTTAACTGAACACTGTCATCATCAGCAACAACCCATAACAGCTGAGGTCGCGACACACGTGTAGCCGCTGCCAGGGTTACATCACAACACCATTCATCCCCGCCACCACCACCACCATGGATAGATAGGCCTATGGCTGAGCCCAGAAGGAGGAGGAAGTGGACGCTGAACCCCCGTGGATCGCTGTGGGCCAACGGTGAGGGTTGTGTTAGGGTGTGTTGTGTTGGGGTGGCTGGCGCAAAACTATGCCTCTCGCACCACGGCCAGATTGTCCACCACACCAGCTTGCTCCAGTGCTCCTCCCTGTGTTTTAGGGTGATTGAGTTGGCACTGCTTAAATGTTCACTATTGTGTCTGGTCTGGTGGTGGCTTGAGGAAGTTGAGGTGTGCACGCAGCGCTCAGCCCACCAGTGTGTGGCTACCGTAGTCCGTAGATAACACTAGTCGCCAGTCACTCGCCACTGCACTAATGTCGCCAGGCGCCATATATTGCGAATTTTAGCATCACTACAGACTTTTATGTGCCACTGAAGAGGCATGCACAGTAGTTTTTATGAAAAATACTTTTCGTATTTTAAAATTATATTTAATTACTACCTGTATTTATTATTATTTATCCCAAGAGTTGAAAACCCGCGAGTAATCAAATCCGTGAGCCTGAAATCCGCGAGCATGAAGGGTTTATTGTAGTCAGTAAATGATTTTATAATTTTAGTAAATAACTTGTAATTTACTTTAGTAAATAACTTGGTAATTTTACTCACCCCAGTTTGAATGTCGTAACATTGGTTTTTCGATCTCGTATATTGAAAATAGACCCTAATTTACACCTCTCATATCATCGGATTCTCGTATATCGAATGCTCGTATAACGGGACCTCCCTGTATACAGTAAAACCTCGGGTTTCGAATGTCTCACTTTTTGAACAATTCGGTTCACGAACTGAATTTCAAAATCATAATTGCACCGGTTTCCGTACAATAGCTCGGTTGCCGAACAAGTACTCGGCAAGAGCAGCACGGCATCACTGTGCGCGTCAGTCACGCTGCGGCCCTCTCTCAGAAAACATCCGCTCCGAACTGTTCTTTGATTTTGACTATTTTTCTTGTGTTGTGCATTATTTCTTCTATTTTTTTTACTCCATAAGCCACCATGGGACCTAAGAAAGCTGGTGAAAGCGTAAAGGCAAAAAGTTTTAAGCTATAAGTTAGCTTTAAACTATATTAAACTAATAGACAGTATTCACATGACACCACACGACGCCATATTGGAGGCTCAGACTTGTAAACACCGTTGCCAGCTGGGTGGGCAAATCAAAGGTGGTAACGTTCAGATAGAGTAGTTGAGAGTGTAGCACTACACGGTGTGAGTGGAAGTGCGGACACTGCAGCAGAAAGTGTTCAATAGTCTCCGGAACATTCCTACACCAGGGGCAGTGAGGGTCAGGGGACAGACGGAGGCGGTGAAGGTGAACCGTGAGTTTCGTGTGTCCCAGGCGGAATCGAGTGAGGGTGACATCCAGGACGCGGGACTTTGTCCTTATCCACGGCTGGGGGGAAGAGTCACTGCGGTATTGGTCCATGAAGGTGATGTGGAGGGCATCGCCAAGCGTGTTGTTCCAGGTGGAGCGGCAGACCTGAGAGATGAGGCGTTTGGCCGCGGGACTGTCAGATAACAGCTGTGTTTACATGTCTTTCCTCCAACAAATACCCGGATGTTGTGATGTTAGTGAATACTATCTATTAACTATTAAAGCTATAACTTAGTTCTTTATTCAGATAGTATGTTATAATACAATATTACTTTGCATATATAGGCATTTTTATGCATGAAATACAGCAAAAAAGGTAAAAAAAAAGTTCTTTATTTAGGGGGTCAGAAACGGATTAATCCATTTTATATAGTTTCTTATGGAAAAATTTGTTTCAGTTTTAGAACAAATCGGTTTTAGAACAACTTTTGGGAACGAATTATGTTCGAAAACCGAGGGCATGTCTGTATATATATATATATATACATATATACTGTAGTACTATGGCTATTAGTTGATAATATTTTACTTTTTTTTTCATGAATAATCTATCAAGAATATGTTGTTGTAGATTGATAGTGTTGGTAGTAACGCCTTTCTTGACATCTACTGTACATACAGGCTGTGGAAGCTAGGCTGTACATACAGGCTGTGGAAGCTAGGCTGTACATACAGGCTGTGGAAGCTAGGCTGTACATACAGGCTGTGTAAGGTAGGCTGTACATATAGGCTGCAGAAGCTAGGCTATACACATACAGGCTGTGTAACCTAGGCTGTATATACAGGGTGTATAAGATAGGCTATACATACAAGCTGTATAAGAACAGTTGTACAAACAGGCTGTGTGAGCTATGCTATACATATAGGCTGTGTGAGAACAGTTGTACAAACAGGCTGTGTGAGCTATGCTATACATATAGGCTGTGTGAGAACAGTTGTACAAACAGGCTGTGTGAGCTATGCTGTACATATAGGCTGTGTAAGAACAGTTGTACAAACAGGCTGTGTGAGCTATGCTGTACATATAGGCTGTGTGAGAACAGTTGTACAAACAGGCTGTGTGAGCTATGCTGTACATATAGGCTGTGTGAGAACAGTTGTACAAACAGGCTGTGTGAGCTATGCTGTACATATAGGCTGTGTAAGAACAGTTGTACAAACAGGCTGTGTGAGCTATGCTGTACATATAGGCTGTGTAAGAACAGTTGTACAAACAGGCTGTGTGAGCTATGCTGTACATATAGGCTGTGTAAGAACAGTTGTCAAACAGGCTGTGTGAGCTATGCTGTACATACAAGCTGTGTAAGAACCGTTGTACATACAGGCTGTGTGAGCTATGCTGTACATATAGGCTGTGTAAGAACAGTTGTACAAACAGGCTGTGTGAGCTATGCTGTACATATAGGCTGTGTAAGAACAGTTGTACAAACAGGCTGTGTGAGCTATGCTGTACATATAGGCTGTGTAAGAACAGTTGTACAAACAGGCTGTGTGAGCTATGCTGTACATATAGGCTGTGTAAGAACAGTTGTACAAACAGGCTGTGTGAGCTGTGCTGTACTTATAGGCTTGTAAGAACAGTTGTACAAACAGGCTGTGTAAGCTAGGCTGCACAATGTACATACAGGCTACTTGTAACAGATAAGTACTGAGGTTACATCATATAAGAGGCTGAATTGAATTCTAAGCTAACCTCCTACAACATTCGTCTTGGAAGACACATGTGTTTTTCAGGGTATTTTTTTAGGGAAAAAAGTGCCTCTTATAAGCTTTAAAATACGGTATATGTATCGCTATTATTATTCAATTGCGCCATGGGGAATGAGGGTTCAAAGTACGCAGGATGAAAATATTTACACGATGATGTAAGATAAATTTGATAGTTTTTTAGTAACCAATACCAAAATTATACCGCTTTGGGTCCCAATTAGCTTATTTCCCATAAGTTCAATGCATATAGTTTTGCGAATTTGAGATTCGCACTGATTACGACGGTCCCGATTAGGTGCAAAACTCAGTGCACCACTGCATAGTAATTGTAATTAATTTCTGATCTTCATTTAGTTTTGCTATTATATTTATGATTATATTTGCTATTATATTATGATTTTTACAACAACAAAAAACACGATGATAATATACATTATGTATTATAGTATATTTACAGGGGTGGAAGCTAGTGGCCTTTTTTGGGGGGCCCCTGCCCCCCAAAAAAGGCCACTAGCTTCCAGTTCCAGAGGGGCAGTTTCTTATGATATAAAAAAAATATACAAATTTTAAGCTGAACTTTATTTTGTATGATATAACAATATATATTGTAATTACATGATCATACAATCATGATTACATGATATGAAATAATGCTATACGATAATTATTCAAATTTATTAAACAGATTTTGTTTATACACTCAACCCTTGGCTATCGTGCCTTATTGTTGCCGCTGTAGGCGCGCTATAACTAACAGCGATACCCGGCCAATATAACTATTGGAGATAATTCTAATTGGTGCCAGAATCCCCAAGATGACCACATATTTGACCACTTTTCAGTATTTTGGTACAATCAAACCTCGATATAACGGACTAAAGGGGGGAGGAGTGGTCCGTTAAAGCCGATTGGCCGTTATAGCGAGGGTATTTTCCCAAGGGTTGAAAAATATATGAAAAAAACGGAAAATTGTGAAATAAATGAGAAATAATCACAAACACAACCAGACTGTGTAGCTATGTTGGGAGGTAAACAGTGACTGGCACTACATGCTGAATTTGGTCCGCTCCTACACGTGAAATAAATGAGAAATAATCACAAACACAACCAGACCGTGTAGCTAGTCAAGCTCAAGCTCTAGTGAAAGATAAAAAAATTACTACGAGCCAGATTCAGCCGTTGCTTCCAAAGGTATTGCTTATTATCATGACTATTGCTCATTATTATATATATTATATGGTTGTGAAGTGCAGTTCTATACACGTGTCACTATTTAGGTCAGTGTAGCACTGCGTGTCACCTTAGATAAAGGTGATTTAGGGTGTTGAGGTGACAGGGAGATGTAGCAGCGGCCACGCCATAACACTAATAGTCATTATTTTAAACAATACACACCTTCTACATGTACCTCTAAATCACTAGCAACACAGGCTCCTTCCTTATAATATTATATCTTAATATGTGATACATCAAAACTCCTTAAAACCCAAGCATTCCAAAGTAAAATGAGAAAATAATACAGTTATGTTGAGTTGACAATTCGAGCGGCGATAAGCGGTCTAATATGCAAAAAAAAAAAAAAAAAGTCACGCAAATGGAGTCCGTTATATCCGAAGTCCGTTACATCGATGTCCGTTATATCGAGGTTTGACTGTACTTACAACTAGTAATTGAGTATGAGGTTAGAAGTGTTTGTTTCTTATGCATCTTGTGTGTTGAGAATGATGATCACATTAATGAATAAAAAATTGTAAATATTGCCGCATTAGGTTATGTTAGGAATTTTCCAGAAATAAATATGTAATTCCCGTAGACTTTATGGGATTTGTATTTTCATGTATTTTCGGATGTATATCATCCCATAGAGTGTTTATTGGATATATTTTATGTCATCCACATAATCTACTCCGTGCACAAAACTTTTCCACTATCCCTACCCAAAACCCCGCATTCCCAACAAGTCTCCAGGTTTGTTAACCCGGGAACCCTATCCCTGGGTGTTTTTCACCCAACACGCCGTTGCTGCATGACTGTCACGTGGTGCGTGGAGATAGGAGTCTGTCCCTCCCAGTAGTCCTCAGAGTGTGTCAGGACCTTGTAATGAGAGGTGCTGTTATCTCGTGTCTCTATTTGTGTTAGCTCTGGAGTCTATTTTGGGTGAATTTCACCCGCCGTTAGGAACAGCGTAGTAGTGTCACAGTGCCGATTATATACTTGCATATTAATCGATGAATGAGGCCGTGGGGGCATTGGTGGTCCAGTACGAGGCTGAAAGGACCCAAGAGCGTGATTTATTTATAAAGTCATTCTGATCACTAGTAACCTGTCTCTGGAATTTATATTACAAAAGTAAGGAAAACAAGCAATTTTTTCTGTTAATTTCTACAGTCCTACCTCAGTAATAAAATGTCAGTTTAGGTTAAAGGTTTTTACAGTAAAATAAAGTTATAGATTTATATTGTTTCACTGCATTGTCTGATTAAATGAAAAATTATTAGAAATGGTGTATATATCATCCTATATATTGGGTATATATCACCCGGGGTTAGTAATAAGCAACATTCCCCAGGGTTAAGGTTCCCGGGTTAAGGAGGAGGGGGAATAACGGCAAAATGAAGCATTTCCGACAATTTTTAATGTGACTTATCATTCTTAACACATTATGATACATGGGAAAAGAGGACTTTTGACCTCGTACTCAATTCCTAGTTGAAAGTACCAATTTACCCCTAACGGATTATTCAGCAACACTAAATGTAGCAAAATGTTGACAGTTTCAAGGGTATTTAGGCAACTTTGTCGCCATTTTAATGTTATAATGATTGAAAATGATACCATTATTTTTTTCATATAATAACATACCATAATCAACTATATACGTCTCGTCTTTGTTTATATATGCACAGCTGACGAGAATGTTGTCCTAGAATGGACGCCGTCTTGGACTAGCGGTCCCAACATCTGTTTGTGAAGAGGTGTAATGATGCTCCCCGGCACACTTAAGGCCTTAACAGTACCGTTAAAACTTAACAAGCTTTGTGAATACACTTTTAGTGCTTAACGGTAAAATATTAAGTTAATCGGAATTTTCTGGCCTGAACAGCTTTTAAGGTTCAGTAACAAACTTTGTGTATGCAACCCCTGACGTCATAACCAACCATTCTGCAAGCCTTTGCTAGGTCTGGCCAAGACTGGCTGCAGCTATGGCAACCCTAATGCGATAGACATGGTTGGGTCGTGATAGACATGTTTTTGCAGATATACAAGGCGTGATAGCCGTAAAACTTGGTAGCTTGATGCGCTATAGATGAGGGTAGAGGTACATTTCAGGGTAGGTGGTGACCGAGTGGTTACCGTCTGGAAGTGGCAAACTCGGTGTACCAAGTTCGAATCTGGCCAGGCGTCACAATCTTTCGGCAATCGTCTAGTGTCCTAAGAATGCCCACATGCTGCCTATTATTTCTACCTTCGACGGCGAATGCATCGGAGGTCACAGGGGGACAGCATGAGCCTCTAATCACAGATGCCACTATAAAAATCCTGCCTGCTCCACCACGGGGGAAAGTCAACCATCATAGCCCTCAAGTGAACCTTCAGGGCCTATCATCCAAGCCCTGGAGGTCACTATCTACAGGTACTATAGGCCAAAATGTTAAACAAAAAAATGTAGGTATGCGTGATAGCCGTAAAACGTGATAGCTTGATGTGCTATAGCCGAGGGTTAAGGTACATTCAGGTATGCGTGATAGCCATAAAATGCAATAGCCAAATGCCTGATAGCCGAGGGATGAGTGTAGTCTATATTTTTTAAGTTGGCCAAAATGCACTAAGAAGCCCCCCCCCTCCCCCCCCTTGTACCTGATTGGCTGAACGCAATGTGTCAGAGCTTGTGAAATAGTTGCATTAAGGACATACGATTGGGTTATTTTATGATTGAAGTATTATCTATAAAAAAATACAGTATTATAATCTAGCTACTTGACAATATCAAACCTAAACATCATCACGATATATAAATAAATAATATATGTTTCCTGTCGAAGTCAATGCCGGCAGGTACGTAGATTGAAAATGTGGCAAATGGAATTTGCTTATAGTATTTTCAC
>JACEEZ010025027.1:77389-109889 GCA_016584305.1 Chionoecetes opilio
GATGGGGTCGGGGTTTGGGGTGTCCCCCCACCAAACAAATCGTTTGCGCGCGTGAAAGAGCCATTCTGGGAAAAAGGGGGAAAAGGAAAGATTTAGAACCCCAGCCTTTCAGACTTTGGTACAGGTATAATCACATAGTACACATAGTACAGGTTTCAATTCACTTGCGCCACCTAAATATAAACCGATTCACTTCAAATTTGCATGAGAGGTTTTCTCTTTACTGCACAGTATCCCACCAAGGGCCGTTCAAAAATATCAAGTTTTAAATTTACCCATATGCGCTATTGGCACCCTAAATTATATATAAAATAATATATATATATATATATATATATATATATTATATATATATATATATTATATATATATATATTATATATATATATATATATATATATATATATATATATTATATATATATATATTATATATATATATATATATTAGGGTGTCCCAGATCATAGAGGGAAAAAATTAAACATGTTTTTTTCACTTGCTCGTGTTTTACTTCTGTTCACACATGCATAAGAAGAGTTCCTGTGAAATTAGATGAAATTCGAAGAATATTTAGGGGTCGCGACAAACTGAACAATTTTCTAATAACCCTAAAAAACAAAAAAAAAACTCAAAACATCCCCACATTTTTAGAAAGAAACTTATAAGGAAACCAAAGCAGACAGTTTTCATTGTTCCATTCAGAAAGCCTTCTTTTGAAGGTCCTCCTTCTTTTCCCGCCCCACAAGTTTCCGATGGTGGTGGACTAACTGGAGGAGATACTTCTCCTGTGCGGCCGACTTCGTGGACCCCAGGTAGCGCTGGACTAGGGCGATGCCCCGCTCCGCGGCATCGTTGACCACTCGGAGGCCAAGTGCCCGTTTCCAAGCGTCCTTGAATCGGTCGTCCTCCTCCCACAATGCCGGGTCCTTTCCAGGAAGCCCTCGTCCGCGTCGAGTTTCTGAAAGAAGGACCTTTGTCTTCAAAGTGACGAAGGACGAGAGGGAGGAAGACATCGTCATCTTTTTTCCCTCCAATCGCTTGAGTTCCTTCTTCGAGGCGGGCTTGTCCAATGCCTTGACCATCTGCTTCTTCTCCTCCACATCAATCCTTGAGTCGAAGAAGGCCAGTCCCGTGTTTTCCTTGGAAACGTACCACAGGTGGCGTCGCAGGGCTTGTTCTGCTGCCTTGGCAACGGTTTGGTCAGGGTATGTCTTGAGGATCTCGAGGAAGAGCACGTCGTTCAACGGAGCTTTCACAGAGATCGGTGCCTCATGCCATTGCTTGCAGTACACCAGAGCAACGAAGAGGGCCACTCGTTCCACTCCGGCCTTCTCTCGACCAGTCAGCGACAGCTGGGATTTCAGCATCTGAAGCTTGAGGCAGTAGATGGCCTTGGCCATCCACCGGGCTTGATGGAGAGCTCCAAGAAGGCGGAATGGTTTGGCTGGACCTTCACCACCGAGGAACAGGTAGGAGAGACGGAGAAGTTCTTCATAGTCCTCCCTGGGATGGTTCTTCGACATCAGAGCCTCCTTCAGGAAGGCCAATGTGTCGTCCTTCAGCTTGCTGGCAGTGTCATTGGTGGCGAAGAACTCTACGAGGTCCTCCGATGTTTCCACCGTCTCTCTCTCTCTGCGAGGAATCCACGAAGGACCATCGATCATGGAGTCGTTTGAAGATTCCAATGTCAGGACCAGAGGAAGAGCCGAGGCTGGCTTCGAAGACATCCTTGAGGATCACCTCGTGGACATGATGGCGGCAGGCCAACCAAAGCAAGCTTCGTCCGAGTTCTTGCTCAATCCGAATGCAAGCACCTTGCACCATGCCAGTGTTCGAAGCCGTGGTGTCGAAACAGAAGGCGATGATCTTGCCCCTGACGCCCGCTTCGTCCAACCTCCTTCAAGACCACTGCAGCCACGTTTCTGCCAAGTCGAATCCGAGCTTGCCGGGACCCCAAGAAGGAACTCGGCGTATCTTCCCCTGTGAGGAGGACGGCGATGCGGTCCTCCGTATCGCCAGAGAGGGACGGGAGGAGTTTTCCGTCTCAATGCAGGACCAACCTCTCAGGTATCTCCTGGTTCCGCAGTTCCACGATCTTCTCGGCGGCTTGCTCTCTCCCCGCAATTTGTGCTCGATGGACCGCTCTTCGAGACCGCCATACTCCCAATTTCCATTCCAAGAACTTGAGCGGTAGCTGCGAACGTTGACGTTGCTTGCCGTACGACAACTTTCTCTCGATCCCAAGTTGAAATGAGGTTAAGATCCTTCACGGAGATCGATGGCGACTGTTTGAGGTTTTCCTCTGGCTTCGGGATCCACGAGCCGGTGATGACGTTGTCAACACAGGACTGCTGCTGCTGCTACTGCTTTGGCTTGGGATTTCCACCCTTCAGTCAGCCTGGGAATGTCGCTGTCTTCACGTTCCCGGAGCCGCTTGAGTCGAGTTCCGCGCGTCGACCTGCTTCTCCAACCTTCTTCGCTGTTTATGAGGTCAATTCCAGCCATGGATGATTCCCCTCTGTCTTCTCTCTGACATCGTAGGAACTCCTTGTCCTCGCCCTTCACGTCTGCCCGTTGGAGAGAGGAGGAGTGTGCGAGGTCGAAGATTTCTTGGAGGTCTCCTTGAAAATCTCCTCATCCATACGATGTTTCGGCCTGTCTTTGTTCCCTTGTTCTTCTTGAGGTCATTGTAACGCCTTTACCAGCTTTGACAGCTTCGTGCCGGCGTGTATTACTGTAGTTGTCAGAATCCCGGCGCGCGACCAGAAGGGGAGAACCTCCTCCACCACCGCCTCCTGCTCCCGCTCGCCGTCTTCCCATCTCCCCGGTGGTGGTGGTAGTAGCGGAGGAGGACCTGCTCCTTCGATGGTAGCCGGGCTCCGGTGATTTCATCGATTGGAGCCTTGTCGATCAGCCAAAGATTACTAGCGGCTCTTGTTGCCATGTTGAATAACCTGAGGGAGAAAAAAAGTGGAAATTTAGAAAAATCCTGAAATTCGAGTCACGTCACCTAAATGTTTACTTTGTCGGGACCCCTAAAATATTACTCAATTCGCCCAAAATTTTAACGCAATACTGTTTTATTATAAGAAATCCGGAATAACACACGAGCGTGCAACATTTCAAAACTTGCATTTGGGACACCCTAATATATATATATATAATATATATTAATATATATATATATATATATATATGTATGTATGTATATATGTATGTATGTATGTAGTATGTATGTATGTATGTATGTATGTATGTATGTAGTATGTATGGTATGTATGTATGTATGTATGTATGTATGTATGTATGTATGTATGTATGTATGTGTATATAGATAGATAGTTAACAGCCAACCAAAAGAAAATTGGACAGAATCACAATAGAGATGGAAAAAACCCAATCGGTTACAAAAACAAAGATCACAAACAATTGAAGAGGTTGAGAAATTGTTTTTGATTTGGATCAATTTGGTTTGTATGATTGATTTTATGTTTGTTTAGTTTGTTTGATGATTATGATGCTTGTATGTTGATTTGGTAGTATGATTTCTGTTTACCTTAATGTATTCTAAGAAACATTGTCTATGAGCTTCCGTCACAAATTCCGTCATTTTCGGAGATATAAGATGTTTTTAATAGGAAGGAGAGTGTAAAGGAGATATGAAAATTAACTAACCAAAAACCCACATTTTGACTCACTAACCTAACCTAACCCCACGTTTTAACCTCCTAACTAAAGCAAAATTCACATTAAAAAGGTCCGCGGGAAGGGAAAAATCGAGGCGATGCAGGTCACAAGAGGAAGAAGAGTGAGGCGCACGGTAAACACTTGTTTCTCTCCTCCCCTATAAACAGCATGTCATATCTCTTAAAGTAATTATTTGCGATGGAAGCTTATGGTGAGAATGTTTCTTAGAATCCAATAAGGTAAACAGAAACCATCCTCCCAATTATGCAGGGAATTCTGGTTCTAGTGTAAAATAATGCTATTTTGGAGTCTGGAGCGGATTGATTAAATCTACTTTATTCCTTATGGGAAAAATTTGTTCAGTACTCAACAAATCGGCACTCAAACAGCCTTCAGGAACTAATTAAATGTGAGTACTGAGTCCCCACTGTATGTGTGTATGTATAATAATTTTATAATTATATATATATATATATATATATATTATTATATAAAATATATATATAATATAATATATATATACACCACACACACCGTATTGCCGGCGCATAAGAAGCAGTTTTTTTCCAAGAAAGGGAATGCAAAATTCACCCTGCTTTCTAATGCGGCATATTACTAATGAGAGGTCGGGCAGAGAATGCAGAATGGCTGGTGGTGTATTACTAAGGGGGTTTCGAGTGATCTGTGTTGAGCAGTAGACCACTGAACACAAATTTGTAACTGTGTAACTAATAATATCAACAGTAATGCATAAGACCAAGAAAAAGTTGGAATTTACGAGAAAACAAAAAGCTGGGGCAACAAGGTGGCAGTTTCTGCTGCCAAGATGGCCGTCAGATGTAAACATCACCCCCCTCCCGCAGTCCGCTGCCGCTCTCCACTGTAAATGGATGGGAAACAGGGTTGGCCTTTATACTACCTCGACCCCTCAATTTTCAATCCTGTATCACTATGGATAAGGAAATTGTAAACTGTAACTGGAAAGAGTGCTGGTAAAAAAGGCCACAACGGTAACTGTAGATGGGACAGAAGCCTTCCACACACACACCAAGACCAGACCATCACCCCGCCACCACTTTTTCCTCCTCAAGGCCGAATCACAAACCATACCATTATGTCTTCACCTGTACCTTCCTGAGGAAGACTAATCAACCCTCGCGACTGTGATAGATTCTCAGGTGTAAACCATGGCGAATATCTTCGATCCCGATATCGGTACTCTTCAACCATAACAAAAAGGTAGAGATGATTACCTTACAGCATTACCTTAATATCTTGGTAAATTTTTGTTATTGGGCAACCACCGATTTCGCGGCCGAAACTTAGTTTTCCTGAATAGTTTTGGTGTGTTTTGAATTAATCTGGCACTCGTTTTTGTCAGAAATCAATGTTTGTTTACATGTGTGAATGGGGGGGAGGGGGTGCCCGGCCTGCCCCTCCAGGCCCGCCCCGCAAATATTGCTAAGCTTCACACTGCCATAGTATTGGTAATTTTCGTTTTATCTCTATATCTTCTGTTACTAAACCAAACACCACCTCTAACCTAACCTAATCTGATTTAACCTGACTTAACTTTCTGGAAGAAATAACGGTAGATTTTCGTTAGTACATGCAATGCCATTAATATTTGATTGTGCCATGGGAAATGGGGCTCTAAATACTCAGAATGAAGAAAGATACACGTTAATGTAGGTAAGAATCCTAGGACTTTTGAAAGCCCACTACCGAAATAATACCATTATCTCTCCTGCTAATTTTCCACAAAGTCTAAACACATAGCAGAAAAGCAAAAAAGGCATACCTACAACATAAAATCTAAGCTAAATGTCATAGGTAGAAAATATTAGAATATCAATTCGTAGAGCAATAAATAAATTAATGCAATAAATGATGACCGACTTTGGTTACCCTACACTGTCATTCTCTTTACATTTTAACTAGTATAAATTTATATTCACATTCACTGCACTGTGAATATTGTATTTGGATACATGCTCAAAATCATCTGTTTTCCCTTAAAAAACCTTTTTTTTTAATAGCTTTTAATAAATTTACAAAAAATAAATATGTCTTCAAAACACTATTTTTTTTCCTTTTCTCAAAATATTCATGTTGTAATAATTCAACTATCTCTCTGCTTATGAAGGATCTTTGTGCACCACTGTCAAACATTGTCTTTACTATGACTGCATTACCATTATGGCACACCTTCAACTCAGTTGGAACAGCTGCTGAACTACTCTTATTAGTGACTGCCATTTGCCACTTACTGTAGGGTCTGAGTGTTATCACTTTTAGGACAAAGAGCGATGTTATGAACAGATGTTTACATTTCCTACAAGTTCTTAAGCTTATAGGCATGCATTTGAAGCATGTTTACCACGGAGACAGGTTAGGCAGTTACCAAGGCGCATTAACCTTTCAACTCTCGTGTTGCAATCTGAATAGATATTACATGTGGAGGGCGTATGTTCCCCCTCACATAAGACACAATTTATTATTCGTACTTCACTAGAAGTCGTCGCCCTGGAATTAGGGATTGTATCTATTAATTGAGTAGGTATAAGTGGTATACTGGTAGGCTGAGAAGTTTGAATCGTAATTACAGGCTGTTTGATTTGCGTAACAGGCGCAGGATAACTACCCACTAACGAGGGATCCTTAAACTCTGAGGGTGGCTGATATAGCTGATTACCTTCAGGCGTAATAATCGTGATCTCCCTGTGGGGGGTTCTTGCTTAATACCTTGCAAACTTTGGGTTAAAGAAGCTATAGCTGTTGATGGAATATGAGCACACTCAGTAATCCTCATATCAATATTTATCGAGATATCTTTGACATTGTTGTGTGNTTAAGCCCCTCCCCCGCTAAGCCCGAAATGGTGTTTGTAGAGGCTTCTTTTGGTCCTGAGAATATGAAGTGTTACACATTGTTACATAAGTTTAAACTTACTAACATAAGTATGTACTATAAATTAATATGGATGATTTGCTGATATGTCTAGTAATGAAAATGAATGAGCTGTGGAGTGTGATGGTGGTGAAGCACAGAACACTGAGATGGTAAAGGATGGACGGATGGACACCTTGAAAAAGGGTGAGAGTGAGATGACATGAAGGATATATATGTGTAGAATATATCCTGGGAGTGTGAGAGAATGACCCCCTTATAAATGGAAGGATAGTGTTGGAGTAGATAACACTGGTCGACACCAAAAATGGTTCTGAGTTCATTGTGTGTGGGTGGGTTGGAAAGCATTTTCGCTGCTGATTTAAAAAATGGCATTGTTTTTTCTCTAGCACGTATAGTTTTTGAAATGTCGGCATTTTAAATTTTAATTAGCTATTATAATTATATACGTTTTATAAATTATATAATTAATCGAAACAATCCCCCTACGTTAATATATATTACTCGTAATTAAATTCTGGTGGTGCCTGCGGCTTTATTAGGACCTAATGTACATATCTGGCAAAAAATATACTTAAATTATGTTCCAAATATATCCGAAAATGTGCCACATCTTGGAAATATCCAGCCAGCACCCTTTTGATCCATGGCCTTCACAAAAATTTTCATTAACCCAAGTTTCAGATGCAATGGAGGTAAGTACACCTTTTCACTGTCAACAAGAGGTTTGTACATACAGTTGAACCTGCCAGGTGATTCTTTCGGTCGTGCTGGCCATTCCTTTTGTTTGTAATGTTTGCTGTCCGCTCTAGTCCCACAAACAAAGAAAACACATGTGCTTAGTGTAACCTAACTGGAGTCCTAGAAGTAAGGAGATTACCTTCAGGTCCCCACACAGATTCCACTGATGTTCTTCACATTTAACAGCAGATAACAAAGTCTTCATAGTTTCATAAGTTTCACTCATTTCATGGCCATGCGCAATTGGAACACTCGGAAGCTTATTTCCTTTATGCAGAAGAAACGGCCTTTAGCGTTGTTTTTTCCTGAATCTATGAACAGCCGCCACTCACTCTTATCATAAGTGTGAGACTCACAAAGTTGTTCCATGAGTGTGTCAACATCAAAGCAGTAACAGAGCTTGTGTTCCATCTTGAAGAAGCTTGAAAGTTCTTTATGTCTACGACGAAACGTGGTGTTGAGAACTCCTTCTTGTAGCAAATTCCATTCTTTGAGACGAGATCCAAGGACTTCACTTTTCTCCTTGGGTAGATCTAGGTCCCTAGCAAGGTCATGTAGCATTTCCTGACTGATGAATTTGGGCTCTCTGTTGTCTGCCATTTCTTGAAAGTCTGTATCCATGGGATTATTTCTCCTCGTTCGAATCTGATTCACTTGTAGCACTTGCAATTGGAACATTTGGAACTGGGAGATCAGGACCATGTGGCACAGGCCTGATGGGAGAAGGGTACGTCAGGATACCTGATTTTAGCTCGCGTTTTTACTGAATATCCTTTGATGTTAGTGAGGCAGAAGTAGCAGTCAGTACTGTGATCCTTTGTTCACGCCAAACCATTGGGATGCCGAATGCCAGCCTGATGGCCGTTTGCCACGCATCCATTCTTTCAAGTGGTTCACACAGGGGTTGCATGCTACGTGAGGGGCCCACTTCGTATTTTGATCACCTATACGGCACTTGAAGTAATGCAGATAAGCTGCTTTAACATTCTTTGTAAGAGGTTTCTTCAGACTGTCATGGGTAAAAATTCCACATATGTAACAAAAACTGTCCGATGCATTCACACAGTTACGGCGCTCCATCACAGCCCGGTAAAAGGTACTATATACGGTAAACCAACTAAAATTAGGACTCCACTAAATCAAACACATCATATCTGCAAAGAAAAATAAAATGTTTAAACATATGTCAATAGCTGTACGAGCAGTAGGTAAAAATGTACTACACAGCCTGCTAACCCCTCGCCAATACGCAGGGCGCACACCCTCCTCTGCTCACTGCACAAACCCCACTGACTCAAAAACACTGCACTGCCCTAAATAGGCTTGAGAAAAAAAAGATGAAGAGTTTAAAATGAAAACATTGGTGAAACCTATTTCTGCTGATTTTTACCCATATTTTTTCATGAATTGCGTCTGGTTCTCAAAAAACTGGACGTGATAGAGTTAATTGAACATCAGATTCGAGTTCAGCAGGGTCGATTTACCTATAATCAGCTTCATTTAGTCCAGAACCATATCTTCGATTTTTTTTGTCGACCAGTGTATTGTGAGAAAGAGAAAAGATGCTAGAGTGAGACGACTGGTAGATATATGAAATTAAATATTTTTACAAATATAATATGCAAAAAACATGCGTATGATTTTATAGTCACTTAAAATCTAAAATCATGCATTGTAGAGGAACAGCAAAATAATATTCCTGAAATATTACGACTTCTGGGCATTTTGAGGCTTGGACATCCTGGTGACCCTCACTCATGTTTGCTGTACCACCATCTGTTGAAAAAAGTTTGTTGTTAGTTAAATAGCGACAATTGCAGAAATATTCTCATTATGTTCTTCATAGAAATGAGATGAATTAGCAGTATGGAAGGAAATGTAGGATGGTGACAGGAAGTGGGGAAAGAAGATGAGGAGGACATGCGAGATATGTATAGTGAGGAGAAGTTTGTTTGCCAGTTTTAGGGATAAGAAAGAAAATCAGTATCAATAACAAACAAACACTAGCAACTGGTATTATGCATATTTTAAGAAAGGAAATACTCGATGAGTTTTACCCTCTACAGCATCCTTTGTGAGGTGAGGTCACTGGTGCTGCTGGAGGAGGCACCATGGAGTAGGGCAGCAGAGGCTCCTGGCACACACCTGAAAACCACTCATTGTTGATATTTTTCAGAGACTGAATATGGAAATTTGTCCAAAGAAGGTATAATTACATCTCAGCTTATAATTCATAAGTGAGACTAACATCATGCAAAATGTTAACATCATAACTCTCAATACCATCCATTTGCTGTGGCTGTGACTGGTGTGGTGGGAGGCTGTGGCTGGTACTGGGGATTAGGCAGCACTCCAACATCGGTGTCAAAAACAATCTGTCAAAAGAAAATATCAGTAATAATCCTGTACATAATTAGAACATTGATACGGTACCTGCCAATGCTAAATCCATATAATTAAGAGAGAAAATAAAAACTTTGTCCAATACACTGATAAGGCTGGAACCATTGAAAAGAATAAATTCACCCTTAATATAGATGGGTTGATGATAACAATAATGCATAGTTTGTACAAACACTGTGTGCTATATTTCCGGTAGTAATGGTAGAGCTGCCCTCCCTGCTGCCACATCTAGTCCAGTCTCCGCTGATGCTAATGGCGCTAACAGAAAGATATGATCAACATAATGTTTTGAGAAGGTAACTACGTGCATTACAATAAAAAAATTAAAAAATAAAATATATATATATATATATATAATATATATATATATATATATATTATATATATATTATATATATATATATATATATATATATATATAATATTATATATATATATATATATATATATATATATATATATATATATATATATATATATATATATATATATATATATATATATATTATATATATATTATGAATTTAATCACAACACCAAAGAAGGTTTGTCATGTACGAAACCAACTTTCAACTGAGCTAAGTGTACGAAACGACTATGGTTTCGCATACGAAACAACTTTTTGGAGTACGACTCTATTGGTGTACGAAACAACTTTTATACGAACTGACTGCACAACTAACCCCATTCGACAATCTAACCTAACCTCTAACCAAAGTAACCACACCACCTAGCTGGGGGGCTCCGCTCCCCTTGACCCCCGATAATCTAACCTAACTTCCTAAGAGGGGGAGCTCCGTCCCCATTGATCCCCCGGTAACATAACAATATTTTACCTTAGCCTTAGCTGGGTAGCTCGACACTCTCTTGTCGGGGTGGCCCCATTCCCCCAGGTCCCCAAGCTTGTTCTGGGGGAGGTGGGAAGTATGGGATAACTAGAATAATATCGACTTTTACCCGACACTTGTCATCTCTGTATTTTCGTCCATTACAAGCAAGTGTGGCTAAGGGGGGAACACGCGTGCACGGTAACGGGTTGTCTAGTTCTTTTTTTTTCGCTAGCACGGTGGCAGGCTTGAATACTGTAACGAGGGAATTACATTAATATGGGAAGAGATGAAATAGCTTATAATTATCAATAAGCTAACGAGTAATTTTCCTCCACTCCTCAGTACTGAATCACTGGTTAGGGAGAGAGGATTATATTTTCGACCAGTGGTAGTTGGCCACGTAGCGAAACGAAGTGAGAAGGGGAGTTTAACATTAGGATAACCTTAGAAGTAGCAGGGCGCTCGCTGGGGTTAAGTCGCCTGTGGGGAGGTGATATTCTCGCCCTTGGAAAAGGTTAGTAAGAGAAAGTTTATAGGGTAGAGATGTAGGTGTGATTTTCTGGTGATTCCTTTTGTTGACATAAAGACTAATGAAATATGTTACCTAGGGTCCCAAGGTAGGAACGTTGGCGGACCTGATGGCCAGGAAGGTCCCGATATTAGCAGAGGGTGAAATTACAGCGTATTACAGCCCGCCGTGTGAGGCCAAGAAGAAGAAGGGAACAGAAAAAAAAATGAGAGGGAAACTTTGGAAGTGGGATAGACTACATTAGTATAGAATAACGGCTTGAGCACTGTGTGTGCGTATCGTTAATGTGGTAACAGTGCGACTGAAGTTACCAGAGATAGTAAACTACATTAGGATAAAAGACTTGAGCACTACGCGTGCGTATCGTTAGGGGATAAGAAAACTTAGAATTAAGACATCTTGTGAATGTATAAATATTAGAAAGTTATACAGCAAAGGGAGAAATATATTAATGCTTTTTTATTAACGAATTATTATTTAGATCCAACCAGTACTTACTTATTTTCTCACATCTTTATTTTTATTCATTTATATATTTTTTTCCCACTGATGTGGGTGGTGGCAGCAGAGTAACCAGGACTGTGGAGCACACATTCAATGTGGACACAACATAATGGTGACAGCGGTTTGGATCCATTCGATGGATCCGCGTACCCACGTGCTGACTAACGCCTTGTTAGTTAGTTTTTTTTTTCAAGTGCCAGTTACCCAGTGATCACATACTGTACAGTATGGTGTGTACAGAGTATAGGTGTACATATAGGTGTATAGAGTAGCGTTAGTGGGTCATGAATAGTTCGCTCAGACTTTAGGAGGGCCGGGTTACCCACCGTAATTAGAAATATTATTCGTAAATCGGTGTTGAGGCTTGGAATGACGCCCCCAGCAAGTAAGCAACTTCGGAGGACTGTCGTGGTCTTAATAGCCACCGTGGAAAGCCCAACACTAGTTGGACAAATTCAGGGAAATATAATTTTTTTTATTTACAGAAGGGAATTTTTTTTTGAGATGGAGGATTTAATGGGTTTTTCAGTAAAGGATTTGGAGGATTTCCTCCAAAAGGAGGCAAAGGGTAGAGAGCTTAAGAAGGAGGAAGGAGTAACACACGAGAGAGTCGAAACCCGTCCAGAACAATACGAGCAGTTCAAGTGGATGAGTCAGCTAGAACAAGAAGTGGCAAGGACGAAAGAAACTGTTGAGTCATTTTTGAAAAATAAGGAGGAGGAGCAGGAAGTTAGGAGACCAGTGAGATCATTGATAAAACCGAGAGATATACAAATGCTGAACCCCGGGGATTTACAAGGTATCGAAGCAGAGGGAAGGTTGACAGTTTTCCTTTCCCAAATAGAAAGTTATTCAGAGGATGTGGAGGAGCGAAAGAGTATACTTATGACTAGATTAGATCCGCAGTTAGCATTATTGATACAGAATGCCCTCAGTCAGCGTGATTTTAGATCATGGAACACCTTAACTTATTGGTTATGCGAAGAACTAACAGACAATAATGTCGACAGAATCCTTAACAGTATTTCTGAAGTCAAGTATGACTGTATGGAAGATCCACAAGACTTTGCAAATAAACTCAAATGCAAATACGCCATACTGGAAGCGAAGTCAAAATATCCAGGAGAAATTCCCCGTAGGGATAAAATCATTAAGAAAAAACTGTTGAGAGGATTACCAAGCCACAGTAAAGAGAAATTAGAACTTTTTATGGTTGAACAAATCCATCTAAAAAAATTCATAGAGAGAGTGGAAAACGGAGGGCCATTGCCATCGGAAGAGACAACAAACAGAATGTTCGCGGTAAACCAGCCACGACAGCCGTCAGAAATAACACCCGCTTCCCAGAGTAGTCCTCCCAACACGCAGGAACAGTCACAGGGACTGTCAGCAAGTCAGTCAGAGGTTAGAGAACTGCGTGCACAGATGGAAGTAATGGGAAGGAAATTACAAGCCTTGAAAGTAGGTAACGACCAGAAGCCGTCGAGTTTAGCTTGAAGAAGGGATTCACAGATGTTTTGTCCTTATTGTAGAATGAACAACCACTCAGCCGCAGACTGTCGAAGGAAGACAAATAGCAACGCTTGTTTCGATTGCTGGAGAGAAGGATGTAGGTGAGAGAGTCCAAATTGTCCGGGGAGGAAAGGATCATCCCGGTGCCTAGTTAAACAGCGATCCCCAATAATACCTTTAGCCATTAATGATCACGTCATGGAAGTTTTATTAGACACAGGAAGCGAATATTCACTTATAAAAAAGAGCGCAGCTTTAGATTTACAACTTAATATAAGAACCCACAGTAACATCCCTAGTTTAACCGGTATAACGGGCAAGGAGTTGAGAATCTTAGGTCAAGTAGGAGTAAAAATACCCTTAGGGATAGATAGAACAATAGAAGTGTTAATGTTAGCTGTTCCAGATCAGTATTTATCCACCCAAGCCCTGATAGGGATGAACATAATAGGACTAGAAGAAATAACTATAAATTACAAACAAAAGAAAGTCATGTGGGCTAACCTAATTTATCCCTTAAATTTTGTTAAACACCGATACGGTACCATCAGAGCAGTTAAGAGTGCAAAGTGCAAAGAGGAGATGCATAAATCAAGCTGTCATATAAGGTTACAGCAAAGTGTGACCATAAGGCCAGAAAGAACTCAATGGTTAGAATTATCGGGGACGATGTAAGAGGGACCAGTCTCTTGGTGGACACTAAAAAACCAAGTGCAAAATATAGCCCTGTATCGTCCAGGTTACTAAAGAAAGACTATCTTTCTCCCAATAAGTAATAACAGTAGTGGACAGCTGAAGTTACGTTTCTGGTACAGCTTTAGCTAATATAAAGTAGTAAACTCAGAATAAATTCAAGAACAGCAAGTACTCGGCCGGAAACTTTGTCTCACCACTAGGAATTATAACGCAAGTGTTACCCGTCTATATATAATTCGATCTGGTGGTTGGGTACGATAATTTGCTTACAAAATTTCCCAGCCGGCACCTGGCACAGAACGTCCCTTTGTTTTGCTTGGAAATAGTTAGTCTAGAATACATTAATAGTGCCGGCGAAGCCCGCGATTCCTGAGGAAAACAGCTGCCACGTCCTGTGATAGCATCATAGGACATCACCAGGGCTTCATATGTTTCCCAAGGGATCTTCTCAGCCAGCTGATTCCCCCCAGTGCCTTGCTCCCTCACGCCCGACGGGCAAAATTCGTTCAAGGTATCATCTATAACAACCTCCTTTGCAGTGAACCTTTTTATTCCACGATCAGTTGTATGTAATGGTAAGTAAAGGAGATTGGTTTTCCCTGTAATGCATTTCAAGTGGGGGCTGCAGTCAATTTCGTATACACAGTTGTTTCGTAATACCAAAATTTTGTTTCGTAGTCCTATATGAAACCATAGTCGTTTAGGGGGTCACTCAGCTCAGAGTTTAACTTGACTACTAAGTCTACGAAACGACACCAGGTTCTAACTCGAAAAAATTCAAATCATGTACACGAAACAACTAACAACCTGGGTACGAAACAACTTGTGTACGAACTTCCCTCTAACCTTAGGAGGTTAGGTTTAGATTATCGGTGGCGAGAACTGCAGAGCCTCCTCCGCGTGACGGCAGGTTTCAATGTGGTTTTAGGTAAGTGGTATTATTTTACCTCGGACCGAAATTCCCTACACAATTGTGGGTGTTTGGTTTCTGTTTACCTTATTGGATTCTAGTAAACATTCTCTATGAGCTTCCGTCGCAAATCATTACTTTTGGAGATATGACCATGTTTGTTTATAGGGAGGGTAGAGACAGTGTTTTAGACGTTCCGCCTCATCTTCTTCTTCCCTCTTGTTGACCTACATCGCCTCTTTTCTTTCTTGCCGCGGGAAGTCACTTCTTTAATGCAAGATTTGGCTTTAGTTAGGAGGTTAAAGCGTGGAATAGGTTTTAGGTTAGGTTAGGTTGTGAGTCTAAAGGTGGGGTTCATTTTAGTTTAATTTTCATATCTCAATATACACCCATTCTATTAAAACGTCATATCTCTGAAAGTAGTGATTTGCGAGGAATTTCATATAGTAATTTCCTAGAATCTATGATTATAATCTCAGAATCCTAAGATTATAAATGTTCCTTTCTCCATGTATTTTTGTGGTAAGAATTTGTCACATAAGAAATTGCGGAAATACCTAATTTTTGCAGTTATCCCCTCCCATACAAACCTGAGGACCCATTGGGAACGCGGAGTTTTGGGCGGGAAGAGGGAAATGGAGTTTTTTGTAATGTGAGTGATATTTTGTAGATTGACGTAAAATATATTCCGGTATACACTATGGGATGATAGAAAGCTGAAAATAACATCAAAAATATAATATCATCCATATAACCGACAGATACCTACCGATTTCTAGGGGAATTTTCCCAACCTAACCTAACCTTAAGGGGATAACTGCACATGAGTCATTTCCGAACGATTTTTAATGTGACCCATCATTCTTAACACAACAAATATAAAGTAAGAATACTTTTAACGTAGTTTCGTACTAAATTAATGGTTGAAAGTAGTCTAAAACCATCTAACCCTACCCCCACGTTTTTAACCTGACAAAGCCAAATTCACATTACAACTGTCCGCGGCAAGGGAAAAATTTTTTTGAAGTGAAAAGCAGGTCAACAAGCGAAAGAAGAGTGAGGCGCAGCGTAACACTTGTCTCTCTTGGTCACTTGTCCATATCTCCATAAGTATTGATTTGCGACGGAGCTCTTGAGAAGTTTTCTTAGAATCCAAAAGGTAAACTTAACCATGCTCCCAATTGTGTAGGGAATTCTGCTCCTAATGTAAACTATACCCACTGCCCAGGTTAGGTTAGTGAGTTGAAGATTTGTTGTATCAACCCTGCCATATCTCGTTTACTACTTATGAATGACTATCTTTTGTCCATACATGTATTTTATTAACCTTCAAACCTCTTGCAAACTGTTTTTTGGTCAAAAATGTGAGTTAGGTTAGAGTTTTAGTATTATTTTTAACTAAACTAAAAAAAACCTAACCTTCCCTAACCATAACATAACCTAAGCCTGGCTACTGTACGTGAGGGAGGGGTTGGCCTGTGGTCACTGACTGTGCTGATGGCGACGACAGAGTTGCCCATATTTATTTATATTTCATTTATTTTTCCGGGTGATTTTGATAAAGTAACGCTTGGCCAAGAGGTGGAAGGTTAGTAGAAACATGTAATTGACAAAAGATTAGTCCTTCATAAGGTAGTAAGTGAGGATATGGCGGGGCGATAAAAGAAAATCTTAACCAAACAAACATCAGATTCTTTCAAAACAAAAAAATTATCAAAAAATATATAGTTTCATCTGAAAAAGAGAGGGTTGATAAAGCGAATCTTTACCGGTTTAGTGAACTAACAGGGGGTCTGGGATATATATATATATATATATATATATATATATATATAATATATAAAGAAATTGTTATACACAAATTGTGCTATTTTGTTGGTGTATTTGTGTTTTATTTGGTGTGTATTGGGTTGACAGTGAAGCCCATTTGCTTAATAATAAACCCATACTAATTATTAGGGACTGGAATCTAAGCGGTCTTTGTGGTTACCCATCTTTTGTTGTGCCCGTGGACAGTTCACTGTGTATGGAAAAAAAGAAAGAAAAAAAAATATATAGACACAACTGAGCTTTCACTGCAAACCTTTAACACGATTTGTGTATAGTTTCCTTCTGATATATGTAGTGAAGATACTATAATGTAGACACTACCAATATAACCTTATTTGGTAATATTCCACAGGATTGGCGGCCTGTGCCAACCAGCTGGAGCGCCTGGGGCCGCATATTTCCCAGTCTGGAAGGTCCCGCCCTTGCCGGTGAAGATGCTTAGCGTCGCTTCGAAACTAACGCACGGATTTATCGTGAAATGCCCTCATTGTGATTCCCCACACAAAGTTACCATAATAATGGTAAGGAAAACTAACCCAGACCTAACTTAACCTAACCTTGACGTGTTTCAATCGTAAAGTAGGCGAAACTTTCCAGACTTGGGTAATCTGAAGCCAGGCCCTATCACACACCATCATATTCACTTACACGTAACACCTTGTATTTACTCAATAACTAAACAAACCTACCCAAACCAATCCTATACCTAACCTAACTTAACATAAAACCAAACCTAAACATAGCCCTATAAATATAACTAAATGTTTACTTAACCTATTACATAGTGCATAAAAATTTTAGATATTTTTGGTTCTGCAAGTGAATAAATAGCTTGTGGTATGATATACTTGAAATAATACTTCGCGATATGCTCTATTTAGACAACTATATCATTGTTCTCAATATGTATTAAGTTGTTAAGGTTTACGCCTGAAGTGGATTATACTGGGGGCAACATCAAAGAAAAATATGTAGAAAACTTTGGTGTTAAACGGCGGGATTTCTCGTCCATTATATATCCGGCTGACCCAGTTTTGACTATATTAATTGCCATTTGTTTAGTTCTAGGTTAAGATTAGGTAATTAGACAATTTACCTGAATAATGGGGGATCTAATAGAAGTGTTTTTTTTTACTGTTAGAAATTCATAGTTATTATTTTAATTCCCTCCCCAGGTCAGAAAGTTTAGTTAGGAAACCGTGAGTTAACCTACTTTTTAAACAAAGGGAGGCTGTGGCCCCTCCTGATTTTTTGCTGAATGGTATTAACTTGTCCTAACCTGTTGACCTGGGTTTTTTCTTGTAAAACTTCGAATAATATGCCAATCGGTAAAGTCCGTCACACATACACGACTCCAGGGTTGACCGCGCCTCGACTCAAGTCTGTCCCACACCTCCGACTGGCACGGTCCTTGACGAGTCTGCTCTGCTCACGACTAGTCGTGACGTTCACAAGAAACGCGAACAATACCGGCGAGGCGACGGAGCTACGTACGAGTCCTTCAAATTTGAAATATAATGGATTTTTTGTCGCCATGAAATGCAACACGCGTTTCGGGGGATGCCTACGACTCCCCTACAGACACTCCCATGAACGACCCATATCACTACTACTATACCCCACATCTTCTACTACCACAATATATTATTATTATTATTATTATTATTATTATTACTATTCATTATTATTTTATTATCAGTGTTTTAAGTTGATTATTTATAAGTATTGATTAGATTTTTTGTTACTATTTGGAGATAGAGGGTCGCCGTCCCTTTTATCCATGACACACAAACCTCGTTTTCCCGGACTAATATAGGGGGGAGCACTGGTCCGGGAACCGCAAGAAGTCCGGGATCGCAACAGTCCAGGAATTATCCTTAAAAAACCAACAGAAAAAAAGTACGATGCATACCCACCCCCGGACCGTTTATTCCTACTCTAGTATTTTTATGTCCGGCAACCGCCAATATCAACTACCCCCCGCCGCGGACTTTTGCGTCCGCTGACATGCTGCCACCTGCCTGGAGGCAGCAGAATGTTTCATAGTCTCAGAATGTTCCTGCACCAGGGTAGTGGGGTCAGGGGACTAACGGAGGCGGTGAGGTGAACGGTGATGTCGTGTGCCCAAATGTAAACAATACGACCGCTGAGCGCTGCCCAACCTGGCGGGAGGCACGGACACTGACCAGGGTGAACAGAGACGCTCGACCGCCCGGACAACTTTGTCAAGTTACGAACAGGACCAGCGCATTTCAACATAAAACAAAAAAAAAAAAAATGACTCTGGCATATCCCCGGACCTCGAATTTGTCCGGCAAATCCGATAGCCGGGAAATTGGTAGGTCCGGGAAATCGGTTTGTGTGTACACTCAAAAGGCCACGGCACCATGTTTGTCACCTCGCTGCCCACGCCAACCGCCAATGGTTAAACGTTTTTTTTGTCGGTGACTGCAATCACGACACCGACACATCCGATTAACCCCTTGACACCCAGATGTTTCCTTTGCCTTTATGAAATTATCTTTTGTAGCCATAAAAATTGACAAACAAGTAGCTAATATACCAAATTTAGTTAGTCGATAAGGATACTAAACAGGTCCGTATCTATTTAAATATTGCTTAAAATTCACAAAACAACAATTGTCTAATAGTACCCAAATTACAATGGCAATTACGTTCTGGTCCCCTCAAGGGTTAAGCTAAGACTGCTTCACAACCGGCTACGACACTACTGTGACACGACTTTTGACAAGTCCGTGAGGCGGCCACAATTTTTTAAACTCCGCCAGAAATAAAACAACATCGTGAGGCACGACGGGTCGTCCCATGCGGCTCACAAACGCAACTACGAGTCGGCGATTCAAGGGACTATTGATGAAAAAGCCGTTCGGACCTTGAGTTCATGTATGTGTGACGGCTTAATGGTATAGAATGAGCCCGTGACTATTTAGACAAGAAAGAATATACGTGATTATTCGAAATAATGATGTGATTAAGGACAAACGCTCTAATTTACCGTTAATTAAGTTTAGATTACATGTCTCTTGTGGAGTTTAGCTGCCCTATTCCAAATTTGATATCTTTTGTATATTTTATGTATATCGGTCGCAGTCCTTTGCTATTGCACACTGTATGGTGACTGGCTGTCATCGGGTTTGGTTTCCCCTATGTGTTCTGGGCTCACCCTCAATCTGTCTCTGTTACAACATAATGCTAGGCTTTAACATTTTTTTTATTAATACATATTATGCATGTCCTTCCAGAGGTCACAAGACACCAGTGTGATGAGTACGCTAGATTTCAACCCACAACGCCACAGTTTTTCATGTTTCTTCATGAGAAACAGTGTTGACATATCATTGAAGCTGTATAAATTTTGGAAATCAATGCTCCTTTACAACATCTACAACAACTGACATCAGGCTGAGGAGACCATAAGAGATTGAGCGTGATGAAGCAACAGAAACAGGTTAGTCTAATTTAATTATGTTGATATATATGTTCCTTTAAAACCCCCTACAGGCCGTGTATTTAGGTCTTTTTAGCTATTTCTGAGTGCCTTTTTTTTTTACTGCCTCACTGCACTCTCAACATATAGGTGAAGGTTCCCACTACATCCCTTCCTTGTTTGTGTTCTCTATTATCCTACCTTTCCATGCCTCCTTCTTTTGCACAGAGTTCCTCTTCATATCATCTTTTTTAGATATTATTTTGCATTGCTTCTCTCTTTCTCATCTCTCACACTATACATTGCCTTGCAAATTAAGTATTTCCACTTTCATTATCCAAATACATCAGCATATTTCTGGGCCACATTAACTTTCAGATTTCTTTCTCACAGAAACTATTTGAAATAATTAACTAGATTTTATTATGTTTTGTCATTCTCTCTCGTGCAACAGTACAGTGTTATTAACAAGTGGTAGTTATAGCGGCCTTATAGTTGTACCTTATACCATTCTGCACTATCATTTCTACCTTATGTGCATAGCCTAGCTTACCAACCTGTTTGTACAGCAGTGTTATATATAATGTTTATGTAAAACCAGATTGTGTACGGTAGGCTATGCACATATGTTGGAAATGATGTATGGAGCATATTACTGCTGTAATATATCTAAATTAGCTACTGGCATTCTTGTAACAGTAATAAATAGACAGCATGGCATCTAGGCCAGTCATTTTGATATTGGGAATTGCCAGCTATTCCCACTGGCCACTGCATTATTTTATTGTGGTCCTGGTCTTACTTCTTTCCCCATTTAGTGAATGTCCCGTTTTCACATCTTTTTCCAGTTTTCTAACAAAATTTTCTTAGGTTGTATTTTTCCAGATGTTAGGTTTTTTAAGCTAAACATCCACCAGTTTTTTTATTTTTTAGTCTTCTTAAACATTGGCATAGGAATCCAAAAGCTTTTCACACCAGATGTCACCTGTGAAATTTTATTGCATTGAATGTACTACTCCCTTCCTTACTTTATGCGTTTGAGTAAAAAGAGCTTCAAGTATATATTTCTTTCTCTACACATGTTGCACTAATCTCCTTATAAGATCAGTGTTTGCAGTATATTTTTATACCTGTGTGAAAGGTATGTACCAATTTTTCTACTTTTACTGCATCAAATTATAACCAGGCCCAATCCTTTCCCTAGCATTCTCCCGTAAATAACCACTTAATCCTCACAGTTATTGTAATAATGCATAGGGTTAGTTGGGCCCAACTGTCGGTTTGGCATCTCCTGTCCTTAAATGCTGCAAAGCACCATTTTAGGATGATTATTGCTATATTTATCATTAAATGAAAAAAAAGTATGTCATAGATAGAAAAATTTCCATGGGTTCAATTTTCATAGATTTTGGTGTTAAGATATGAAAAATAGATAACGTAATTTGTATTCAGTTTGCAAAGATAATATCGGAATATATTTTTCCATCCCCCTGATCTCTTAGCGTTGAAGGACAAATCGCGAAACTAAATAGAATTGCCATTCATTCCTACCCTGTAAACATTGTAACATTAATCTAACATTGTATTTTTTTTCAAATCTCAGTTGTTTCAGCTTTATAAAGATGTATTTTCTATATCATGTATTATATCCTTAAATTACTTAACCCTGTTATTTTTCATTTAATTGCATATTTTCGCTTTAAAGACTAGCAAGTAGACAATGTTAACATGAATGCTGGCTTATTTAGATCCTTGCTTAATTTTGAGAAGTACTTATTGGGCAGACTTTCACATGATTTGGGCATCGGAGAAGCTGTTTGCGTACATGTCCCTCTTGCAGCAACAACCTCACCTTCAGAATGCAACATTTAGTTCTTTACTGATCTTATAAAGGAGGAATTCATGATATCATAATTTTCATAGAAAGTTTACTCCAACTTGCCATAAAGAATATGATATCGGAATTCTTCCTTTAAAGATCCATAAAGGATCAGATAACTATAATTGCATTCCTGGAGGTGCAGAGGTCAGGTTTTTGCACCTCTGGAGGGTGCATAATTGCACCCTATTTGTACAAATAGGGTGTAAGTTTGCACTCTCCAGAAGGTGCAATAACTGCAGTTTTGAGCCTGGGTTGCAGCCTTTGCACCTTTAAAAAGGTGCAAAGTGGGACCTAATTTTTGCACCTTTAAAAATGTGCAAAGTTTTCCACCCTTAAAGTGAATTTGTTGCACCCATATGGGTGCAAAAAGTGCATCCTCCAAAGTTGCAAAAGTTGCCACCTATAAAGGTGCAAAACCTGCAACCCCTAAACGTGTGCATTTTTTGCACCAATATGGGTGCAAAATTGAACCCAAATTCCAATTCCAAAAGGTGCAAAATGGTTGCACCCCTAGTTTTAATGGTGCACCCTTGCAAACCCTTAAAGGTGCACAATCGGTGATATCTTTTGCACCTTTAAAGGTGCAAAGTTGCACCCCTAAAGGTGCATTTGCTGCACCTATATAGGTGCAGAAGTGCACCCCTCCAAAAGTTGCACCTATAAAGGTGCAAAACCTGCACCCCTAAAGGTGCATTTTTTGCCCCCCTAAAGGTGCATTTTTTGCCCCCCTTAGTCAAATTTACTAATGTGGGTACTCAAAACGGTGAACCTGACGAACTGGTTAGTCATTTTGTTTTGACTAAGACCATACTCAGATTTACTAGGTAGTTACTCAAAAAATGACTAACCATTGTTACTCAGCGTGACTAACTTGGGTTACTCGTTTTAGACCCCACGGCTTTAGTATGCTAAGTTAGTCACCATGACTAACTTTTGTTTTGTGTGTAGGCACCATGAAAACTGAACCGGCTCATATTCAGGTGTTAGATCCAAAACCGTGTAGGGGAGTTACATATAGGTATCCGGAGAAAGCTAAAGAACTAATAGCTAAAATGTTTAGAAAAATGGAAGAGAAGGACATAATAGAAAATTCCACAGCTGCGTGGTTAAGTCCTATAGTACTGGTTAACAAGCCGAATGGGGAAAAAAGGATGTGTCTAGACTATAGAAAGGTGAATCAACATTTAGCCACTTATATACACCCCTTACCTAAATTGGAAGAGTTAGTAGAATCGGTAGCGGGCTATGAATACTATGCCACTCTAGATATGAAAGATGCGTATTATCAAGTACTGTTAGATGAAAGTAGTAAAGATCTAAGAACTTTCAGTTAAGGAATATCCTTATATAGATTCAAAAGACTTCCATTTGGATTAAATTGCAGTGCAGCACTTTTCTCTCGCAAATTAGCCCAGATCCTAACTCCTTTACTGAAACAAAATTGGCTTAAAAATTATCTGGATGACATAATCCTGAGGCACCCAGTTACGAGAAATTATTGGCAAGGATCGAAAAATTATTTGGACATCTGACTAGATTTGGAGTCAAATTAAATCTGACCAAATGTAGAATAGGACAAAGAAAAGTTAATTTTCTGGGACACGTAGTGAACAAGGAAGGTTACCAACCCAACCCAGACAATATGGAAGCCGTAGAGAAAATGAAACCCCCCATTAATGTCAAGGAAACCAGAAGATTTCTGGGCATGGTAGGTTTCTATAGGAAGTACATAGAAGGATTCGCTATGATAGCAGTGCCTATCACTAATTTGACCAAGAAAGATAACCCATTCAAATGGTCAGAGGAAAGCCAGCAAACATTTCAGATATTAAAAAATAAACTGACTAGTGCTCCCATCTTAACTAAGGCCAACATTAATAAACCATTTGTGTTGGATACCGATGCTAGCCAAACTCATGTAGGAGCAGTACTGATGCAGTATAGTGATGTGGGCAAAGCCCAAGTAATCTCTTATTTTTCCAAGAAATTAAAACCATTGAGACGCGATACTCAGCAACAGATAGGGAAGCCTTAGGAATAGTTTTAGCTTGCAGACAGTTTCATCATTTCCTGTGGGGAAACCAAGGTGATCATCAGAACAGACCACCAACCTTTAATGTCAGTCTTTAAACAACGAACCAAGTCACCTAGGATGAACAGATGGATCCTAGAGATGAGAGACTATAGGTATCAAATAGAGTATAAAGCAGGGAAAAAGACCACTGTAGCAGACCAGCTTAGTAGACCAGTAAGAATCATTCGATGTCAAGTAGAAGAGAGGTGGTTAGGAAAAACTAAAGAAGAAGTAAAGGAAATACAACGAGAGGACCGTAGATGGAGAGAAATGATAGAGTATCTAGAAGGAGGCAGAATACCCAGATCTAAATACCCCAGAAATACTTTAGATCAATTCGTAATAGAAGGAGGAATTTTATACTTAACTAAACCGCAGTTAGATAACAGTATACAATATTTATTGGTTTTGCCTAGTAAACTGAAGCGAGCGGCTTTGGAATTAATTCACAATAAGGAATCAGGTCATTTAGGGCAGAGGAAATCAATAAGTAAAGCAGAAGGCTATTTTTATTGGCCCAACCTGAAAACGGATGTGAGAGAATATGTGGGGAAAACTGTTTAACAGTCAACAGCAAAAGGGGTTTAGTCGTGGACTCCAACAACAATGGCAAGAAATACCATCAGTAAGTAAACCGCTAGAGAGGATAAGCATAGACATAACAGACATGGGAACGGGAGCCCACGGATACCGCTATGTATTAACCATAGTAGATCTTTATAGTAGGTTTACTACCTTTTATAAATTAAGGACTAGGATGACCGACGAAGTTTTGTAAAAATTTTTAGGGAATATGTCAGTTTATTTGGAGCACCACATACCTTGTTTTTGGATAATGCTTAGGAGTTTACTTTCACAAAAATTCAAAGAGTTGTGGACTCATGTGAGATACAATTAGGATACATCACGCCTTACCATCCCAAAGGTAATAGTATCTCAGAAAGGATGCACCGAACAATAAAAAACGATTCTCTCAAACCTGTGCAAGGGTTATCCTCATAGGTGGCCCAATTATCTCTTAGAAACTCAAAGAGTATTAAATAGTGCAGTGCATGAGACAAGGGGGTACCCAACCTTTCTACGTTTTTTTTTTTCGATACGCTCCAAGTGTGATTAGTGTGAAGTTACCACAAATTGACTCAGAGGATGAAACAAAGTGGCACACGATATCATCAAAAGAACAAATTTGGAGAGAGGTAGAAAATGGCGGGAGGAAAGCTAATGTGCAAAGGAAAAATGAAAGGTTGGAAAGAGACGAATTGGCGTGGGGTGAAAAGAGAACGTTTTGTGACGGGCCACCAATAGAAAACTTTCAGTTAAGTGGTTGGGACCATACAAAATGGTGGAAGTATTGAGAGATGGAGGTTCATATGTATTAGAAAAATATTTGACGGCAAACATGTATAGCGGCGGCCGAGCAAATTAAGCGATATGTAGGACAAGATGGCTGGTGTTGGAACCAGCAGAGATAGTAATTGTAGAGGAAAAACTTGAGCAACCCCCACCTAGAGAGAGGAGAACCCGTGAGGAGATACTTAGAACAATGTTGATGACAGACGATACGTGTTTAAACTCTAGAGAGGGAAAAAGATTAACTTTCACCACTTTCTCTAGTGAAAGAGAGATTTTTTAGGAAGGTCCCCTAGACAGACTTGTAGTGGTTTAAACGTTTTATTTTTTCTTAGAGGGTTTACACAGTTTGCACTGAACACTAAACCCGCTAGGTTGTCGTAAGACCCCAGGATGTGCTTGGCTCTGAGCTTTGCTCGATGGGTGATAGACGCCGAAGTATGTATGCCTCAAGAAGGAGGTGGGGTCCCTTTTCCCAAGATACTGAGGGTTTTGGAGTAGATCCCGGTCGTGATTTCTCCCTACGCACCTACGCCTAGGATTAGTGGGGTAAAAATGGAAATTCACCATTCCTGACTAGAGGGACGAGTCCAGTCGCGACTCTATAGGGCTTCGGCCTTGACAAATAAGAGAGGAAGTGAGAAGGTTCTCATTTCAAGGTAGTAAAGTCATCACATTTAAAATATGTATTCCCCAAACTGGTTAAATCTACTCTTGGTGAGGGGAAATAAAAAGTTTAAAAATACATACTATCTTTATTTTTTATAAATTTCATTGGAAGAATTGGATTGTGCGGGATGAGAATATTTGTTTGTGGGTGATAGAAGATCCTATGTGAAATGATATGAAATTATGTGTGATGTATATGATATTTTTTTATAAATATTTAGTTAGATATCTGGTAGGATGCTTGATGAAGGACTGAGGATTATGGAGATTTTTTTTGGGGGGGGGAAGAAGCTATGTAACGAGGGAAATTACATTAATAGGAGAAGAGATGAAATAACTTATAATTATCAATAAGCTAACGAGTAATTTTCCTCCACTCCTCAGTCCGCAATCACTGGTTAGGGAGAGAGGATTATATTTCGACCCGTGGGAGTTGGCCACGTAGCGAAACGAAAATGAGAAGGGGAGTTTTAAAATTAGGATAACCTTAGAAAACAGCCAGACGCTCGCTGATTTAAGTCTCCTGTGGGGAGGTGTTTTTCCGCCCTTGGAAAAGGTTAGTAAGAAGAAGGTTTATAGGGTAGAGATGTAGGTGTGATTACTGGTGATTCCCTTTTTTTGACATAAGGGGCTAATGAAATATGTTACCCAGGGTCCCAAGGTATTAGCCGTTGGCGGACCTGATCGCCAGGAGGTCCCGAATGAGCAGAGGGTGAAACTACAGCGTATTACAGCCAGCCGTGTGAGGCCAAGGAGAGAGAAGGGAACAGAAAAAAGAGTGGGAGGGAAACTTTGGAATGGGATAGACTACATTAGTATAGGAAAAACGGCTTGAGCACGTGTGGTGCGTATCGTTTATGTGGAACAGTGCGACTGAAGTTACCCGAGATAGTAAACTACATTAGGATAACGACTTGAGCACTACGCGTGCGTATCGTTAGGGGGTAAGAACACTTAGAATAAGACATCTTGTGAATGTATAATTATTAGAAAGTAATACAGCAAAGGGAGAAATATATTAATAATTATTTATTAACGAATTATTATTTAGATCCAACAGTACTTACTTTAGTTTCTCCTCTTTTATTTTTATCATTTATATATTATTTCCCACTTGATGTGGGTGGTGACAGCAGAGTACAGGCTGTGGAGCCACATTCAATGTGGCACCAACTACCTTGAGCCCTTTAGGTTAGAGACTGGCCCAGTGATAGCTTAGAAGCAAGGGAGGGAGGCGCTCATCAAGGGTATCTCTTTTCAGCTAGATTCTGATCAACCGATTATGGTTGTTTTTAAGGACATTTGGCCACTCTGTATTTTCTCTTATTGACTCACAATATCCTTTAAAATGACACTTACATACCTTCTGGCATCTTTGGGGACGCAATGCCGCCTCCATCCAGGTGGTTTACGTCTCCTTTCTTGCCACCCACACAGTACATAGCGAGAGGCGACGGTGCATTCTTCTTGCGTCTGGGGTGTCGTAGCCATGTGGTGGCCCTTGTGGCAGAGGCTTCCCGCGAAAGGTTCACGCGGGCGATATAACATGGCGCGCCATTTTGATTTTTATGGACGACAGCATCCTAGCGGAGGGATTCTGCACTGATAGTCGCACCGTGCAGATGACGGTGGAATCCGGCTCCTCCTTTTGGTGATGATGGGGTGATAATGGAAGGTGTAGAGAGGGAAGGAAGGAGATATGGATAAGGAAAGGATGTCGTAAGGAGAACGGAAAAATTGGAGGGATGAAATGAAAGTCACAAGAGGACTGACGAGGAAGAATAAGGAATCCAAAGGGAGGGAATTTCCTCCACTCACCCATTAGCCTTCCATCACCCCCCCACCCATTCACTCACGTCCCATTACCCATTTCCAACCCCCCGACCCTTCAACTCACCCTTACCCATGCACCCCCCACCCATTCACTCACCTCCATTACCCACACCCCACACCCATTCGCTCACCATTACCCTTATCTGGCACACTCACCTTTTTAGGCATTAAATCATCAATCACGCATTTCCCATCACCCCCAACCCATTCCTCACCATTTAACCTATCAACCCCCCCTTATTCACTCACCCATTACTCATCACTCCCCCATCCCATTCACATCACCCTTACCCCGATCACCACATCACCACAGCCCATTCACTCACTCATCACCCCCCCCATTGTCCATCACCCCACCCATTCACTCACCATTACCCATCACCCCCACCCTTCCACTTACCCATTGCCATCACCCCCCACCTATTCCTCACACCATTACCCATAACCCCCAAACCCTTTCACATCCCCCATTACCCATCACCCCCCACCCATTCCTCCCCCACCGGCCATTACCCATCACACCAGCACCCATTCACTCACGCCATCCCCCACACCCTTTTAACCATCACCCCCACCCATTCACACATCACCCATTCCCCATCACCACCCACCATTTTTGACTTCAGCCAAAACAACATTTGTATTAACATAGAAAATATTTATTTTCTATGTTAATCAACCAATGAGGACTTTGTCCTGACAGCTTCGGCTTGATGAGTCATACCCGTTTACCTCAGGAATTTTCCAAGTGATTGGCAGTGGATTCAATTATCTCGGAAGAATGCCTCAGAATCAGTATCAGTAAGGAATGGGATTAACTTGACATTTGGAACATTTGACATTAAGTAAAATAATGAACTCTGAAGTGTGAGGTGTTCTTTGGGCCTGAAGGGACTAATTTATAGTTTGTTCAAGTTTCATGTTTTCACTGTTCTAATATGAGGTCAAGTTCTATGTTTTCGCTGTTCTAATTTGAGTTCAAGTTCATATTTTTCGTTTGTTCTTGATTGTGAGTTTCAAGTTAATATTTTCGCTTCTGACTTTTCTTTTACTTCGTATTCTATCTTCAATCTGTAGGCATTGCATTTTAACTTTCTCTCTCCAAGCCGACTCCTCGGTGTTAGGAATAACTGTAAGATTGGCGTTGTCTTATAACATTGTTCCTCGTTTGAATTCCTAATTGGCTAAAATTAGGAACGCGTAAGTGTCCTCCTCACCTCATGACTGAATTGGTATGTATATGATTTACCTATATAATTTTAAGTCTTCTATGAACTTTAGCAACTTTGCAATTCCTCCCAGAAGTATTACCAACAAATTCTCTAACATTGAATTCAGACATCTTGAATAAAATTTTCGTACGTCTGGGTGAAACATGCTAATGGCCGTACACCTAGTGTTGTAACTCGTAAGGAGCGTAGATGTGCGATAATAAAATAATATTGCCAACTACTAGTGACAAGATAAATTACAGATTGGCTACTCTAGTTTATCACCTGGAAATAAATTTAGTAACAAATGTACAGGACGAATTAGTTTTGTAAGGATACGAACACTCAATCACAACCAGTTATCCGAGTATATCAATCCCACCTAATGTTCAAACAGGTCCTTACAAGTATTCTTTCGAAACAAATTAATAGATGAAAGAGTTTTTATGCTGGTCAGTTACCGCGGAGTATAATTTCAAGAGATTGTGAAGTCGCTTGTTCATTGGTAACAAGTAACTGGACGAATCTCAGAACAATTATGTGGGAAGGTGGTCTTCCTTTAACGAAAATAAAATAAACTAATCAATCACCACCTGTTTAAATTGCTTACTGAAACTAACCTTTAGTGCCACTCACATATAATTTTAAGTAAGCATGAGCAGGTTCACCTAGACAAGGTGCAGATAGGGTACACGGTACTCCGTATTGTGGGGAGGGCACGCTCGGTTCACAACCGAGGGGGGTGGAATCCCGGTTTCGAATCCCCCTTGGCGGAGCGGAAACAGTTGTGCTGTTTCTTAAAAATCCAGCCCTGTCCTCCCAGCAGTGGAATGGGTACCGGTATTAGCCGGGGGTTTGTAGTCCCGCCTCCCGGGGTGCTGGCTTCGGCCACACTATAAGCCTAGCAAACACTCTCGAGGGGGTATCTGAGAGAGAGCTGTCTGGTTACAGTGGAGATCCCTCAGCTGCGTCGTAACTGACGAATTTTTCAAACATCAACACACCACTGCATATTAATAGACAGGGTCCGTATAGGTAACTCCAATCCGGACAGGCCCCCAATTGTTAATGAGTTAGTTGATTGTCTAGGGCAGTGGCATCCCAACCTTTTTTTGTCCCCAATCCCCTTTTCCGTCACTTTTCCCCTGTGGATCACCATCCTTGAATAATTCCATCATTGCACCAGAAGCTAGACAGGAGTTTGACTGGACACTTCTTGGCTTTTGAATCGTAGATAATCTCATGAACTCTTCTGGTGCGTCTTCCTGACACATCATGACCTGAACTAAGAACGATTTTTTGCTAATCCTTCTGCTGATGTTAAGTCCGGAAGTAACGTCGAAATTCATCTCTAGCTGAGGCAGTTGGTCCATGATTTCCTTGGATAAGGTGCTTGAAAGCTGACCATCACCAAGAACTTCATTCGTGATGGAATGTCATAAATTTTCCTACAATCGCTCTCTTCTTATACGAGGTCCAATTTGGCCAAAAATGCATGTATTGGGTCACGTGTGAGCAAGTTTGAAATCCTTTCTCTGAGTCTCAAGTTTCGGCTGTAAAGATTCAAATATGTACCACACGATTAAGGCAGGGCGGACCAAAGTGTTCTGATTTGGAATATCCTCCACAGGTCACATTTTATCGGTGCTCAAGACATTTCAACTTCCTGGCCGAAGAGAGAAGAAGCGGGACAAAAATCTCCCTGCAGACAACCATCTGACGGATGTATAAACGAAGCAGGAACTATATTCGGATTCCATGTCCTTACACCGTTTTGGAGAGTCTCGTGTTGAGGGCATAGTTTTTTCACATAGGTCACGACCTTGACAATACATGAAAATTGTGAGAGCCCCCGAAGGAAGCGATTTTGAAGCCAAGCCCTCCGGGGGCCCGATGAATTTAACTTGCACAGCCACCTGCTTTGGTGCTTTGGATTTGACTTTTGCTTGGACCCGACCTTGACCCCCAGCATGGCTGGGCTCCATCAGTTGTGATTCCAACGAGATTATTCAAACTCAAACCTGCTTGTCAAAAAACGAATGCACAGCATTCATCACTCGTGCCGTACCTGAGTTTCAAGATTTTGATGGCAAGAAATTCCTCTTTGAATATGCCTTGGACAGGTACTCGGCATTAATCTCGCCAACAGCTGGCCACACATTGCTACATCAGTGGATTCCTCGACTTCATCAACCCCTAGAGTCTAGTGGTTGATGAGAAACGGATAACGCTTCACTACAATTACGTGAGAATTATGAAACAAAGAAGAAACTTACACATTCGTCTAGTCATATTCTGATTAAATTACATAAACACTACATTGGCAATAGATCCCCACGTAGACTAAATTGAAGTTTTCACGATATGAATACAACAATAACCTAATATAGATGAACGACAACAATATTATAATATTGAAGTAAAACTTAACAACTTAATGAAGTCGATATGATAATTTGCTAACCCACACCTTCTGCATACACACTTAGTTATATTATCGACATCACGGGGTGCGAGCGATGTCAAGCTTAACACTACCACCACCAGGAAGGTAAGACTCCAGACGGGTTACAAGATGCACTGTAGAAAATTTAGCAGCCTAGGTCCTTCATCACCTTTAGTGAGGCCCGGCTTTCAAAGTCTCAAAGGTCTCAACGCTTGTTTTAGGATTCGGGTTTCGGTTTTCAGGTTTACTTGCCCCGAAACCCGGCTGTATTTGGAGTTGATGGTAGTTCGGTGGTGAATAACGAGACGACGGGGAATGGCGTAACAATATAATATATAGTATAAAATATATAATATATATATATAATATAAAATAATATAAATATATATAGATAATTAAATAGATAATATATATAATATAAATAAAATATATATATATATAATATATATAATATATTATATAATATTATAAATAATATTATATATAAAATAATATAATATATATTATTATAGAAATATATAGTTAAAAATATAAATATATAATAAATATATAAATAATATAATATATATATTAGATATATATATAATATATATATATATAATAGTAGATATTATATAATATAATATAATATATTATGAATATAATATAAATATATATGAATAATAATATATATATTAAAATATATATAATATATATATTATAATATATATATATATATATATAGATAAGATATGATATATATATAATATATATTATATTATTAATATATATATAATATATAATAATATATAATAGTATATATATATAATATATATAGATCTATATATAGATTCTATAATATATAAAAATTATATATATATAAATATATATAATATATATATATAATATATATATAAAATTTTATTATAAATATATATTATATATATATAATATATATTATATATAATAGATAATAAAAATATATATATATTTATATATAATATAATATATAAATATTATAGATTTTATATATTATAACTATATATATATATATAT
>JACEEZ010025028.1:5000-20000 GCA_016584305.1 Chionoecetes opilio
GTTTGAGTGCTCGGTTGTACAACTTTGTAATTGGCTTCAAATCGGCTCCTACCCATTACTCGCAGCCGTACAGTAACGCAGACATTAACGCCGGATGAAACACCATCCGCTTCACCACAAACGGTACATCGTTATTCTTATGAACAAATGACACAAACCTCAGTACATGACCTAACTTGTTCTTGGCATGCACCCTAAGGGCGGACGACACCGAGCCGTCGATGGTGAAGGACGACCCGAGGTAAATATAGGAAGTGCACGGAACAATAACGAGCCCGTCCACCCGCAGCGGCTCTGCGTCAACCTCTGTACCACAAATCATGAAAAATTTGGTCATACTTTCATTAATGATCATCCCATGCTCACCACAAAACTCCGTCAATATCCTGACCTTGTTAATCATTCCCTCCCTGCTCGTAGCCAGCAATACAGTGTCGTCCATCAACGTCAGTGTGTGGAGCCAGCCCAGACCCCGACAGGCGCACACCTCGCCTTGAGCATTCTGATGAGTTCGTTCCTGAATACAATAAACAAGAGGCAGGAGGTGGGTGAGCCCTTCTGACCCCGAGGGTTGCGGTCATGATGGCCCCGCCGATCACTGACTCGGTCTCACGGTACATGGCCACAAGTGCCGCCAACATTAACATTCCATACCCTAGCCGCTTCAAGATAGTGAATAATTTGCACACGAGAGACCATATCATAGACTTTACTGAAGTCCACAAATGTTACAAACAACTTAAGTTTTTTCCAACGCGCCATGTCGGTGAGGAACCGGAGCGAGACGATGTGCTCTGTACACCCACGCTTACTTTGGGCTCCGGCCTGCTCATGGAATGGGCGGAGCCACTGGTTTAATCTGTAGCAAAGGACCATGTCGAATAATTTACTAAATGAGTTTATCACACTAATTCCCCAGTAATTGTCAGCATCAGACCTGTTCCCTCTTTAAAAAATCGTAAAGACCTTTGCTCACACCCACGACACAGGGTACATGCCAGACAAAAACACCGTGTTAAACATTGAGGTAAGGGTCAACAACCACTGTGCAGGTAACATGGTTAGAACACCAGGACTGAGCCCGTCTGGCCCGCACGCTTTATCAACTTTCAGTTTCTTAATTTGCAATTCAACTTCTACAGGAGAAATAGGATCACCCACACTGGTATTGTCACATCAGTGCTCACATGTAGGGGGGGAGGTACAGGAGTGGGATTCAACACACGCTCAAAATTAATTTTAAAATCCTCGTCACTCAGACGATCCTCATTGTCACGTTCGCTTGCCTCAAAATTCCCTTTCCAGCTGATAGCCTTCCACACCCTGGCATCATCGGTGTCACCCAACAGCTTTTCCCACCTACCCAAAAGCAGGTCACCCTGGCCTACACCTGGTGTCGGGGCACACTTGCTACGCTCCGCACACTCGTACAGGACATCAGACACATTCTTAGCATAGACATAGACATAATTATTTACACTGTTATTAGGAATACTCACATATTTTCAACAAATTTATTTCTGTCTATATTGAAAAATCTAATGGGTTTCTTTGCCACGCAACCCGTCATGGCGCTGCCATACAGCACTGCCTGGTCTCCCAGCATGGAGGCTCTGGCAAGAATATTGTCCAGACACGTCCCGGGAAGGCTAATCGTTATGGTGATAGGGGCGTGATCAGATGGGAGATCTGTCCTCTTAATGACTGTAAAATCTTGAACATATTGCACTAACTCGGTGGACAGGAGACACATGTCCAGCTCAGACACCCATGCGTCTCGCTTCCTGTAAGTTTTACTACTCATGAAATGTTTGTCTCGGGTCTTCAGGTTATTCAATACTACTAGCTTATTATCTAAACAAATGGATCACGAAAATTCAGTATTATCATTCATCAGGCCTATATCGTCCTCAATGTTCGGGTAGGAAATGTTCGTACCAGGCAACTCGTACAGCTGTACTAAGTCTCGCACCGACTTCCCAAACCTGGTATTCATGTCACCCATAATAATATATCAGTTCATCATATATTTATGCATAATCTTTTCCTGGATTGCAGCAAAAGCATCGTGGGAGTAATATTGAGAGTCACATGGGGGGATATAGCAAAATCCTGACATCACTTCCTCGACATTACCAAGCTGCAACCATATTTGATCACCTATATCTAAATCAATGTAATGTACTACTCATATTGTTCTTAACAAGCACCACAAGTCCTCCTCGGTCTGTTGTGCCCACTGACTTTCCGCGGTAGGTCGCATAGCCTGGCAGCCTCACAGGTAAATTTGTCTTCACTTCACTCAATGCAATAATGTCATACTCACCTAACATACTATAAACATTTGACTTTTCTATCTTTGTACATATATGGTTAATATTCCATGATATTATTTTTATGTCTCTTATACACTGTGCTCTATTTAGAAAAACGTTGGGTTCCAGCTATCGATGACGTCACCGTCGCGGTAAAGCTTGCGCTGCCGAGTGTCCAGCCTTATGTTGCAGCCCCCGTTCTCCGACCTCTCCTTCTTCCTGGCCTCGGCTTCGCGTAGTCGCTGCCACTCCTTCCCGACCCCCCGGTGTAGCGTCCTTTTAACATTAATCTTGGCGTATTTCTCTCCGGATGTCGTGAGGTGTTTGGCAATGGCGAGGACCCGCGACCACGTATCATGATCGGTATGGTCAGCAGCAGGGGGGCGGTTGCGGCGGTGTCCGCCCAGGCGCCGCGCCGAGCCAGCGGAGCTGACACTGCACGCCACCCAAACGCCTAGCTTGCCCCAAACTCGGTCCAGCTTGTCGGCGTAAATGGCGGCTCCGTCCAGCGCCTCGCCCTCTTCCGGCAGCCCCCAGCACCACCACGTTCATCTCTCGATCCTTCCGGTCCAGCATCTCCAAAAGCTCTGTTGCTTGGCGATAATTTCAGCTTGTTTTGTGTTACGCGAGAAATTACATTAAAAGGGGAAGAGATGAAATAACACATAAGTATCAATAAGCTAACGAGGAATTTCCTCCACGCCTTAGTCCTGAATCACTGGTTAGGCTTATATTTTAAGCCAGTAGTATTTTAGACACGTAGCGAAACGGAGTGAGAACGGGGATTCTAGGTTAGGATAATTTTAAAAGGGCAGCTCGACGTTCGCTGAGTTTAGTCGCCTGTGAGGAGGTGATATTCTCCCCCTTTGGGTTAAAGGAAATGTTATGAAATTTTGTTAACTAGAGATGTAGATATACTTACTGGTGATTCCTTTTGTTGACCAGGACTAATGAAGTGTATTACTTAGGGTCCTAAGGTAGGATGCTGTTGCGGACCAGGGGGCCAGGCGCTCACAAATTAGCAGAGGGGGGCAACTACAACATATTACAGCCAGCCATGTGAGGACAAGGAGAAAGAAGGAAATAAAAGAAATAATGAGAGGGAAACTTTGGAAGTGGGATAGATTTTCGTATACATTATATTAGGATAACGACTGAGCATTACAGTGCGTATCGTTAAAGGGGTAACACGTTTTCGACTGAAGTTACCAGAGATATTAGACTATATTAGGATAAAAAACTTGAGCATTACATGTGCGTATCGTTAAAGTGGTAACAGTGCGACTGAAGTTACGAGATAGTAAACTATATTAGGATGACGACTTGAGCATTACGGCGTGCGTATCGTTAATGTGGTGACAGTGCAACCGAAGGTACCAAAGACAGTAAACTATATTAGATAACGACTTGAGCATTACGCGTGCGTATCGTTAGGAGGGAAGGAAGACTTAATATTAAGATAACTTTTGAAGTATAATTATTACCAATTTCAACAAAGGAATAACATAATTATGATTATTTATTAACGAATTATTATTTAGTCCAAACAGTACTTACCTTTTTCTCACATCTTTATTTTTTTTTCATTTATATTTTTTTTCCCACAACATGTGGGTGGTGGCAGCAGAGTAACCAGGACTGTAGAGTACACTTTCAAGGTGGGCACTACATAATGGTGACAACGGTGTAGATGGTTACATTGAACACTACATAATGGTGACAGCGGTTTGGATCCATTCGATGGTTTCCGCGTACCCACGAGCCAACTGACGCCTTGTTAGTTAGTTTTTTTTTGTCAAGTGCCAGTTACCCAGTGATCACATACTGTACAGTAGGGTGTGTGCAGAGTATAGGTGTACATATAGGTGTATAGAGTAGCGTTAGTGACTATGACTAGTTCGCTCAGACCGTGGAGGAAGATGATACTAACGTAACAGTAGGCCCGGGTTACCCACATGCTAACATAGACGCTGATAAAGACATTAGTGGTTGCCTGGAAAAGCCGAGGCGGAGTAGTGAAAGGGTGCAACATGAAACTTGCACACCCCAGACCCGCTGTTGAACATGAAAGTGATGTGGTTAGCGCGTAGGCAGTGTGTTTATGGGTGATGTAGGATGCGTGAAGGTAGTGTGGATGTGGGTGATGTGACACTACATCCACGTGTGGATGCAGTGTGGAACGATGCCGAGTGGAAGTGGATAGTGATGTGTGTGGAAGTGGATGGATGATGAATGTGTGGCTAGGGGGCTTGTATTCCACACTTAACACTAATGTAGGGCAGGATGTCATGTAAAAAATGCGGTAAGGTTAGGTTGCCGTACCTTACGGTTAGATTAACATTAGGATAGAGGTAACAGCTCATGTAGAACTAGACGCCCTACAAGTAAGCAACTTTACGGGTTGTCGTGGCAGTAATGGCCACCTTAGAAAATTTGCGTTAGAGTGGTAGTAATGGAGGAGGAATTTGTACACTAATACCATCTTGAGAGAGGAGGCCAGTGAAGAGATACGTGCTTATTATAATGACGGAAGTGTTAATCTCTCGTGAGAAAGAGATTAACTTTCACCACTTTCTCTAGTGAGAGAGAAAAAGAGAGAGAGAGTGAAGGTCCCCTAGAAAGAATGTAAAGGTTAGAAATTCATGCTTTAGAGGGTGCACACATATTGCACTAAAACCAAAACCCGCTAGGTTATCGTTAAACCCAAAGGGATGTATTTTGGCTCTGAGCTTTGCTCTTTGGGTGTAGACGCGGGAGTATGTATCCTCACTTAAAACCCTTTAAAACAACACTTAAAAACATTTAAATGTTTACCTACATAATACAACGTTAAAAAAGTTATAAAACATAATTGTGTAAGCAGCCCATACGAAGCCATACGGCTATTGGGCAGCATTCTGTAGTTTACAAACAAGTTTTCTAGGACGCAGTAGCAATTACATAAAAAGAAAAAAAAAAAAAAAAAAAAAAAAGAGAAACAAGAAAAACAAGGTAAACTAAAAAAAAAAAACAAACAAAAAAAAAAATCGGAGAAATACAAAAAATTGCTCAAAAATTTAAATTTGTAAATGTAATAAAGTATGTTGGCACTAAAATAAATCTACATGACCATCATTAGAAAAAAATTTAAAACAAATATTAGAACAAATTTTTAAAACAAAATCTTGTCATACTGGGACAATAAATACTTTTGTATTCCCTTTTAAATGAACATAATGTTGGTAGGGTCTTACGAGCGGGTTATTTTCCCATATCTTGGGACCAGAGAAAGCTAGTGATGTTGAAAAACTGTCGGGTTATGTTGTGGACAGGGAGGTGTTCACAGTTGGGGTGGGGATTATGTTGGGGAGCAAAATAAAAATGACCACCAGAAACAAATTTTGTGCATAAAATTTCCAATCTTAATTTGTTTATGTCAAAAAATTTTAAAGATTTCTTTCTTAAAAAAAGGGGTGAGTATGATCAAAGTAGCCCAAATTTTGTAATGATCCAATTTTTTTTTCTTTTGTAGCCGAACGGGGGAAGTAAATGGGGGGATTTTTCCCCATACGGGATACAATTTGAAAGTGTGGCAATACATGGGCTTATGAGAATTTTAAGTAATTATTGGGCAAAGGCCCTCAAATTGATATAATAGAGATACGATTCTTGAAAAATTTAAGACATAATTCATTAAGTGTGGTTTAAAGGGTATTTATCATAAAAAGTTAACCTATATTTTGTTTTGGGTTTTTCTGTGATGACATTTTTGTTGTATATCGAGTGGGAAGAATTTTAGTCGCCTTGTTGGTAAAGAGCATATAAAAAATTTTTGTTTAAAATTTGACGGTTAGTCATTATCAAACACCCTTTTAAAAAAATTTTCTAGGTCTTGGTTGGCTTTTTTCTACAAGGTTTTAGGGCTGCACCATAATGAATAACGTAGATCATCAGCAAAAAGTATTTTTTTTTAAAATTTTAAATACTTTTTGGGAGATCTTTATAAGATAAGGAAAAAAGGGGACCGAGGACACTACCCTGAGGGCTCCGTACTGAATATTTGAGGTTAGATAGACAATTCTGAATGTTGTATTTTTGGGTTCTACCGGTGAGGTGTCTCAACCATCATGTATGATCCCAGTTCCAAAAGTTTCATTTTTGTAGTAAAAAATCATGTTTCACTGTATCAAAACTTTAGTGAGTCATAAAAATAGTGGGGCATTGTTGTTGAGCATCCAAGGCAGAGTAATGTTATCGTTAAAGGCGGTCAAGCACAAAAGGGTATTTAAACCCTTGCGAAACCCCAATTTTCTTGTTGATAATGATTTTTTTTTTAAGAATTTTTAATAAATTTTTTTTTTCAAAAAATTGTCGAATTTTTTGAGTAATGTTTGGGGCAGTGATTTGGTCGTAAGGCAATGTTGTTTTTTGGCCCTTTTTTTAAATAGGGATTACGGTTCATGTTTTTAAACATTGAGGAGAAAAATTTCCCGTTTCGATGGACTGGTTTAACAAGATTAAAAATGGAACGCTATTTGTTTTATTTGCTTTTTAGGAGAGAGACAGAAATTTTTTGGGTTTTACACTTTTGTTTTTTAATGAGTTTATTACAGTGCAAAAGTCTTGTGGTATACGGAGGAAAAATCATTGATGCTGGATAAATTTCCTCTCAAAGTCAATGGGTTTAAAATCGGGAAGGGGGATGTTGTTATCTAAAATTTAAGCAATATCTGTAAAACTTATTTTAAGGGCCCCTGCATATCGGTGGGGGATTTATTACTTTATTTTTCATTGTTATGTAATGAGATAAGTTTTTTAAATTATTTTTTAGTGATTTTTGTTTTTTTCCCAATTTTGCGTGTAAACATTTTTTTAAAATTTTTTAATATGAAATATATGAATTTTTAGATTTTTTATAATCCTATTTAGGGCATTGCGGTTTTTTTTATAATAAATTTCAGAGACAACACCCATTTATAGTCCTTAAAAGCTTATTTCTGGTAAGACCGAATTTTTTTTTTTTTTTTTTTTGTTTTTTTTTTTTTTTTAAATACCCGTTTTTCGTTTATTAAAGTTTTAAAATTTTTTTTTAAAAAAAATTTTTTATTTTGGTTTTTGGGAAAATCCTTTTATAATTTCTTTTTGTTTTTATTTTTTAGTTTATTTATTTAAAAAATTTTGAAAATAGAAATGGTCCAAATGGGAAAATGAAAAATCCCCTTTAAACTTTCCCAAAATTTTTTTTTTGGGGTTTTTGGGGGAAGGGGAAAATTTTAAAAATTGGAAAATGGGGCGAGATGGAGGAAAAAAATTTGTTTAAATGTTTTTAAAAATTAGGGGGTATTTTATGTCAAAAAAAAAGGTACCCCTTTCCCCAAATTATATAGAAATCTAGGGGTTTTTCCCCCCCCCCCATTTGGGGAAAAAAATTTAAAGCTTGGGGGAAGTCAAAATATTTTTGGGTTGGGTTGACTAAAAAAAGTAAAGGTTCTCTTCCCCAAGGGATGAGGGTTATAAATTTCGTATTTCTTCCCTGGCAAATCGCCGGGAGGGGTAAAGAAAAAACCCAAACCCCAGGAAATTTGTTTGGAATTGGGTTCGGGTGAAAATTTGGGGAGTGAAAAAAATTAAAATTAAGGGAAAAAGGGGTTTTAATAAATTTTTTTTTGTAAAATTTTTGTTGATTTGGAAAAATGGATAAGGTGGGGTAAATTTTTTTTTGGGGGGGGAAATTTGTAAGGAGAAAATTCTAAAAGGGGAAGAATGAAAATAAAATAAGTACAAAAGCTAACGAGAATTTTTTCCCCAAAAAAAAACCCTCAGTCCGAATCATTTTTGGGGTTAATTTTAAGCAGTAGTAATTAGACACGTAGAGAAACGAGGTGAGAACGCGGATTCTAGGTTAGGATAATTTTAGGAGCAGCTCGACGTTCGCTGAGTTAAGTCGCCTGTGGGGAGGTTATATTCTCACCCTTGGTAAAGGTATGTTATGAAATGTTTGTTAACTAGAGATGTAGATATGACTTACTGGCGATTCCTGTTGTTGACCAGGACTAATGAAGTGTATTACTTAGGGTCCCAAGGTAGGATGCTGTTGGCGGACCAGGGGGCCAGGCGCTCACAAATTAGCAGAGGGGGCACCTACAACATATTACAGCCAGCCGTGTGAGGACAAGGAGAAAGAAGGAAATAGAAGAAATAAGTGAGAGGGAAACTTTGGAAGTGGGATAGACTACGTATACATTATATTAGGATAACGACTTGAGCATTACATGTGCGTATCGTTAAAGGGGTAACAGTGCGACTGAAGTTACCAGAGATAGTAAACTATATTAGGATAAATACTTGAGCATTACATGTGCGTATCGTTAAAGTGGTAACAGTGCGACTGAAGTTACCAGAGATAGTAAACTATATTAGGATGACGACTTGAGCATTACGCGTGCGTATCGTTAATGTGGTGACAGTGCAACCGAAGTTATCAAAGATAGTAAACTATATTAGGATAACGACTTGAGCATTACGCGTGCGTATCGTTAGGAGGGAAGGAAGACTTAATATTAAGATAACTTGTGAATGCATAATTATTACCAATTACAAGCAAAGGGAATAACATATTTATGATTATTTATTAACGAATTATTATTTAGATCCAAACAGTACTTACCTTTTTCTCACATCTTTTATTTATATTCATTTAAATTTTTTTTCCCACTACATGTGGGTGGTGGCAGCAGAGTAACCAGGACTGTAAAGTACACTTTCAAGGTGGGCACTACATAATGGTGACAACGGTGTAGATGGTCACATTGACCACTACACTTGTCCACACGCTCGTGCAGCTCAGCGAAGTTCTTGGCGACGAAACTTTCAGGCGATGTTATGACGTTCCTCAACTCTGTCACTTCTGTCATCACAGCATTCAGATTCTCCTCAAGTGACCTCAGCATCAATGTTTCATCCTCCTCCTGAGCGGCTAAGATAGTGTCAATCAGCTTTTCTTTTTTAATTCTTACCAGCTGCGTGCGCTGCATCTTCTTCAACTCAACTAGTCGTTTTGCCATGTCGGTGACTTTAATATTTGCAGTAGGGTGAGTTGGAGAGAGGGGCAGGCCGCACGGTAACTAGCAGTCAATATGACGTCACATAATGCTGACGTCACACCATGGTCAATGCGCATGCGCCAAAAAATCCGGGACAGGGACGCAGGGGGGTGGTAGTCTGATTACTTGAATTTTCCAAAGACTACAGCGGCTAAGTCCAACTACCCCTGATATCCACTTCCTTGTCTACGGGAGCACAGGCAACTTACTGTGGTTTTAGCGATTATTGGAGCTTCTTATGAGGTCTTTGGCCCCTATAACAGCTTAATAACATGGATCTCCTGGCACTGCTGTGTTTACAGTCTGAGGGACAACCGATACACCCATACAACATTCATACAAACACACACACACACACACACACAGACACACACACACACACACACACACACACACACACACACACACACACACACACACTTACACCACCACACACCACACACACACACACACACACACACACACACACCACACACACACACACACACACACACACTCGTGTCTTCCTGAAGGGAACTGACGGCAGAACCTCTCCATGGAAGCCTTTTGAAATTTGAACATCAAGCTGAGTTTGATTATGTCTACCTGGTGACAGGCGGGGCTGGGCGGGACGGGGTGGCTGCTTTGATGCTAAACTCACCAATCTTAGCCAGAATGTCAAGCCTCGCTAGTTATTAATTGAACTCATGACATCTTGCTTACCGTGCCGAGTTAAGGGAGTCGTGTCACGACTTTTAACTCTTTAACTCTGTAACTGTTAATTGTAACCCTCTGCTGCCTGCCTATCACTTAGCCAAGGTTTGATCCAACGAAGAACCTTCCCATCTATTCCATGAGCCTTCTACCTTATTTAAGAGTCGCTCGTGTTGTACCTTGTCGAATGCCTTACTAAAGTCAAGGAATATTATATCATAATTCTTATCATTATCTGCCCTCTCATAAACTTTCCTATAAAAACTCAATAAATTGGTGAGACATGACCTACCCTTGGTGAATCCATGTTGTGAATCATTGATCAAACTATGTTTATGTAAGTGCTCTCTAATGCTTTTTGCAATAATAGATTCCAATAATTTACTACCACTGACGTTAAACTTAGGGGGTCGAAAATTTGACTGTTTTCCTCTGTCCTTTTCTTTTTTAAAAATTTTGGGAACCACATTTCCTTTCCTCCACAATAATGGAAACCCCGCCTATCTCAATTTGATTTCCTAAAATGTGCACTTTTGACTCACAAAAACCCTTTTCATTCCTTTAATACCCGGGATAAACTTCATCTGGTAATGGTGTTTTTAAAATTTTTTCATTTTACTATACCCTATTCCCTTTTCCCTGTTATCACAATATCTTTGGTTTCTCCTCATCGCTTCCTTTGAACATTTGGGTTTACTTTCAGGTATTTTTTTGTTTATCCTCCTCCCGTAAAAACACTTAAAAAATAAAAAATTTATCTTTAACACATAGCTTCGGGCCCTATTTAAGACCCCCCCTGCCCTGACCTTAACGGCCCCACTAATTTTCCCCTTTTCTTTTTTTAAAATACCCGATTTGAAAAGATTAGGGTAGATTTTCGCCTTTCCCCGCTACTTTAATCTTTATAATTTTTCTTATCTACTCGAGTAAAATTCCTTTACGTCCTCGGGCCCTCCCCGGTATACTGTTTTTTTGCTTTTCCTTTTTCCTCCTTGAATCTTAAAAACAGTTTTTTTTCCCCAATGTTTTTGTGATGACCACTAAACATTTGGTTTATCCCCTTTTGGGTCCCCTCTTTCTGACCTTATTTCCCTATAAGAAATTTTTTTTTTTCTGTCCATCATTAAAATCCTTACCAAAAAGGTATAATTCCCCTCCCCCCGCCTCATTTTTAACTCTATCTGCTCTGACCTTGAAACTTCCCTACCCTATCCCACGTTAATAGCCCCAGGTGTCTTTTAATCCTGTAAAACATGGCGACACCAAAAGGTTTTGATTCATTGTGTGGGGTTGGAAAGCATTTTTCTGCTGATTTCAAAATGGCTTTGCTTTTTCTCTAGCACGTATATTTTTAAAATATGGGCTTTTAAATTTTTAATAGCTATTAAAAATTAATATATATATAATTATATAATTAATCGAAAAAACCCCCCCTACGTTAATATATATTTTACTCGAAATTAAATTCTGGGGGGTGCCTGCGGCTTTATTAGGCCTAATGTAATATCTGGCAAAAAAATATCAAAAATTTGTTACTTTCACGTTGTAGGTCCAGCAATGTCCCCTATCTGTTGGGACTAAATCATCCTTGGTATCGGGTTTCCAGGTGGAAAGGCCCTGGTGGAAAGTTCCCCCTGCCATCACTGACGGCGCCAAGATTCGTTGGGAAAGAAATCAAGATGTAATGGAAAAAGTGGTTTTGAGTGACCCGAGCCCCAAAGCGCATGGAAACTCTCAACATGTCATTTACAAGTTCCTCAAATTCGATGTTTCGAAATTACTAGGTATCTTTATAAATGCCAAAAAAGCTCTTCCAAGGCTTTTTCCAGGGCATTAGGCTTTTTAAAAGTCCATCTTGAGTAGTTGACAAATTTTTGAGGGGCATTGAAACACCTCCCTTTTTACTTTGGTTTTGGATACGTGCGTTAAAATTTTGCAATAAATACTGATAGCCAGCATCTTTTTGATCCATGGCCTTTCAAAAAATTTTCATTAACCAAGTTTAGATGCAATGGAGGTAAGAAAAACCTTTTCACTGTCAACAAGGTTTAAAAATACATTTGAACCTGCCAGGTGATCTTTCGGCTGCTCCCCATTCCTTTTGTTTGTAATTTTTGGCTGCCCGCTCTAAGTCCCACAAACAAAAAAAAAACCCATGTGCTTAGTGTTACCTAACTGGGCCCCTAAAAGAAAGGGAGTTTACCTTCGGGCCCCCACCAGATTCCCTATGTTCTTCTATTTAACAGCAGATAACAAAATTTTCATATTTTCAAGTTTCACTCATTTCAGGGCCCATGCGCAATGGAACACTGGGAAGCTTTTTTTCCTTTTGCAAAGGGGGCCTTTAGCGTGTTTTTTCCTAATCTATGAAACAGCCACCACTCACCTTATCATAAGTGTGAGACCCAAAAGTTTTTCCATGAGGTGTCAACATAAAAGCATTAAAGAGCTTGTGTTTTCCCTCTTTAAAAAGCTTAAAGTTCTTTATGTCTACGAAAAAAACGTGGTGATGAGAATCCTCTTTTAGCAAATTCCCTTTTTGAGACGAGATCCAAGGGTTCACTTTTTCCTTGGTAGATCTAGGCCCTAGCAAGGTCTGTAGCATTTTCCTGACGATGAATTTTGGGGCCTCTGTTGCTTCCCTTTCTTAAAGTCTGTATCCACGGGGTTACCTCCTCGTTCGAATCTGATTCCTCATAGCACTTGCAAATTTGGGAAAATTTGGAAATGGGGGTCAGGACCATGTGGCACAGGCCTGATGGCAAAATACGCAGGGAACTGTTTTTGCTCGCGTTTTTTCTGAATATCCTTTGATGTTATGACGCAGAAGTAGCAGTCGTACTGTGATCCTTTTGTTCACGCCAAAACCCTTGGATGCCCCAATGCCCCTGCCTGATGGGCCCTTTGCCAGCACCATTCATTCAAGTGGTTCCACAGGGGTTGCATGCTACGTGGGGGGGACCCCCCTTCTATCTTGTCACCTATCGGCACTTAAAATAGGCAGATAACTCTTTTAACATTCATTTTAAAAGGTTTCTTCAGACTGTAGGGGTAAAAAATTTCCCCATATGTAAAAAAACGTCCGATGCATTCACACGTTACGGCGCTCCATCACAGCCCCGGGACAAGTATATAACGGGAACCAACTAAAATTGACTCCACTAAATCAAACAACATATCTGCAAAGAAAATTAAATGTTTAAAAATAGTCAAAAGCGTACGAACGTAGGGAAAAAAGTACTACACAGCCTGCTAACCCTCGCCAATACGCAGCGCGCACACCCCCCCTGCTCACTGCCCAAAACCCCATGATCAAAACCTGTACTGGGGCCCAAAAAGCTTTAAAAAGAAAAGATTAAGAGTTTAAAATTAAAACATTGGTGAACCATTTCTCAATTTTACCCATTTTTTTTTATGAATTGCGTCTGGTTCTCAAAAACTGGACGTGATAATTAAATTTGAACGTAAAATTCGGTTCAGAAAGGGGTCGTTTTTACCTAAATCAGTTTCATTTAGTCCAGAACCATATCATTGTTTTTTTTTTGTCGACCAGTGAAATTTGGGCCTTTCCAGCTGCGCCGCACAAATTTTGGGCCTTCCTTACCCTCTATCCCACCCAACCCCTAATCTCCACAAGGTGTTTTCCTAATCCTTTAAAATTTGGGCCCTTTTTTCCAGCTGTCACCGCCCGGGTCTTAAAAACGGCTTTAATTTTGGAACCTTTTTTCCCCCCTTTCCCACTGCCCTTTTTAATCCCCTCCAAGTGTTTTTTTAGCCCTCAAAATTGGCCTTTTTAAAATTAGGTATTCTTTGTTTGTTGACCTTTCTTTTTTCCAATTTTTCCCTTTTAAGCAAAATCTTTTTTCAAATGATCACTATTACAATTTCCACCCAAACCTCACATATTAACTAAATCTTCCTCTTTGTCAGGAAAAAATCTGAATATTATCTCCTCAATAGGCTCCTTGATTGCTTGGCTTAGGAAGGTTCCTGGATTATATTTAAAAATTTAATCTGCGTCGCTGTCTCCTATAATTAAATCACGTATACTTCCCTAAATTAAAATCTCCCACCACGTATAGTCGATTATATCGGGCAACCTTGTTTTTTTTTTTTGCCATATAGGACTGAATCCTCTTTACATAGGTTTGGAGGGCCCATAAACCCTTTTTTAAATTTATTTAAAAAAAGGGGTTTTTCGCCCCAAAAACCCTTTTTTTAGTTCCCCCCCGCAAAAACTATCCAATAGACTCTTGTGTCATCTTTTTTTTTTAAATTTTTCACACAAAAACTGCAATGATTTCTTGCATAAAACAACTCCCCCCACCTCGTTTGCCCACTCTTTTCTTTTGAAATAAACTTATACCCGGGGTATCTCGACTTCCGGTTCAAATACCTTTCACACACACACAAAAAAAAACACACACTCCACCCACACACACACACAAACACACACAAAACACACACACCCCCACACCACACACCACACCCCAAAACACACACACACAAAACACACACACACCACACACACACCACACCACACACACACACACACAACACACACACCACACACACACACACCCACACACACCTTCTGATTTAATCTTTTCATCAGGATATTCATGGAGGTGATTTTAAGTTTCAAGGTACATTTTCAAGGGTTCCTTTCCATCCAAGCCACGAGATCAGGGTATCCGGTTATCGCAAAAGACAAGGATTGGCTGATCTGCCCCACCCTGACCGTCCCCCCTTACAGTACACCCCCCCCCATGATACCAGCCCCTTACCGCTTCTCCCCTTCCAATTTTCTTAAAATTTACGGACCCTTCTCTCCCGTACTTCTTGTTTTTATTCGTTTCGTTGTTTCGTTTTCCTGATCGCTACTCAATTTGCTTTTCGACCCCTTTTTC